>OX422220.1:47060897-47660897 GCA_949130495.1 Sambucus nigra | reverse complement strand
TATTTATTCCGAATTGTAACCTTGTTCAACACTTAGTAATCAATACACAGTCGAAGTGAACCATGATTTTTCTTTACAAACAGCACTGAAGCACCCCACGGTGATGTACTCCGTCGAATAAATCCCTGCCTAAGGGCTACTTAATCTGGTCCCTCAACTCTCGGGTCTCTAATGGGGCCATGCGATACGATGCACGTATAATCGGCATAGTCCTAGGTGCTAAATCAATGATGAACTCAATCTACCGACTCGACGGCAAATCCAGTATTTCCTGGAACACATCTGCAAACTCCCTAACCATTGGGATCGAGTTTAGCGAGATAACTACCTATTGTGAGGTCTCCTCCTCAATATAATACACGTGTGTTATCGACCCTCCCTCGAGAAGAGGCATCACCACTAAAAACATCTCCTTCCCTATAATGACAAACACGACGGTCCTACAAAAACGGTCCACCATCGCTCGATACACTGCTAACCAGTCCATTTCGAGAATAACATCATATCCAGTCATGTCTAGTATGAGTAAGCCGGTTGTTAAGCACAATCTTTCGACATCTATCCCCACGCCCATATAAGTGGAGTGAATAACAGTCCCACTACCCAAAGGTTAATCAATACACATAATAATATTGTCGGTTGTCTCTAATAAACCATCAGCGTGTGAAAATCTTGTAGCAATGAAAGAATAAGATGCCCCCGTATCAAATAATACCCGACCCATATGCCCATGGATAGGAAATGTACCCTCTACAGCTGGAGGCGCTTGCGACACCTGTGTAATCATAGCATTTTGTATGTTATAGACACACCTATACTATAATTATCCCTGCTTCGGTGGAACTAATGGAGCTAGTGGTACTGCAAGTGGAAACTATGCCTGCTACCCCTGTTGGGCACCCTATTGTTTCACCCCGGTCGGCTGTGGGCAAGCTCCCCTCATATGGCCCGACTCCCCACAAATAAAGCATCGGCCTGTCAAATCCCCCTTCCTCTGGCCCTGCTGGCCATATCGGGGTTGCCCTGGTCTATGTCACTGGTGACCTCGGCCCTGATGGCCACCCCCGTTGTTCCCTTATCCATGTTGGCCTTAAGGAACACGTTGTTGATGCTGCTGGACCTGCCTAAACCCACTGTCACTTGGTCTGAATCCTCGTAATCGGAATATCTTATTCGGACCCCCTGCTAAGTATCCCGCTCATGATCTCTACCTGATTACAGCTCTAGTGACCCACTAGCACCATTACCACTCGTCTTGCCCTACTGGGTAGAATCTCTAACTTTTTTACCCCCTTCACATGGAAGCAGTTATCCTAATTGTGAAGAAGTCAAGCATTGATGAACTTAGTATACGTCTTAAATGTCGGATTACCCAGAAAGTGTTGTCGAAAATCCTCCAATTAAGTCCATCCATAAACTTCAACATGGTTTTCTCTTTAGTGTTCACCTCGTCAATAAAAAAGTTTGCCATACGGGTGAACTCCTCCTCGGACTCGAACACAGTCCGACCCTCCTGTGCTACATCAATAAACCTCCTTTGCATCTCAGTCTGAATCGCGTAAAACTCTGATATTATCATCATGTCCCTTTCCTCATACGTGATGAGTGACTCCCACCAATATAATATTGCTCCGACTAACTTGAAAGTAACCAAGATATATTTTTAAGTGTCGCTGCACTCAACCGTGTGGAGATGACATTGTTTATCTTTCTTCCACTGACGGGCAGCTAGCACATATGCACTGCCCTCGAACTCTGGTGGATGGCCTCTCTCAAAGGCCTCCCGAACTCTCTCCCACACAAATGGTCATGAGTGGTCCTAGATGACCGGTGCCACCAACTGCTGCTACTGAATCTATGGGAACTGTTGTGCCCTGGCGGCATTAACCACTTCAGCAACTATAGTGGCCACCTCGGCGGCCGTCACTATCCCCTGTGGCATCTGTGGCTCTTGTTGAGCCTCTCCCTCATTGGTCCACCTCGTGGCCTTAGTTGTTCATCCTCTCCTGGGTGGCATATGAAACCAAACCGAATAAGTATAAGTCCACAATTATTTTACATCATAATTGTAGAAGATCATAAATGCATAAATATGAATGCAATAGTCCTAATAATAGAGCTCTATATCAAAGGTCGCTACGCTGAAATCGTAGTAAGTCGCACAGATCCATAAGGAACTAAACCCGATGCTCTGATACCATATGTGACACCTCGCCTATTTAAATAATGGGTGGGCATACCTCTACTAAAATAAAATAAGAATCTCAGACTGGCTAATTCTTAGCATCACTGTTGAAAATCAAATTAATTACTAATAACAAATTAAGTCCGGAGTCAAATTTTAAAACATATTAACTTACTAAAATAAAACTTCCATTCACACAACAAACCATTCTAATAAATTAAATGTCCATTCACCATGATAATAAAATGAATGCTGAATAAATGTAATAATCAAAATAACTGAATCACACTCGGTAAAAATCCCAATACACTAATCAATCTGAATTGAAAAGAAATAAAGTCTAAATAAAATAAACATTGTCTCATAATGAGCGACATTCCCGAACAAACAACTAACTGAAGTCCATACAGAAATCAAAGATAGATGCATCAAGGCAATCCCTGTAGGCATCCACAGTTGCTGCAGCATCGTCTAACCTGAAGGAATGATTATGCTCGGAGTCCTTGTGTCAAGGAACCTAAAAGGTTTTGTAAAAGACTTTGATACCGGTCAGAGACTAAAAATCATTTGAAAATATTTTTCAAGTGTTTAAAATATAATAATAAATATGCAATGTAATCGTTTATATTTAAACCAGTGTCGCACTCCCATTAGATAATCCTCACCCCTCATCTATAGCGTGCACCTAACGCATGTATTTTCAACACCCTAGTTATGCTACCCTGCCGAACTAGTGCCAACACTTACCTTAGTCTCATACGCTACACTTCTAGCCAAACTGTTTCACATGTATTTATTCTTCGCTTTAATTACTATTTATCTAACACATACACTAAATGATTATAATTCTCATCGTTAATCGATTTATATAACTTCACATTAGTTATTAATTCAATGTTCAAACATTCGTGTTATTCACATGTATATAGTTAACACACTTATACACATCTATACATATCACATCTCATACACATACATATATATCACTCACTATATACGTATAACCGTATCCCCAGAGGTGATACCTCGCGGATGCATTCTCTATCATGCTATCATTTCCACCTAAATCATGTACCACTCCTGGGCCAATGGGTCGAAATCTTGCCACCGAACCCAAATCGTAAACACATAACCATAGGCAGTTATAGACTTACATTCATAGGTCATAAAAATATCACATTACCCCATAAGACTCTAAACTCACATACAGTGGTCATGCGGTTGTCCTATAGCCTGGGGAAACCCAAATCGTAAACACATAATCATGTTATCCAACACCTGCTGGTCAAAGACAGGGTGGACCTCCCACTATGCGCGACCTCCAACGATTGAATCCATAGAGTGGGTATGTTTCACATATATCAACCACACACCCACACCCACACACACCCATATATATATATATATAACCGACTAGCCGTGCATATGTCACTCGTAGCATTAGCCCATAATTCTCGAGTCTAACCCCGGCTCCGAAATACATAAGTAGTTACATAATTTTAATTAATTCACAAATATTTTTATTATTTTGGACATTAAGCTATTCTGGTCCAACCCGTATCCCAATTCTATCAAAAATCACAAACTGGTTTCATTAATTAATTTATGACTCTCGTTCGTCCTAAACACCCATATTTCCATACCCCGGATTTTATTCCGGACTAACCCAAGGTGCTATAATGTCTCACATATTTTCTATAAGTCATAAATTCCATTAAAGAACTCCCTAAATTAATCCCACCCCAACCGATTCATGAAGGAACCAAAATAACCAACCTAGGCTGAACAGGTGTCCTGAACCAGTTCACCCTCTGGTTTTAGCCTAGGCGGGGTTGTTGCGTGTATGACCAATGTCCACAATTCTATATGCACTATATGGACACCAATATTCATCCCAACCCAACCTAACATCATCCCATCACTTCTGAATGTAAAGATGCACAATTTTATGTCCCAAATCATCCAATAACATATCAATCCATGGGATTCGACATCATCAACAAGAAATCAATTACTTTCTTAATTCAATTTCAAGACTCTTTAAATTTTCCTAAGAACCATTCAAGATTACGTCTTCTCTATAAATCAATCTTTGATTTTATTCAAGATCACATCCTTTATATATATAAATCAATCTCAGATTTTATAAGGGATTATAAATAATTCAGATTATATACTAACATTCCCAAAAATCCCATTTTTATCATGTGAATCCCCCCAAAAATTCTATATTTTTACACCAACTATAATATGAATTATTGGCATAGCATAAAATATCAAAGCGAGTTTAAACACTTGCCTTTAATCATAGAGAATTCTGATCTTCCAACTAAGATCCTCTTTACGTGTTGATTCTTACTCGGAAATTGATCCAATCCCCTCCCGAATTGATTTTCTTAGCTTCTTCTAGAGTTTTACCTTCTTATTTCTCTTCTCTCTCAAGTTTAGATCCCTTGGGATGGTGGAATGGTCGATCCCTCCATCCAACTTCTCCACTTGTAACACAAATCTCAAAAGTAGGTTATAGGCTAAGTGTAAAATGACCTGAACGCCCCTATATGGGTCGTAAGTACTCTAAAAAGGCCCCTAAACCCGATTACCACCCCCGTGTACATAATTTTGACTATCTCGACCCATCCCAAATCATCTGTGCAATCGAAATCACCATCCGAGTCACCTAACATAATTTTTTCATCTCATTCCCAACACGACCCCACATGCTCATCCCAAATGAGATACTATCAAAACCCGTCGATTTTTACTCACTTATGACGTAATATCATTTGACATAATTTTATTTACTTATCACACTAGTAAATATATTTTCACATTTATTAATCATTTTCTCGCTAATTAATGTTTATTTACTTTTCATTTTTTCTCATTTTATTTATATTACCTGCACACGTGTAATTTAAAATGCTCAAAGTAATTATTCAAAATACGAGGTGTTTAAGAATCAGAGTTCGTAGTGTCTATATGAAGGTTCGAGCGCTCAGACAGACTATAATCCTTGGAAGAAGACATAATATCACTACTAATAATAACAACACTTGGAGAATTAACTTAAAGTACAGTGTCCTAATGGGGAAACTTGGTCAGATATAATGGAGGAGGAAATATTGCTAGAAGTGTTAGAGTCAAAGATGTCAGAGACCTTTCGTGGTTAAGATTAGCCTCGGGCTCTTCCCTCTCTTGGCGGATGAGGTCGTGAAAGCTATGTAGCTCCACCTACTTCTCGTATAAACTTCGATAAATATAAAAACTTTTATTTAAATGTTTCTAAGGTTAGGAGAATCAAATAGGGAAAAGGGATCGTTTCCAGTGAAAAACACTCGAGAACATCAAAATCCAGAAATTGGCAGCCTAAACAGAAAAGATCACCGAAAAATGGAAAATTTCACCAAACCGTCCTTGAAAACCCTAATTCCTAAGCAAACGCCTAATACGACACCACAAAAACCTAGAATCCCTAAAATGGACACCACACAACCACCACGGGGGGAGGAATAAAGCCCAAAAAGATCGCCCAAAGAAGGGATATTTCAGAGATGCCTAGAAGAGGAGAAAGATCAAAGAGTGTAAGAACGCCTCGAAAGAGATTATCAGAGAAGACTAAAGGGACATAAGTTCAAGAGAGATAACGGAGACTCTGTTTGTGCTCTAGCTTCGAGTTTATGAGAAATGACAGAAGTGACCACAATCTTGCCTAAACCAAACTTGAGACTCAAAATGGGTAATGATTTGGCATGATTTTATTATTCTATAGTGACGTAAAGGCTGAACACGTGGTCTAGATGTGCCATAGAAATCGCACAAAATCTCTTCACATCTCACTACCTCTGATGCAACCGTTGTAAGATCAACTACTTATAGATACCTAATAATGGGATGGGACCCGAGAGAACTTGGGGCAATATGACCATTACGGTAGATGAGATAGCCCTCCTATTCCCCAAGTATGATTCACAACTAATACACAACTAGACCACTAAAGTCGTGGTCTAAAAGTAGTGCATCACGACGAGACGAGACTCTAAGGAGAGTCGTCTTGAAGCCAATTGGGGCCAAGTTTATACCTCGTCCCCCTATTTACTCAGAAAGCTAAGGTTTATGGGTAATTAATATACATAAGTATAGTCTCGTCTAGATGACACCCAGATAA
This sequence comes from Sambucus nigra, assembly GCA_949130495.1. Lineage (NCBI taxonomy): Eukaryota > Viridiplantae > Streptophyta > Magnoliopsida > Dipsacales > Adoxaceae > Sambucus > Sambucus nigra. The sequence continues at coordinate 47,654,547 of OX422220.1, read as the reverse complement.
CTGACCACTCCACAGTATCGTCCCATAGGTGAGATCAATCTTCTCATCCACACATTACATGTACAAGTATGGTCTCATCTAGATGACACCGTGGCTAACTACTAGGCTCACTAGTCTCGTTTGATAGAGGATATCAACCACATTCACATCAACATGGGTGTCGGCCTCATATGGAACTCATATTACAAAATACCAACTACAAGCCTAAGATGGGTACCTCAATCATAGATGACCATTGTAACTTGTCTTGGCGTCCAGAATGAAGCAAGGCATCTATAGTATCGTCTTGATCGAGACTGCCTACCTCCGATATGTTCTTACAGGCATGAAAAACATGTCCGGGGAATTTTAGTCATTTCTAAACAAAATCGTTATCATAGATCAATAACCCACGTGAGTAAATATTCATTATGATGATATTACTTTATTCATAGATAGATGGAACTCTCTTATAGGCCACGACCTCAGCTAAGCATGGGACATGTGTTGGGGGGTGACACTTCACACCCCTTATCCTATAAAAGGCACACTATGTCCTCTTCATTTTGATGGATCTTTTACAAACCAGGATGTTATTTTGTAGAATTGATTCTAGAGAGAGAAATCTTAAGTGTGTACCTTTCATGGTCATTAGTTCCCTATTATAGTGAAAATGCTCTAATACTTTATGTCGGGGATGTGGCCCAAGGCCAAACCACATAAATACTTATATTCATCTTCGTTCTCGCTCATCTATTTGGTAAAATTTCTTATCAATTATGGTTTCATTACATCTATGCAATACCTACATCAAGGTTGAATCCATTGTATGATCTCAGTATCGTCACTTGTCAACTTCATGGGAACCTCATTCATGCTCAGTCGGTATAACTTCATTCTTTAGCGACACCCTATTTTTTTCACACTTGGGCATTTGAACTTGTGGGAGAAATCAAACCTCCATCCAGGGATAAAATATGGATTATAGTGGCAACTAAGTTCTTCACCAAGTATGTAGAGGCAATACCTTTAAATAGGGAAACAACATGTTTGGTGGCGTATTTCATTCGAGAGTGCATCATTTGTCAGTTTGGCATTCCCAAGGTTATTATGTCAAATAATGGAACTCCATTTGTCAACAAAGAGGTGCCCATTCTAACTGACAAATATTATATTATCCATTAAACTTCAAAAATGGATTACCCCAAAGGCAATGGTTAAGCTGAGGCCACAAACAAGACCCTAGATTTTTCACCACATCCTCACTTGGCCTGTCCTCCAAGGTTTTCTATGAGAAACTTGAGGTCATGGGAATTATAGGAATGCGTTTTCAACTAAGTTTCTTCCATAAAACCTTTTTGAATTGAGGAGGTGCATCAGTAGGATGTACCTACACCACTTGCTCAAAAGGAACATTCTTTTTGCAAGGAACTTGAGGAAACACAAAATCATGATTTAAGTGGTGTCTCTTCAAACTAGCTAAAACATCATCTGCCTTAATAGGATTGGATTTTATGTGGGAATTATCCAAAATTTCTGACTTATTGAAAAGGATTGACACCTATTCGGCAGCTCAAATAAAGGATCAGGACTTGGAGATAAGAATAAAAGAGAATACGATTAAAATGGATCTAGGGCTTGTATCTATTCGATCTCTTTGCAACTAGATCCAGGAGTCATAAAGTCCCGCATGACTCCTCCTCATTATATTCCCAATAAATATAACCCTCACCCCTGATAAAAGGGGCAAGTAATTCTTATTATTTTGAATGGATTAATAAGAAAAGAAAGAAATATCATGCAGATGTCGGCACATGTTTTAACCACGTATACATTGTGTTGTGTGGTTGTGTGAATTTTATTTATCGTTCGGATCTATTTGTTTGGAATTAACCTCAGTATAATTTTACCGCCTAAAATTGTCACCGTTTGTGGGAACCAGTTTCCTTTTCCAATCCAAGTAAATCTAAAAAATAACCATGTCTCACTTGCATAGTGTTCCTGCACCGTTCTAACAAAATCATCAAAACGAACCTCCGGCACCTAGGGTCACATCTTAGGTCCACCCTAACAGGAGTCACAAAACTCGTAAATCTCTCTATAATCACCAGGAAGAACATTTTAACCAAAGAAACAAATAACCCATATCTACCCTGACCTCATGGCTTGTAGATGATTATGAACAGAGACTCCGTCAGTTAGAGGAATTTACTTGCCTCTAAGAGAAGAAGAATCAACGTTTACAACGTCACCTTGAAACAATGGAGAAAGAGATCCACAGAGACTAGCGTAAGAATTATGTTCGAACCCATAGGCCTCAGGAGAGAAAAACTTGCATCCAAGGAAGGACTTCGCAGCCCGATTAGGATCACTCTAACCACAAGAGTCCACAGACGCGATGAGATCAAGAGGGAGAGAATTGCAAGCATTATCTCAACGATCTCATTTGAAGAGAGATGAGTGTTGATCCTTCTCATTGTGGGGTGAGGGCCACTAAGAAACATCCATAATGGCCCTCATAAATCTGATGAAGTTTTATTTCTCAAGGGTAATTGATGAACCAAAACGCCCTAAGAAGTTCATCACTCCTATATTCAAGATCAACTATGGGAAAATTGATCCCGTCGACTATGTCCGCCAATAACAGTAGGTGATGACCCTATGGAACAATAATGACTCCCCCATGTGTCTTATATTCCCCTCTAGTCTAGGGGATATCATAAAAAAGTCGTTTGAAAAGGTACCACACTAGTCGGTTAACAACTTCAAATAACTCACAGAAGCTTATACTACCCAATTCATCACTAGCAGTTCCTAACCGAAAATAATGGACTCACATTTCTCCATAAGGAAGAAGACACAAAAAACCTTGAGGGAATATTCTAGGCAATAATGGGAAACTTAAAATGAGGCGAAGGACTATTCCGAACAGGTTGATATGACATCTGTCAATGTCAGATTGCTGACAAACTCTATGCTTCACTAGTTCCTCACCAAAAAGGAGTCCAATACCATCGATGATCTCATCTCAAGGATATAGAAATATGCAAAGGTGGAAGATATGGTCGTGAACACCCAATACAACAAAGGTCACCCCAAAATGACCAATAATGGTAACAAGGAGAAAGCCCCCATGAAGGGGAAAGAAACGGAATGTCAGACCTAAGAATAAAGACAAGGCAAACCCTACCAAGGCCTACCAGGACATTGACACTATGTTCAAGGAGACCATTTACAAGATGTTGAATAAAATATAAGATCAAAAAAATTTCAATTGGATGAGGAAGATGATGGGAGATCCATCGAAGAGGAACACCGCCATTAGATGCGCCTATCATAAGGAGCATGGCAATAAAATAGAGAGTTGCAAGGCTTTCATTGCCTTAGGCAGGCAACCTAGACGGCTATATGGATAAAAAGGTCACTAAGCCCATCGCGGATAATAACCAAAAGTCGAACATCGTCCTATAAGATGATGAGATAAGACATGAGTTTTTCATCCATGATGCATCAAGTTCAAACTAGATCTAATGTCATGCCATTAGGATGGTATTAAAGAAAGTTAATGCGGTGATGGAGGCATTTTAGGTAGACTTTGCTAATACTTCATCAGCCAAGTGAAGACACCCAGAAGATATTGATTATAACAAACATGCAATAATTACTGAAGAAGACCTTATAGAAGTCCAAACTCCACATCATGATGCGCTAGTAATCACCCTATGGAATTGCTAAGGGGCTCCTTAAAGGTTATGTACCTGAAATTGTTCAATAAACTTAATCTCATGATGGAAAATACGAAATAAGTGGCCATCCCATTAGTTGACTTCGTTGGAAAAATGTCCATCCTCTGGGAAAGGTGTCTTTATCCGTCCTAACTAGAAACAACTCAAAGATGATCGAGTTCCTAGTTATGTACATTATTTCTCCCTACAACGTCATCCTAAGATGAGGATGGATTTATTCCATAAAGGTTGTCCCCTCCACCTATCACCAGAATGTCAAATGCATCACCGACTAAGGGATAATGAAGATAATGGGAAACCAATCCATTGCTAAAAAATTCTTCATCACTGATATTAGGCTTAAGTAAGAGAATAAAAAAGAAAAGGCGAGAGCGGAATATCAAATCAAGGATGAGGTTAACCCCATCCAAGTAACAATCAAAGTATGGTAGAATGGGAGTGGAAAAAATAGGGGTGCCCCCACATATGGAGTTATGGAACCCTTAAAAGAGGTGATGTTCGATAACTCGCACCTAAAAAAGAATTTTTTGATCGGCATCTCACTTACTAATCAAGCAAAGAAAAATTGATCTCGCTTCTCAAAGAGAATCAAGACATATTTTCTTGGAAGCCTTGTGATATGCCCAGGATTGATCCTGAAGTCTTTAGCCATCAACTTCACGTGGACCCAACATTTTGTTAATCACATAAAAGGCCAGTTAAGAAGTCCCAAAGAAGGCAAAAGGTTATGGAAGAAGAAGTTTGGAAACTTATATAGTTAAGGTTAATTAAATAAGTTCAATTCTTCAAGTGGATATATAACCCAGTGGTTATCAAGAAAAGTTATGGAAAGTGAAGAGTTTGCATAGATTTCACCGGCCTCAACAAAGCGTGTCTCCAAGATAACTTTCATTTGCTAAAGATCAACCGATTGGTCAATGCCAGAACCATTAACGAATGAATGAGTTCCCTAGATGCACACTTAGGATACCACAAAACTCCTATGTTCACCCCTAGCTAGGAGAAAACCTCATTCATTACCACTCTTGGCTTGTAATGCTGCACAATCATGTCGTTTGGGCTCAACAACATATGAACAACATACCAATGATTGGTCATCAAGATGTTCAAGCATTAATTGTGAAACACATGGAGGTCTATATAGATGACATGCTCGTAAAGAGAAACTAGTCTGACATCTGCATGATGTAGCAAATATGTTTGTGGTCCTTAAGTTTTACATAATGAAGATCCATGCTCCCAAGTGCTCTTTTAAAGTTTAGTCCAAGAAATTTATGGAATACCTATACAGCCAGAGGGGAATCAAGGTAAAACCCGGTCAAATTGAGGCAATCAATAATGTTCAGCCACCAAAAATGATTCACGACAATCAAAAGTTGATCAAAATATTAGCCGCACTCAACTGCTCCATCTTTAAACCATCATAGAAGTGCCAACCATTCTTTAAACTGTGTAAGAAAGAAAATGGCCTAACTTGGAATGAAGAGTGTTTAAAGGAACTTGATGAAATCAAGTCCTACATAAGGCGATCTACCATACTCGTAGTCCTAAATCTAGGATATCTAGTCTACCTGGATCTCACGGTGTCCGACCACGTAGTTAGCTCAGCCTTAATGTGTGAGAAGGAAGGGACTGAGCCCCCCCCCCCCCCCCCCGATTTACTATTTAATCAACACGCTTTTAGATGCCAAGAAATGATACCTCCTTGTTGAGAAGCTACCTTACTCTCTGTTCATTGCTTTACAAAAGTTAAAGAAATACTTCGAAGCCCACTCAGTCATATCCATCACCTCCTTTCCGCTCAAAGAAGTCTTTAAAAAGGCCGATAAATCTGGATGGATGTCCAAGTGATCAGTAGAACTAGGAAGATATGTCATCTACTGTAATTAAGGACTACAATAAAGGGTAGGTGCTATAGTATTTCATCACTGAGTTCATAGGGGGCATGATCCTTACGACACGAAACTAGTCGATTAAATAACTAATGAAGAGTTTAACCAACTCAAATGGACTCTCTATGCTAACGGGGCCTCCAACTTAAAAGGGGTAGGGGTGGGGATTTTCCTTATCAATCTAGAGAAAATTATGATCAAGAAATGGATCAGACTTAGCTTCAAAGCATCCAACAATAAGGCTAAATATGACGCTTTTATAGAAAGATTAAGATAAACCATATATGTTAAGTCAAGTAACCTTGATGTCAATTGCGACTCAAGGTTGGTATTTAATCAAGTATCAAGAGACTACAATGAAAAGAACGAACGAATGTCAACATATTTATAGGTTGTCCAAGATGTGGTTTCCCAGTTTAAGAAGGTCCAAATTCAACAATTCCATCGCGGACACAACTGTCATACAGATGCGTTGGCCACTTTAGTTTCAGCTGTAAATTTCGATATCATAATAACCACTGAGGTGGAATACCTCTCCCAACCAAGTATCGCACGACCAAAGGTCTCCTAATAAATTCTCGTCGCCTAGAAAGATCCTAGTCGGATGGACCCAATCATAGCCTATTTACCGAGGATATCCTGCTAACCGATAAGAAGCAAGCCCATCAAGGTAGGGTATAGGTTGCTCATTTTTACCTATAACCTGAATGAAAACTCAATCAACAATATTTCATAGGTCCATACCTCCAATGTGTACACCCTACTGACGTCGACCAAGTTCTATATGAACTTCATGATGGGAAATATAGAAGCCAAACCGGAGGAAGTTCTTTGGAATTCAGAGCTAATAAAGAGGGGTATTGGTGGAGATATGTGTCGAAAGAAGCAATCTCCTATATAAGGAAGTGCCAAGATTTATCGCCAATGCTTCAATAACCATCCAATGACCTTAAGTCATTAACTAGCCCGTAGACCTTTGCTTAGTGGGGATTGGATATTATGGTCCCCTACCTACAACACCAGGAAATTAGAAGTATCACATGGTCGGCACAAAATAATTCATCAGGTGGATAAAAGTTAAATTTTTTGTGAACATCAAGGACACTGATTTGATCAGATTTATCTTGAGGAACATCGTGAACCTTTCTGGTGTGCTAAGGACAATTATCACCGATAATGGAATGAAATTTGAGAGTGGACCATTTCAATACTTTTGTAACAACCACATTATCAAGCATTACCTCAGTTTGATGCACTTCCCCTAAAGCGAGGGAAAGGATGACGCCTTCAACAAAATAGTGCTTGAGGAAATTAATAGAAGGTTGGAGAAGGAAAAATTTACTTGTGTGGACAAGCTCACCGACATCCTCTAGGCATATCATACAACACACAGGAAGTCGATCGAAGAAATGCCCTTTGCCTTAGATTTTGGAATTGAAGTCGCCATTCCCTTAGAAGTTGGCTTGCCGACCATGAAGACAGCCATTTTCGATCAAGGCCTGAACGAAGATATTATAAGGACCGATCTCAACTTAATCGAGGAATAAAGATAATAAGATTTGATCAAATTATCTCTTACCACTAGCAATTGGCTAAACACTACAATAAATGCATCAATCCGAGGAAGTTCCAGGTCGGAGATTACGTCCTCAAAAAGGTGATCAACACCACAAAGAATACATCAGATGAAAAGTTAGGTCCCAACTGGGAGAGACCCTTCAAAATTATTCGATATGGCCTCCAAGGAGCCAAACATTTAGAAACAATGGTGGCAGGGAGATTCGTAGTGACTGGAAAGCAGCCAATCTTAGGAGATTTTATTTTTAGCTTTGTTTAAATTTTAAAGTTCTATTTATCGAATTATTTTAAATTCCGTTAATGAAATTAGAATTTATATTGTTCCAAATGGGAGGCCAAACTTATCTATTTAGGAGTTATCATTATAGCAATAATGTCTATTAAACCCGATCAAGTTATAGTCGCTAGTTCAATTACCCAACCTGTGATCATTAGCATCAATACCTTAGTAAGATTACACTTAATCAAAACTAAATGGTATATGTTTTCATCATTCACCAATATGGAAATATCAGGGATTTCCCAGGCAAGAAAAAGACCTATAGGAGATCCCTAAGAGCTAAGTGTTTCAACTTAGTTAAGCTAAAATCCTGAATGGGTGGATAGTCCTATGACCAAGTTCACTTTCAAAATAGTTTATATTGTTCCTAAGATTGTGTGATGACACTCTTTAAAGGTTAAGGCAAAGGTTAAAAACATGCTCGACATTAAAATAGGAAAGGTCAAAAAGTAAGAGTTAACTTATAATTCCATTGATGAGACATTCATTTTACAAAAATCCCATACCGAAAAAATTACAAGGTGAATACTAGCAAACATGATAAAGATATCCATTATCTCTGGAAAGTTATCAGTTTGGCAACCTCAACTCTCCGTCTATCATCGGGATTGGGCTAGAACTCATCATCACTATCATCATATAATAGATAACTCTTCACCAGTTAGAGAGGAATCGTGTCAAGAGGAATCCATCACTGATCACTCCCTAAAGGAGGATGGCTATAAACAGGTTACGCCACTTGTTACCAATACCAAAGCTCAGAGTCCTTAGTAACATTCATGATAGCTAGAGCATTAAGATAGTTGTGCTTATAGGTCACCTGCTTAGCCTCATTCAATCATAGGGGGGAATCCATCCATCCCTCATAATAACCATCAACCCAAACTGCATGAGGACTCTTATAAAGAGGTACTTTACCTTCATTATTTCATGTCTCATGCCTTTCTTAATCGCCTCATTTTTCTTAAAGTCCTCATAAGCCTTGCCGAAATTTCCCCTAGGGAATTGTTCTCATTTTTCAAAAGCTCGGCGATTTCTCTATTCTATTTGACTCCGATCTGCAGACCAATAATCGAATGGGTATGTTTTTAATAGGAATGTATCATCTTATGAAGTGACTATCGATCATTAATAAAGGCTTCACGAGCTCGTCTAGAAGCCCTCTGACCAAGTGTTAAATCCATATCTTTACTCGCTTGAAGTGTTGGCACCACATATAAGTTATTATCATGCTACAAAAATCAAAATAAATGCATTTAGTTATGTAAATAGCATTTATACGTACTACAAAGATCAAAATAAATGCATTTAGATATGTAAATAGCATTTATAAGTAACCAATAGTTGGACAAATAATGTTAAGGGAAATTTTAAATCTTTTAATATAAAGTCAAAAAGAATGGGGCAATCCTTACAAACACATTTGTAAAACACAGGGAAATACAAAAAATATGGGAACCTAAGATAGACCTAACTATCTTATGTTGACCAGTACTTGAAACATTTGATAAAGATGGAAGCACATGACTTAAGTTGATGAGGTGATTGCAGAGGTGTTGTACTAGTTTTTGTTTTGCGGAAAGCAAAGGGGGAGACCCTCAACACACTAAACAACCAACTGTGAAGACCCACCTTATTCTCAAACCCCCAAAGCAAACCCCAAAACTAAACCACCATTTATTCATCACCCAAACACTTGATAATGCATTAAAAATTCTAAAGCGCGCATTGAAAATTTTGGATTTGCAAATTTTTGAAGGTTTCACACATAAATTAATAGATCATAATTCCAGAGCGTAGGCGTTACCCAAACTGGATGAACTATATGACTATGGTTTAAAACCATTATGGTTTGGATAAATTTGGGTCATTTAAGCCTTGTTGGGATTGCTATATTTTAAGACTTTAAGAATTTAATAAAAAAAACATTTCCAAATAGGACCTTTTGGACATTTGAAATGAATGCTTCATTCTTATTGAACTGTCACAAAAAACATGCCATTTTAATATAATGGTGTGCACAAGTTACTTAAGGTAATATTTTTATGTCACACTTAACCTGCAAAAATACTTTGATGGAAATATCTTGAGTTAAATGTAATACCCCGTACTTTTGGCTATATTTATTTTTGGGGATTAATTAATTAAATGCGCATTAATTGGAAATTAATTCGGGTTATAAATACTAACGAGATGCGAGTTGGTATTTGATTATGTGCATACATGTTTTGATATATGCATTTTGTATTATAAAATTGTCGTGAGATTGATATACGGCATTTTAGAAATTTTGTTGAGACGCGTGTGACCGCCGCGTCATGGTATATTATTTTAATTATAAAAGTGAATTTAAAATCTATAAATCGTATGGTCATTTTGAGTGCGCCAACGCGTCCGGAAGGGTCGAGATAGTCAGAAAACACTAGCCGGGGGTGTAGTTTGGATTCCGGGGTATTTTTAGGCCGTACCGGCAACTTAAAGGGTATTTTGGTAATTTTACATTTTGAGGAATTAAAAGTGACGAAAATTGGGAGTTTTAATCTGATGTGGATTTAACCCACTAAGCCCATTAACCAAACCATATTAACTTAGAAGGCTACGTAGGTTATTAGAAGAGTTTTCTAAGTTTCCCAAATCAAACCCTAGCCACCTTAAGCCACCATTGGAGAAGAAGCTTGGAGAGAGGGAATTCTGCAGAAAAACTCTATCAAACCATCATCCAAACTCAGAGACAACCAAGGCAAGTGACTTTATTCCATTTAATTTCAGAGAATGTCTTTTTCATGTTAGAAATTGGAGAATTTTAATTGTTCTTGAAAGTTGAATGAAAACCCATGTAGTTTGGAGTTTAGAACTTGAAAATTTTGAAGAGATTTGCATGTAGAATGATAGGTAGATTATTATTCCCATGATAATTGTGATTAGAAGAAACAAAAACGGATTTAATTCATGGGATTTGATGATGATATAAATCTAGGGTTCCTGTTCTTGATAAAATTGGGGAAAAGTATAAAATCTTGTGATTTAATGATGTTTAGGATGCATTAATGCCTTAAAAGATGTTAGTATATGACCTTAGCATGTTTTAGTATGATTAGAGGACTTAAAACACTGTTAGAACGAACTTTGGAGAAGACTTGAGGTGTTAAAAATGGTGAAAAAACGAGATTAGGCAAATCTGGGACGAATCTGGCAGGTCGTTAGAAGCCCCCACCCAGGTCGTTCGAACGAGCTTCTAACGAAATGACCAGTCGTTCTAACGAAAGGGAGCCTCGTTCGATAACTTCGTTCGAACGAGATCTCGTTAGAAGGTACAGTTCGTTCGAATGAACTGGAATCTCGTTCGAACAGCCTCGTTCGAACGAGACTTCTAACGAGTTGACAGAGGAATCTCGTTCGAACAGTCTCGTTCGAACGAGACTTCTAACGAGTTGACAGTTTGGTCCTTTTTGGACTGTTTTGATTTTTGGAGTCCCGTAAACTTGTTCGAGGATATAGATAACTTTCCTTTGATGATGTAAGGATAGATTTGGGACTTTTGGGTTATTACGAGGAGTAAATTTATATACAAGAGATTCAATTCAATGAACCGTTTGGGTTGAGACGTGAGTGTCTACTACGACGTGAGAATAGATTATGGCGCGTATGATGATAAACCGGAATAAAATAAGTGTAGATATTATAAGTTAGTACGAGAATGTGATACGTACTACGATTAAACTACGGGATTACTAAGACGTGTGTTTACTTAGTATTGGTATATGATTTGTGTGTATAACATACCTACCATACTTGCTATCACGGGAGGTTTGCGTTCGCTTAGGGCCCTCTAATCCTTGTGTTTCCCGGATTTAGACTGGTACCTCGATGAACATAGGTCATAGAAAGACTTATTGGGATATTAATAAGTCCGCTGATCGTAGGAGCGTAGGTATGTGCGTGACCTATGTGATGTGACTGTGTTCGCCTCCATTATTTGTGATGTTGTTATCTGTGAACTATTCCTGAGAGATTCGGAATATGTAATCCTTATGTACGTGATGTACCGGGATAGATAGCAGAGTATGTGCGCACCACAGCTTAGTTCTTGGGGTGCTTATATTGTATATTTATGATGTGAATAATATACGCTTAATTAATGGGAATCTTCATGTTAATGCTATGAATATAATTACAGTATTGTTTCGAGAAACATAGCGAGTTAGCTGATAGTGATATATATTGCATATTGAGTATCTGAGTTTACGTTAAACCCTTACTTAATTACGAGCGTTATAATGTTAATAGAACCGAGTAATAAGGGTAGGACCTATGGCAGTCTAGCTAGATAGAATAGCACTTAGCTAGTGGTTTGTATCGTTATAGATGGGTACTTACGTTAGGAGTGCACAGTTAGACGAGAGGTGAGAATATCATGTGAGTGCACGTCCTAACATGTACTTTGCATTTAATGTTTTAAATGTTTTTAAAGCACTTGCAGGTTTTTAAAATAACTCCACATTCGGGCTCTGACCCGTTTGCTTTTCAAATCTTTTTCTTGTAAAACCATTTTAGGTGCCCAGCCACAAGGACACCAAGCATAGGATACTCATTCAGGTGACGAGCTGTAGCTGTTTGTGGAAGCTACAGGGATTTGCTTGTAGACGCTTCTATCTTTTGGATTCCAGAGTCACTATCTATCAGTTGTAGGGCATGTTGCCCATTTCTATTTAGAGCATCTTTTACATTTCAGTTTTCAGACTTTAGCATGTATTGTTTCAGTATTCAGTTTACTTTTCAGTTGTGGGATTTGTAGTGAGGAGTTTTGCTCCAGACTTTATTTACACTATGTGATGGTTATTCGTTTTACTTCAGTATGGTGAATGGTGTTATTTATTTCTTCATTACACTTGTTGCATGTTAATCAGACCTTAATTAAAATTTGGCACTTACTTTTTAAATACGAGGTGGTTAGTAACCATAAAAATGTTTTCGACAGTGATGCTATTAACTGGACCAACTTGGCATTTTGAATTAATTTAATAAAGGAGTAGCTACCCGGTATTTAATTAGTCGGGGTGTCACAGGTGGTATCAGAGCATCAGGTTCTAGTGTCCTTTAGGATCTGATGGCTTATTATGTTTTCCGCTGAGCTTTCTTTGATATAGAGCCCTAAATATTAGGAATGTTGTATTCATCTCTGTACTTTGGGAATTCGTACTTCCGCGGTTTGTTTATTTGAATGATGAACTCATCCAAATTTACTTAAATTTTCAGATGGATCGTCAAGAAGAACTAGCTCGAACGGGTAAGGGAATAAACGGGCAAGATCGACTCACACCTTGGGTATCCCCGGTTAGAATATCAACCGCCGAGTTAGCAGGTATCGTGGCACAAGCAGTTACCACTGCAGTTTTACAATACCAAGAACGCAGCATACAACTTAAAGGAGGCAAAAGACCTAGAGAGGTTAGCCAAGTGCATGTGAATAAGGCTGACAAATGTGCGAGGACCCCGAAAATTCAACAACAGGTTGCCCAAGACCGAGTCGGTTCTATTCAACAACGTGGTTCAATGAAGCATTTTCGAGAGGGGAATAAAGTTCCAAGTCTGCAAGGACGACATCGTCAGCAGCAGAGTCAGAGGGGGAGTAACTTCAGAGGCTGATGTTTTGTGTGTGGCACGCACGGCCATAAACGCCAGGATTGCCCAGAGGGTGTTAGAGATCCCCAGCAGCAGGGTGCCCGTGATGATCCACAGGGGCCACTTGTTACAATCGCTCTCACAGCACCAGCTCAGGTGCTAGCCCTACCAACCTTTCCAGTAGCTCCAGTGCAGCAAGGACAGAATGGTCATCAACAATTTCAAAAGGGCCAGCAATGCCAGGGCAGAAATGATAACGGTCACCAGAGTCGTGGTCAGCATGGGCAGCGAGGGGGAAGCTTCCGAAGGAAGTGTTTCATTTGTGGTAAGATTGGCCACAAACGTCAGGATTGTCCTGATAGGGGCAGGGCCCCACAGCAGCAGCAGCAGGGTGCTCGTCAGGAGCCGCAGAGGCCTATGTTTCCCGCCGCTCTCCCCGCACCGCCACAGATGGCAGCATTTTCACCCATTCCAGCAGTCCCAGCTCGGCAGGGGCAGCTACAGTATGGACGTGTCTACAACGTCCACCAGGCTGCAGTTCCACAGGCACCGCCCGCGATTGAGGGTACGTTTCCTATTCATGGCACTATGGGTCGGGTATTGTTTGATACGGGGGCTACACATTATTTTATAGCTACACACTTCGCGAAAGCTTTAGGATTGTTAGCTACGGCAGAGGGCACAGAGACGTGTGTCGACTCACCATTGAGGAGTGGGTCACTTATTTTCTTTATATGCCGGGGAGTGGGGGTAGAGATTGGTGGTTTGGTATTACCTGCAGACATGTTAGTATTAGATATGCATGTTCACGATGTGATTATCGGTATGGATTGGCTCGTAGCTTATAGGGCCATGATTGATTGCTTCAGCGGGAGCATTGTTTTTGCCATTTCGGGGCAAGAGATGATTATAGTGGCGATGCCTCGCCCAGAGGGAGGATCGACCGCTCATCTGTATTATATTGAGGAGGATTGCCTCTAAGGAGGTAGTGATTCCTTTAGATTCTATCCCAGTAGTCAGGGAATATTCGGATGTGTTTCAGGAGATACCAGGCCTACCCCCCAGTCGAGAGATAGACTTTGTTATAGATTTGCTACCGGGTACGAGACCTATAGCATGCGCACCATACCGTATGGCTCCAGCTGAGATGAGGGAGTTACGGGATCAGATAGAGCAGCTGTTAGGTCAGGGCTTTATTCGCAGGAGTACCTCACCTTGGGGTGCTCCAGTTTTGTTTGTGAAGAAGAGGGACGGTTCACTAAGATTGTGTGAGGACTACCGAGAGTTGAATAAGGTCACGATACGGAATAAGTATCCGTTGCCTCGAATCGATGACTTATTCGACCAGTTGAGAGGAGCTTCTTTCTTCGCGAAGATTGATTTGAGATTGGGATACCATCAGTTGCGTATAAGGGAGGAGGATGTCTCGAAGACCGCGTTCTTGTCGAGATATGGTTCTTACGAGTTTCGGGTTATGCCTTTCGGTTTGACCAATGCTCCAGCAGTGTTTATGGACTTGATCAACAGGGTGTTCAGGGATTTCCTAGATCAGTTTGTCATTGTCTTCATCGATGATATTCTGGTTTACTCCAGACAGAGGAGGAGCACGCCGAGCATTTGAGGCAAGTTTTGCAGACACTTCGTCAGAACGAGTTGTATGAAAAATATGAGAAGTGCGGGTTTTGGCCGAAGGAAGTCCAATTTTTGGGACACATTATTTCCGACCAGGAAATATCTGTTGATCCGGGGAAAGTATCAGCGGTGAGGGAGTGGGGACATCCCACGACACCGACTGAGATTCGTAGTTTCTTGGGACTAGCAGGATACTACAGGAGGTTTATTCGGGGCTTCTCAGAGATAGCAGGTCCTTTGACACATCTGACTCGTAAGGGTGTGCCATACATCTGGAGTGATGCCTGTCAGTTGGCATTCGACGAATTGAAGGACAAATTGACCTCAGCACCTGTGTTAGCATTGCCGAGACCGGGAGTTGAGTATTTGGTTTACACCGATGCATCTTTGCAAGGACTGGGAGGTGTATTGAAGCAGGAGAGACAGGCCATAGCTTATGCTTCCCGTAAGCTTAAGCCTCATGAGAAGAATTACCCCACACACGATTTGGAGTTGGCAGCAGTTGTATTTGCCCTACAAATTTGGAGGCACTATCTTTTGGGGGAGAAGTTCCAACTGTTCACGGACCACAAGTCCCTACAGTACCTGTTCACGCAGAAGGAATTGAATGTGCGGCAGCGTAGGTGGCTTGAGTTTGTGAAAGACTACCAGTTCGACATCCAGTACCACCCGGGTAAGGCTAATGTGGTAGCAGACGCGTTGAGCCGTAGGCCAGCAGATGAGGTGGCAAAGGTGTGGAAGGCTAAGTGGAAGGAATTGAGACACCAGGATGCAGTGGCCATATCTTTCATGTCTGTGATGACCGTTACATCGCAGATTGTCACGAAGGTAGTACGGGCACAGGTCAATGACTCGTTCTGTCAGGAGCAGATAGTTCGATTACTAGCAAAGGGATCCGAGTCCTATACCGTTAGCTCAGACGGGGGATTGCGCTTCAATGGGAGATTGGTAGTTCCGGAAGGAGAGGAATTGTGACACGAGGTGATGGCAGAGTCGCACGGCTCACGGTTCGCGGTACATCCCGGAGGGGACAAAATGTACCAAGACATGAGACGCCAGTATTGGTGGAGCGGTATGAAGAGAGATATCGTTGAGTTTGTTTCGAAATGCGCCACTTGTCAGCTTGTAAAAGTGGATCATCAGAGACTGGCAGGATTGCTACCGCCATTGGAGGTCCCGGTGTGGATGTGGGAGAGCATATCCATGGACTTTATCACGGGGTTGCCTACGTCGCAGAGGGGTCACGACTCCGTTTGGGTAATTGTGGATAGGTTATCCAAGGTCGCTCACTTTTTACCCGTAAGGACTGACTACACTACGGGACAGTATGCCCAGCTCTTCATTTCAGAGATTGTGAGACTTCACGGTGTGCCCCTATATATCGTGTCTGACAGAGACAAGATATTTGTTTCGAGGTTTTGGGAGAGTTTCCAGGAGGCCATGGGCACGGAATTGCGGTTGAGTACGGCTTATCATCCGCAGACTAATGGGCAGACTGAGCGCACAAATCAGATGTTGGAGGACATGCTACGCATGTGCATTATTGACTTCGGGGGTGGATGGGAGCAGTACCTTCCACTGGTGGAGTTTGCTTACAACAACTCCTATCAGTTCACTATTGGCATGGATCCGTTTGAGGCATTGTACGGTAGGCCTTGTCGTTCCCCAGTATGTTGGTTAGAGGTGGGGGACAACAAACTGCTTGGGCCGGAAGTGATTCAGGATACTTCGGCAAGGATTGAGTTGATTCGGAGTCGCATTCGGGTAGCTCAAGACAGGGAGAAGAGTTATGCTGATGCGAAGAGATTTTTCAAGAGAGTTCCAAGTGGGGGACCAGGTTTTGCTCAGGGTATCTCCTATGAAGGGGATTATGCGTTTCGGGAAGAAGGGTAAGTTGGCACCGAGGTATGTGGGGCCGTTTCCTATTATTGAGCGAATCGGACCGGTTGCGTATAGACTCGGGTTACCGGAGCATTTGCATCGGATTCACGATGTGTTCCATATTTCCTCACTGAGTAAATACCTTAGAGATAATTTGGCTCATTCTCACATTGCTGTGGAGGACATCGATCTCCAGCCAGATAGCTCCTACGAGGAGGGGCCGATTGCTATTTTGGACCGAAGCGAGAGGAAACTGCGGTAAAAAATAGTCCCGTTAGTGCGTGTTCAGTGGCGACATCACAATGTCGAGGAATCCACATGGGAGCGCGAGGATGAGATGCGAGAACGTTATCCAGAGTTGTTTTTAGCAGGTACTTTCTAGTTTCGAATTTCGGGACGAAATTCAGTTATTAGGGGGGAAGTATGTAATACCCCGTACTTTTGTCTATATTTATTTTTGGGGATTAATTAATTAAATGCGTATTAATTAGAAATTAATCCGGGTTATAAATACTAACAAGATGCGAGTTGGTATTTGATTATGTGCATACATGTTTTGATATATGCATTTGGTATTATAAAATTGTCGTGAGATTGATATACGGCATTTTAGAAATTTTGTTGAGACGCGTGTGACCGCCGCGTCATGGTATATTATTTTAATTATAAAAGTGAATTTAAAATCTATAAACCGTATGGTCGTTTTGAGTGTGCCAACGCGTCCGGAAGGGTCGATATAGTCAGAAAACACTAGCCGGGGGTGTAGTTTGGATTCCGGGGTTTTTTTAGGCCATACCGGCAACTTAAAGGGTATTTTGGTAATTTTACATTTTGAGGAATTAAAAGTGACGAAAATTGGGAGTTTTAATCTGATGTGGATTTAACCCACTAAGCCCATTAACCAAACCATATTAACTTAGAAGGCTACGTAGGTTATTAGAAGAATTTTCTAAGTTTCCCAAATCAAACCCTAGCCACCTTAAGCCACCATTGGAGAAGAAGCTTGGAGAGAGGGAATTCTGCAGAAAAACTCTATCAAACCATCATCCAAACTCAGAGACAACCAAGGAAAGTGACTTTATTCCATTTAATTTCAGAGAATGTCTTTTCCATGTTAGAAATTGGAGAATTTTAATTGTTCTTGAAAGTTGAATGAAAACCCATGTAGTTTGGAGTTTAGAACTTGAAAATTTTGAAGAGATTTGCATATACAATGATAGGTAGATTATTATTCCCATGATAACTGTGATTAGAAGAAACAAAAACGGATTTAATTCTGGGATTTGATGATGATATAAATCTAGGGTTCATGTTCTTGATAAAATTGGGGAAAAGTATAAAATCTTGTGATTTAATGATGTTTAGGATGCATTAATGCCTTAAAAGATGTTAGTATATGACATTAGCATGTTTTAGTATGATTAGAGGACTTAAAACACTGTTAGAACGAACTTTAGAGAAGACTTGAGGTGTTAAAAATGGTGAAAAAACGAGATTAGGCAAATCTGGGACGAATCTGGCAGGTCGTTAGAAGCCCCCACCCAGGTCGTTCGAACGAACTCGTTCGAACGAGCTTCTAACGAAATGACCAGTCGTTCTCACGAAAGGGAGCCTCGTTCGATAGCTTCGTTCGAACGAGATCTCGTTAGAAGGTACAGTTCGTTCGAACGAACTGGAATCTCGTTCGAACAGCCTCGTTCGAACGAGACTTCTAACGAGTTGACAGAGGAATCTCGTTCGAGCAGTCTCGTTCGAACGAGACTTCTAACGAGTTGACAGTTTGGTCCTTTTTGGACTGTTTTGATTTTTGGAGTCCCGTAAACTTGTTCGAGGATATAGATAACTTTCCTTTGATGATGTAAGGATAGATTTGGGACTTTTGGGTTATTACGAGGAGTAAATTTATATACAAGAGATTCAATTCAATGAACCGTTTGGGTTGAGACGTGAGTGTCTACTATGACGTGAGAATAGATTATGGCGCGTATGATGATAAACCGGAATAAAATAAGTGTAGATATTATAAGTTAGTACGAGAATGCGATATGTACTACGATTAAACTACGGGATTACTAAGACGTGTGTTTACTTAGTATTGGTATATGATTTGTGTGTATAACATACCTACCATACTTGCTATCACGGGAGGTTTGCGTTCGCTTAGGGCCCTCTAATCCTTGTGTTGCCCGTATTTAGACTGGTACCTCGATGAACATAGGTCATAGAAAGACTTATTGGGATATTAATAAGTCCGCTGATCGTAGGAGCGTAGGTATGTGCGTGACCTATGTGATGTGACTGTGTTCGCCTCCATTATTTGTGATGTTGTTATCTGTGAACTATTCCTGAGAGATTCGGAATATGTAATCCTTATGTACGTGATGTACCGGGATAGATAGCAGAGTATGTGCGCACCACAGCTTAGTTCTCGGGGTGCTTATATTGTATATTTATGATGTGAATAATATACGCTTAATTAATGGGAATCTTCATGTTAATGCTATGAATATAATTACAGTATTGTTTCGAGAAACATAACGAGTTAGCTGATAGTGATATATATTGCATATTGAGTATCTGAGTTTACGTTAAACCCCTACTTAATTACGAGCGTTATAATGTTAATAGAACCGAGTAATAAGGGTAGGACCTATGGCAGTCTAGCTAGATATAATGGCACTTAGCTAGTGGTTTGTATCGTTATAGATGGGTACTTACGTTAGGAGTGCACAGTTAGACGAGAGGTGAGAATATCATGTGAGTGCACGTCCTAACATGTACTTTGCATTTAATGTTTTAAATGTTTTTAAAGCACTTGCAGGTTTTTAAAATAACTCCACATTCGGTCTCTGACCCGTTTGCTTTTCAAATCTTTTTCTTGTAAAACCATTTTAGGTGCCCAGCCACAAGGACACCAAGCATAGGATACTCATTCAGGTGACGAGCTGTAGCTGTTTGTGGAAGCTACAGGGATTTGCTTGTAAACGCTTCTATCTTTTGGATTCCAGAGTCACTATCTATCAGTTGTAGGGCATGTTGCCCATTTCTATTTAGAGCATCTTTTACATTTCAGTTTTCAGACTTTAGCATGTATTGTTTCAGTATTCAGTTTACTTTTCAGTTGTGGGATTTGTAGTGAGGAGTTTTCCTCCAGACTTTATTTACACTATGTGATGGTTATTCGTTTTACTTCAGTATGGTGAATGGTGTTATTTATTTCTTCATTACACTTGTTGCATGTTAATCAGACCTTAATTAAAATTTGGCACTTACTTTTTAAATACTAGGTGGTTAGTAACCATAAAAATGTTTTCGACAGTGATGCTATTAACTGGACCAACTTGGCATTTTGAATTAATTTAATAAAGGAGTAGCTACCCGGTATTTAATTAGTCGGGGTGTCACATTAAAATGGGCAGAATAACATTCTAAAAAATCCTACACACTTGTATTTCCCCTATCTACATTTTTATGGGTATGGTTGACCATTTTTACCACATTATAAAACTCTCGTCCAATTAATGGGGTTTTACACAATTTTCTTATTTTGAAGGCACATTTTCCATTTTTATCGCCGGTCAAATTCTTTCACTTTCATCCCCATTTGTACTTATGTATATATAAATTTTTACATATATATATATATATATATATATATATATATATATATATATATATATATTGCATGCACATTATTTTGTAAATTATATTGACCTTGATAAATACAAAAAAAAAAATATATATGAAAATGCAAAGAGATTGTATTTATCTCTTCAATTAGAGGCGCACTTAAATGAGGGATTCTAACTCGCATCTCAATCTTGACACATCAGATAAAGACTCTGAGGTAATGCAATCTCTTTGCATTATTTTTAATCGGACATTAGTTTTAATCGGACATTTTTCAAATGAGAGAACTTATCAGCAGTGTATTTTGAAATGAGAGAAAACTTCTCAACATCATCCTTTCAAACAAGATCAAGAATCTCAACGACACTTTTCAAATGAGATAAAACTTCTCAGTATTTATCAAACTTAAAACATTTTCATACATCAAACGAAGTTGAAATCTCTCATTACAAGCCAAGATACGAGGTATAATCTTTTTGAACATTCGGACTACATGGATTTTGATTTTACTATCTGCGGATACGTAGGCATCAAATGTTCTACTTCGACTCGAGTCCAAACTTATACACACACACACACACACACACATATATATATATATATATATATATATATATATATATATATATATATATATATATATATATATATATATATAGAGAGAGAGAGAGAGAGAGAGAGAGAGAGACGTATATTTTGCATTCATCATTCTTTACACCTTGCACATATATTCACAATCTTATGAAATATTGTTAGGTTAACTTTCATGTCTCCTTATAGCCAATCTCGTCGATACATCTCTATCACATATCTTATTAATTTACTTACATGTAAATAAAATGCTTATATTCACACACTCACATATATAAACATTATAGGAGTCACATATACATTACACGTCATTTGACATGCATAACACATTGTATTCACATTGAGACCGAAAGGGAGGAGTGGGTTCCTAACACATTCCCTTTCTGTAACAAAACTTTAATTTTGTATAAATATTAACACCTTACATTAGACCTAATGGGCAGTGGCATGAGTGATCCATCATGAGTTTGATGAATCTTTTTGGAGACCTTTTGGACAAGAGTCCAAGTGTGTTTTGGAAAATAGGAATAAGAAAATCTAGGCGGTGTGTGACACGAGTATACATTAACTCTTACAATCTACCCTTTTTCGATTCCCTACAAAAACACAAAATTAAAATATTAAAATCAATGGAATCGAATCTATCATCAAATACACAACTTGCCCAACTAAATACATATAAGATAAATAAAATACAATTACAAGCAATTTAAGGAGAAGACGCGAATGTACTACCTCACATATCTTATTGTACCTATTATCCTATCACGTGGTATTATCAAACTCATTAAATACTAATGCATTTATAAATACATAAAAACGTGAGTTATAAGATGAATAAAAACTAGTAAACTAACGCCCCCCCCCCCCCCCCCCCCGACTATGCAATTCCTCTTAATAAACATGATATAACATACAAATACTCTCTTTAACCCAACATGTTCATACCTATTGAGTCCCCATAACTACAAAGTTCTGCCCCTTTTTTCATGAAGGAGACATAGGAAAGAACAAAGCATACTCTAAGACAAAATTGAAATAAATGATAGAAAACATACTAATCAAATCATTAAAATGAGAGTAAACAAGCTATGATAAGATAAAAAAAAAATATGACTTGTCAAATCCATACTATTGACATTTCCTATATCATGCAATAAGTATGCATGCACAAAGGAAATCTACTGCAAATGCATAATAGGAAAAATACAGGGGGGGGGACCACCATATTAAGAATATAAAAATCTATAGCCAAGTAGAGTTGAGGAAAATTATTTTAGGCACAAAATCTGGTAGTGTTCATTACTCAAAAAAGAAATCACCTTTTTATTTAGAGGGACCCGAACCAAATGTCATAAATGGGTAATTGGTTGTAGATTATTCCTATAGATAATAGTGATGAGTAATAATCCTTGTAGGAAAAAGAACCTTCAAACCAGGAACATGGGAAATAAGGACTTTAATACCCATATATTCCTTCTCCTCTAAAATGGTTACATAAAATTCTCTCATCAGATTGGGATAACACTACCCAAATTGAGAACAAATACCAAGACACCCAAGTTCCTCCAAATTATTAGGGACGTGAGTCTCAATAGAGAATACAAATCAACATAATGTTCCCAATGCACAAAGTGCTCTGAGAAAAATCATTAAATCTGGAACGAGTGATAGTAGACGTTGAGGCATGTGAATGAGATTTAGGAGTCATGTGAATATCTTATAAATCATGATCAATTACAAAATCACAAAGATACTATTAGAGAATGGATAGAAATAATAAATAATTACAAACCCTGAACTAAAAGTATGTGCAAGCATTTCAAGTAAGACAAGAGGTCTAACAGTCATGACTTCTAACCTAAACTTGACACAAAAATAAAAAAGTTCTAAAATGGTATAACAAGGGAATCAATACAAAGATAAACTCAATAAAAACTATTCTTGGTCAATAAATCTCATATCATGATAAGTAGACTCATTAACCATAAACTAAAATTAAGCCACAAATCAATAAATTCTACAACACCAAACCCTAAGACCTAAAAAGAGAAATCCAAAAAATCTAGGAATAAACTTACCAATACGATGAATAGTTACTAGATAAAGATTTAATAGAACCTAAGAGTCACTAGTTTCGGGAAGATCTCTTGTTTAAAATGGGGGAGCATTGGGATGTTTATAAGCAACTACTTTTTAATTAA
Source organism: Sambucus nigra (assembly GCA_949130495.1). NCBI lineage: Eukaryota > Viridiplantae > Streptophyta > Magnoliopsida > Dipsacales > Adoxaceae > Sambucus > Sambucus nigra. The sequence continues at coordinate 47,631,512 of OX422220.1, read as the reverse complement.
AAAGTCAAAGGTACTTTCTAGAATCTCGTTAATATACTTTTCAATATAAATGAGAGATATGAAATCATCAAGGTTGAAGGGACACTAAGATGATTACGTGGTTCCAGGAGGTCGAGGTGGTGTAGCCGAATAAAGATCACAAAGTTTATAATAGAGAATCAAGCGGGAAGATAGATTATCCCTATCGAATACAAGTATACGATTATTATATCACTTAAAATATAAGACCAAAGAAGATGGATGATAAACAAAAAGGAGACCTAGATTTGTAGGGAACTTATATCTATAAATAGTAGTGACCAAAGTTATTTGGGGTACGATTGAATACATTATTGTAACCACGACTTTGAATCTTAGCTATCATCCCTAGCACTCAGTCATCCTCTTTAATTCTCATTTAATAAAGAGTTTTTTCTCTTCCCCGTGGACATAGGTAGAATGGTCTACCAAACCACCTAATTCTCTGTGTCATTTTTCATATTGCATTGATATCTTGGGATTGAACAATAATATTACACTACACCAAAACTGGGCTAATTGTCATGAAATTTATCCCAGACAGGAAGGGGGGGTCGCGAATTTGGTCTGTGACCAATTCCGGTGGTCACGGCCTAAATCCCTGACCCAGTGCTTGGTCACGGATTCCCCATAGTCACAGATGTGGTCACAACCAATAGCGCTGACCCTCATTGTATGCGTGGTCACAGCCCAAATCCGTGACCACTTCACAATTAAAGACCATGTGGTCATGGTTTTCTACCATAACCAATTCTCTGTGTGATCCATCTTTATCACAGCTTAAGTTCGTGACCAAACAAACTGTATATATGATATTGTCACGGCTATGGGTCGTGACTATACTTACTGTGCATAAAATTTTGTCACGACTTTGGGTCGTGACTATACTTACAGTGCATAAAATATAGTCACGACTTTAGGCCGTGACCAGTTTTAATAATATAAAAAAAAATCCTCGAATCGGGAGGCTAATTGTTGTAAGTGCTCCTTGGGTGACCTCAAGGGGGTCCTGTGCTCTCAAATCGAGGGTCCCATGCTCTCAAATCTAGGGGTCCCATGACCACGCAATCGGATGGTGCAGGCAACGTTGGTCTTGTGTGAGGTCCCCCCCCCCCCCCGATGGCACGTTTTAAAGCCCAACTGTGGATATTTTCTATTTTGGGTTGTGCTCTCAAACTAGGGGTCCCATGGCCACGGGGTCGACTCGTGCGGGATACGTTGGTCCCGTGCGAGGTGTTAGCACCACTCAGGGGCTGTTTGGGGGGCGCTAAGGGGTTTCGCTCCCCGACGGAACGTTTTCAAGCCTTTGTGTGGATATTCTCTATTTTGGGCCGTGCTCTCAAACCGGGGGTCCCATGGTCACGCGGTCAGCTCGTGCAAGCTACGTTGGTCCCGTATGAGGTGTTGGCATCGCTCACGGGGCCGTTTAGGGGCGCTAAGGGTTTCGCCCCCCGACGACACATTTTCAAGCCTAAGTGTGGATATTCTGAAATATGGTCCGTGCTCTCAAACCGAGGGTCCCATGACCATGAGGTCGGCTCGTGCCAGATAATTTGGTTTCGTGCGAGGTGTTGGCACCACTCACGGCACCGTTTAGGGGCGCTAAGGGGTTTCTCCCACGACGGCAAGTCTTAGTGTGGATATTCTCTGTTTTGGATCGTGCTCTCAAACGGGGGGTCTCGTGGTCATGCGATCGACTCGTGCGGGCTATGTTGGTTCCGTGCGAGGTGTTGGCGCCGCTCACAGGGTTGTTTGGGATAATTAAGGGGTTTATCCCTTGACATCATGTTTTCAAGCCTAAGTGTGGATATTATGAAATATGAGTCGTGCTCTCAAATCGGGGGTCTCGTGGCCACGCGGTCGGCTTGTGCGGGCTACATTGGTCCCGTGGAAGGTGTTGGCACCGATCACAGGGCCAATTGGGGGGCACAAAGGGGTTTAGCTCCCCGACGACACATTTTCAAGCCTAAGTATGGATATTCTCTGTTTTGCCCCGATCAGTTCGTGCGGGATACGTTGGTCCCGTACGAGGTTTGGCACCGCTCACAGGGACATTTGGGGGCCACTAAGGGGTTTTGGCCCCCGACGGCACCTTTTCAAGCCTATGTGTGGATATTCTCTATTTTGGGCCATGCTCTCAAACCAGGGGTCCCGTGGCCACGCGGTCGGCTCGTGTGGGCTACGTTGATCTCGTGGGAGGTGTTGGCCTCGCTCACGGGGCCGTTTGGGGGCGCTAAGGGGTTTCGCCCCCCTGATGGCACGATTTCAAGACTAAGTGTGGATATTCTGAAATATGGGCCATGCTCTCTAACTGGGGGTCCCGTGACCATGTGGTCGGCTCGTGTGGGCTACATTGGTCTCGTGCGAGGTGTTGGCACCACTCACGGCGCCATTTGGGGTGTGCTAAGGGGTTTCACCCCCCAACGGCACGTTTTCTAGTCTAGGTGTGGATATTCTATGTTTTGGACCGTGCTCTCAAACCGGGGGTCCCGTGGCCACGCGATCGGCTCATGCGGGCTACGTTGGTCCTATGCGAGGTGTTGGCACCACTCACGGGGCCGTTTGGGGGCGCTAAGGGGTGTCACCCCTCCCCCCCCCCCCCCCCCCCCCCCCCGGTGACATGTTTTCAAGCCTAAGTGTGGATATTATGAAATATGGGTCGTGCTCTCAAATTGGGGTCCCCATGACCACACAGTCAGCTCGTGCAGGATACGTTGGTCCCGTGCGAGGTGTTGGCCCCACTCACGGGACTTTTGGTGGGCGCTAAGGGGTTTTGCCCCTCGATGGCACGTTTTCAATCCTAAGTATGGATATTCTCTATTTTGTATCGTGCTCTCAAACTGAGGGTCCGGTGGCCATGTGGTCAGCTCGTATTGGCTATGTTGGTCCCGTATGAGATGTTCATACCGCTCACGGGGATATTTGAGGGGCGCTAAGAATTTTGGGCCCCGACGACATGTTTTCAATCTTAAGTGTTGATATTCTGAAATATGGATCGTTCTCTCAAATCAGGGGTCCTGTCGCCACGTGGTCAGCTCGTGTGGGCTACGTTGGTCCCGTGCAAGGTGTTGGCACCACTCACGGGGCCGTTTAGGGGTGCTAAGGGGTTTCTCCCCCCCGACGGCACGTTTTCAAGCCTAAGTGTGAATACTCTATGTTTTGGGTCGTGCTCTCAATACGGGGGTCCCATGGTCATGCAGTTGGCTCGCACGAGCTTCGTTGGTCCCGTACGAGGTGTTCACACTGCTCACGGGGCCGTTTGGGGGAGCTAAGGGGTTTCGCCCATCGACAGCACATTTTCAAGCCTAAGTGTGGATATTCTGAAATATGGGCCAGGCTCTCAAACCAGCGGTCTTGTGACCACGCGATCGACTTGTGCGTGCTACGTTGGTCCCGTTCGAGGTGTTGGTGCCACTCACGGGGCCATTTGGGGAAAACTAAGGGGTTTCGCCCCCGATGGCATGTTTTCAAGTCTAAGTGTGGACATTCTCTATTTTGGACCGTGCTTTCAAACCGGGGGTCCCGTGGCCTCTCGGTCGGCTCGTACGGGCTACGTTGGTCCCATACGAGGTGTTGGCGCCCCTCACGGGGACATTTGGGGGGAACTAATAGTTTTTGCACCCCGACGGCACATTTTCAAGACTCAGTGTGGATATTCTCTGTTCTAGACTGTGTACTCAAATCGGGGGTCCCATGGCCACGCAATGAGCTCATGTGGGCTGCGTTAGTTCCGTGCAAGGTGTTGGAGCCACTCACGGGGCTATTTGGGGGGCACTAAGGGGTTTTTCCCCCCAACGACACATTTTCAAGCCTAAGTGTGGATATTCTAAAATATGGCCCGTGCTTTCAAACCGGGGGTCCCGTGACCATGCGGTCGGCTCGTGAAGGATACGTTGGTCCTGTGCGAGGTGTTAGATATTCTATGTTTTGGACCGTGCTCTCAAACCGGGGGTCCCATGGCCACGCGATCGGCTCATGCGGTCTACGTTGGTCCCATGCGAGGTGTTACCGACGCTCACGGGGCCGTTTGGGTGGCATTATGCGATTTCGCCTCCGATGGTACATTTTTAAGCCTAAGTTTGTATATTCTCTATTTTGGGTCGTTCTCTTAAACCGATGGTCCCGTGGTCATGCGGCCGGCTCGTGCGGTCTACGTTGGTCCCGTGTGAGGTGTTGGTGCCACTCACGGGGCCGTTTGGGGGGGGGGCTCTAAGGGGTTTTGCCACCCGATGGCACGTTTTCAAGCCTAAGTGTGGATATTCTAAAATATGGGTTGTTCTCTCAAACCGAGGGTCCCGTGAGCACGCAGTCTCGTGCTGGCTATGTTGGTCTCGTGCGAGGTGTTAGCACCGCTCACGGTGCTGTTTGGGGGGCGCTAAGGTGTTTCTCCCCCAATGGAACATTTTCAAGTCTAAGTATGGATATTCTATGTTTTGGACCGTGCTCTCAAATTGGGGGTCCCGTGGCCACGTGGTCGGCTCGTGCAGGCTACATTGGTCCCGTATGAGGTGTTGGCGCCACTCACGGATCCATTTGGGGGTGCTAAGGGGTTTCACCCCCCGACGGCACATTTTCAAGCCTAAGTGTGGATATTCTCTGCTTTGGGCCATGCTCTCAAACTAAGGGTCCCGTGGCCACGCGATCGGCTCGTGCGGATTACGTTGGTCCCATGCGAGGAGTTGGCGTCGCTCATAGGGCCATTTAGGGGGCGCAAAGAGGTTTCGCCCCCTGATGGCACGTTTTCAAGCCTAAGTGTGGATATTCTCTGATCTGGGCTGTGCTCTCAAACCGGAGGTACTATGGCCATGAGGTCGGCTCATCCGGGATGGGTTATTCCCGTGCGAGGTGTTGCCGCCACTCACGGGCCAGTTTGGGGGAGCTAAGGGGTTCCCCCCCCCCCCAATGGCACATTTTCAAGACAAAGTGTCGATATTCTTAAATATGGGTCGTGCTCTCAAACCGGGGGTCCCGTGAGCACGTGGTTGGCTTGTGCGGGATGCGTTGGTCCCGTGCAAGGTGTTGGCACCGCTCATGGTGCCGTTTGGGGGGCGCTAAGGGGTTTCACCCCCCAATGGCACGTTTTCAAGCCTAAGTATGGATATTCTAAAATATGGGTCGCGCTTTCAGGCCGGGGATCCCATGACCACGTAATCGGCTCGTGCAGGCTAGTTAGGTCCCGTGCGAGGTGTTGGTGCCACTCACGGGGCCGTTTGGCGGAACTAAGGGGTTTCGGCCCTCGACGCCACTTTTTTAAGCCTAAGTGTGGATATTCTCTATTTTGTACCGTGATCTCAAACCGGTGGTCTCGTGGCCACGCAGTTGGCTCGTGCGGGCTACGTTGGTCCCATGCGAGGTGTTGGCGCCACTCACGAAACTGTTTGGGGGCGCTAAGGGGTTTTTCCCCCCTGACGACACATTTTCAAGCCTAAGTGTGGATAATCTGAAATATGAGTCGTGCTCTCAAATCGGGGGTCCCGTGGCCATGCGGTCGACTCATGCAGGCTACGTTTTTCCCGTGCGAGGTGTTGTCACCGCTCATGGGGTTGTTTGGGGGGTGCTAAGGGGTTTCAGCCCCAGAGGGCACGTTTTCAAACCTAAGTGTGGATATTCTAAAATATGGGTCGTTCTCTCAAACTAGGGGTCCCGTGACTATGCAGTCAGCTCATACGGTCTAAGTTAGTCCCGTGTGAAGTGTTGGTGCCACTCACGGGGCCGTTTGGGGGGCACTAAAGGGTTTTGCCCCCCCCCCCCCCGGCGGCACATTTTCAGTCCTAAGTGTGGATATTCTCTGTTTTGGACCATGCTCTCAAATCGGGGATCCCGTGGGCATGCGATCGGCTCGTAATGGCTACGTTGGTCCCGTGAGAGGTCTCGGCTCCCGTCACGGGGACGTTTGGGGGGGGCGCTAAGGGGTTTTGCCCCCCTAATGACACGTTTTCAAGCCTAACTGTGGATATTCTGAAATATTGGCCGTGCTCTCAAATCGTGGGGTCTTGTGGCCACGCGGTCGTCTCTTATGGGCTACGTTGGTCCCGTGCGAGGTGTTAGCACCGCTCATGGGGCCGTTTGGAGGCACTAAGGGGTTTCACCCCCGATGGAAGGCTTTCAAGCCTAAGTGTGGATATTATATGTTTTGGGTCGTGCTCTCAAATCGGGGGTCCCGTGGCCATGCGGTCTGCTCGTGCGGGCTTCGCTAGTCCCATGCGAGGTGTTGGAGCCACTCCTAGGACCGTTTGGGGGCGCTAAGGGGTTTCGCCCCCCAACGGCACGTTTTCAAGACTAAGTGTGGATATTCCTAAATATAGGTCATGCTCTCAAACCGAGGGTCCCGTGACCACACGGTCAGCTCGTGCACAATACGTTGGTCCCATGCGAGGTGTTGTAGCGGCTCGCGAGGCCGTTTGGGGGTGCTAAGGGATTTCACCCCCCCAACGGCACGTTTTCAAGCCTAAGTGTGGATATTCTGAAATATGGGTTGTGCTCTCAAATTGGGGGTCCCGTCACCATGCGATTGGCTCGTGCGGGTGACGTTGGTCCATGCGAGGTATTGGCTCCGCTCACGGGGCCATTTGGGGGACACTAAGGGGTTTCACCCCCCGACGGCACGTTTTCAAGCCTAAGTGTGGATATTCTAAAATATTATTCGTGATCTCAAATCGGGGGTGCCATGACCATGCGGTCATGGGCTACGTTGGTCCTGTGCGAAGTGTTAGCGCCGATCACGGGGTCATTTGGGGGGCACTAAGGGGTTTATCCCCCCGACTGCACGTTTTCAAGCCTAAGTGTGGATATTCTCTATTTTGGGTTGTGCTTTCAAATCGAGGGTCCTATGGCCACATGGTCAACTCGTGTGGGCTACGTTGGTCCCGCGTGAGGTATTGGTACCACTCACGTGGACGTTTGGGGAGTGCTAATGGGTTTTTCCCCCTGACGGCTCATTTTCAAGCATAAGTGTGGATATTCTCTATTTTGGGTCTTGCTCTCAAACTGGGGGTTCTGTGGCCATGCGGTAGGCTCGTGCGATCTACGTTGGTTCCGTGCGAGGTGTCGGCACCACTCATGAGGCCGTATGGGGGTGCTAAGTGGTTTTTCCCCCCGACGGCACGTTTCTAAGTCTAAGTGTGAATACTCTAAAATGTGGGTCGTGCACTTAAATCGCGGGGTCCCGTGGCCACGCGGTCAGCTCGTTCGGGCTGCGTTGGTCCCGTGCGAGGTGTTAGCACCACTCATTGGGCCATTTGGGGGACTCTAAGGGGTTTCGTCCCCCCGACGGCACATTTTCAAGCCTCTTTGGAAGATTAAGAGTTTGACAACCGTCATTGAGCTTAATGAGGGTTATCAAACTCTTAATCTTCCAAAGAGGTCACCTTGTAATGTTAAGTTCCATGTACCTTGAAATTACTCCCTTACAAACATTACCGCTCACTCTACTCAATAAAATCGAACTCTACCATCTAAAATTAGTAATGGGAGCACTTGATATAGTTGTAAAAAGTCAGGGATTCACTCATGGGAGACTACGTAGCTTCTCTGGTCCGAAGACTATCCAGGCAAAACTCCAAAGACCATTCAGAGCACAATTCTAGTGTGCCCGTGCCATGAATACTCAGATTTTCTTACCAAACATGCCTTTTGAGGGAGAAAACCAAAAGCACCTCCCAAATTTCCCCGTGGGAGGTGCAAACACCTCTTACATGATCAATTTAACTCGCAGGAACTGACCACGTGGTCACGGGAACCCTGGTTATAGAAAATGATGATAATTTGAGAAAATCCACACTCATGCTTGAAAACGTGTCGTTAGAGGATGAAACCCCTTGGCTCCCCCCAAGTGGCCCCTTTAGGGGAGTGATCATCGTGCATGGGACCAATGTTACTCACAAAAACTGATTGCGTGGTCACGGGACCCACGGTTTGAAAATATGACGATAATTTGAGAAAATCCACACTTAGGCTTGAAAGTGTGTCGTTAGAGGGGAAACCAATTAACGCCCACCCTACAACCCCTAAAGAAGTTTGAACACCTCACACGGGACCAACGTAACTTGTAAGAACTAACCGCGTGGTCAAGGGACCCCCAATCTGAGAATATGACGATAATTTGAAAATATCTAGAATTAGGTTTAAAACATGTCGTTAGAGGGAGAAAATCCAAAGCATTATCCCATAATCCTTCTAACATACTATCCAACAACAAGCCAATATCCATTAATTATCCAACAGCCAAACCAAACAAAACCAATAATTATCCCGTACTCCTTCTAACATACTATCCAACAATAAGCCAACAACCAATAATTATCCCGTACTCCTTCTAACATATTATCCAACAACAAGCCAACAACCAATAATTATCCAACTACCAAACCAAACAAAACCAATAATTATCCCATACATTTAAAATATTTAAAAGATAATGCATATCATTTATATAACTACTTCAGTTAAAGTAAAGAGTACCTGATTCCTGGATCCAACAAGGCCATTAAATAAAGTCTTCTGAATGTGTGATTGGACCAAATTGATCCTAGAGCCACCAACATACTCTTTTACATGTACAATTATTGACTAGTTTCTTTAATACAATCTTCATAAAATCAAGCTAATTCAACTTCATTTTATGAAAATTGCATGAATGAAACTGATCAATAAATGTATATGTATAGGAACATGTGGAAATTGAGTTGGGTCAATTTGATCCAATCACAAACTCAAATGACTCATATTAAACTAAATATTCGACTCAGCATAACATATTATCGAAAGTTAACTTACATAAATCATATTAAACATTCTTAAAAGTAACTAAACATTCATACATCAAAGTAAAGTGCTAATACAATATCAATATAAAAATAGGATACAAATAAGATTGACAAGGTTAACATAATATTTGTATACTCAATCGTCTTCTAAATCAACTAAAAGATCCTTCAAACTAGGCTTGTCATCAAGAGCTGACTAGAAATCTTTTGGAGCCTTCAATGCATCCACTTCAGTAGTCATACCCATTGGTGCATGTACAACAATAGACCAATTTCCATCGTTTATGCACTTGGAGTAGAATACTTTCTTTAAGTTTTGAAAGGCACAAATAAAAGGCTCGTCGACTATGCGATCTTTACTCTTGAGCTTTGATAAATCTACCATAATAAGTTCGAAGTTAGGATAAAATTTGCAAGCATTCATAATATCCTCCACCTTTACCCAATCGCAATAGAATACGGTTTTTGTGAAATCTAAGTAATCAACTTCTAGGTTTTATTCGACTATCCCATAATAGGTTAGTAGTGTATTCTTTGTATTTTTATCGCTTTTGCTAGCGATACAGGTGGTCAAGGTAGAAATTGATATTCCACTATTTTGCATCAAAGGTTTTTCCTCATATGGATATGAAATGAAATCAAAACCGTTGGTGAAGAATTTCTTAAACTCTTTTGCAAGAAAATTAGGGCCTTTTGCTAGGCGTGCAAGCCTGGAAGAGACATCACCTCTTTTTGGAAGATACATTTATTAATGAATTTGTATTAAGGCATATTTTTATCACACACGAATAAATAACCGCACACATAAGATGTGAAGTTTATCTCTTTTGATACTCATGCCCTAAAATCAGTTGTCATGCAATTTCTCCTTTGATTTTGAGAAATTTCATCCTCGTACTTCCTACGGGTAAATTGTAGAGTTTAGATCATAAAATATAAAATACATATAATTAAAGAAGAAGAATTCAATAGATACTCACTTTCTCCATTCTTCGACTTCGTCTTGCGATTCTAAGACATAACGAGTTGCTTGCTCGTATTGTATATTTGTGAGTTTCACCTCTTTAGCTTTCCTAAATGTTACTTCATCCTCAAACTCGACAGGTTCCTCGATCACTCATCCTCTACGAGGATTAAACCTCCTTACCTCTTATTCTGGCATATTCCCAAGCATATAACGATGATTCCACAGTTACGTATTCTTCAACAATTGACCCTCCAATATACCGCGTATTCTTTATGTAATCTTTGAAAGTTTTCATCAAGCACTCAAAAGGATTCATCCAACGATACCTAACGAGACCACATAATAAAGCTTCATCGCATAAATGCACAAGCAAGTGGATGCTGATATCGAAGAACGACGCAGGAAAATATTTCTCTAATACACAAACTGCCTCGGCTAAAGTTGATTTTTCATCTCTAATGTGCCTTCTATTTACCACTTTTGCACAAACTTGGGTAAAACACAAACTGATTTGCATAATTGCTCGACGGATATCTATGTATTCAGAGAAGCAATGCTGAAATAATAGAGGGATTAATTGGATGATTACATGCCAGTCATAAGACTTACACTATTTTAAGTCATTTGCTTGGTAGTTAACGACCCTACGTAAATCACCAGAATAACCAGTTGGAGTCTTCAAGTTGAACAGCGTGTCTAAGAGGATCTTCTTCTCACTAGTAGTCAAAGTGAAAGCAGCCGGAGGAGTAGAAATTCTTCCTGTTATAGGATCATTTTTTAACCAGAGTTTCTTCTTTATCTTCATATCAAGTAGATCTCGACGGGCCCGTTCTCCATCTTTGAAATGAGATCCACCTAGACATGTTCCTATCAGATGTTTTGCAACATTCTTCTCTGTGTGCATCACATCAATTACATGCCTTACACGATGATCTTTCCAATACTTCAAATCAAAAAATATTAATCACCTCGACCATGGTATTGCTTTAGAAGGGTCGTTTGTGTAACACCCCGCATAAAATAATAACGGGTGGCTAGCCCTATACTACATTAAATCGGGAATCTCAGATGGCTCATTCTCAACATCAACCACTATACTAACTAGTATACGGCTAACTACCCGAAAATATTCAAAGCGAATGCCAAAAACTAAATAAAGCACACCACGAATAGTAAACCAATACAAACAGATATAATGAGAGATAGAATACACGAATACTACGGTAAAAGAAAGTGCTAGTATTAAAATGAAATCAGTAAGTGCAAATGAATATACCACAAAGAAATAAACCCGAATAAGTTGTCGGGTCACAGACAATACAATAACTGAAATGGAATAAATATAAACATTTATAAATATCCCTTGGGTATAAACCCGATATACAACTTGAATACTACCTACATTTTTAAAGAAGTAGGAAGCGACTACATTCTACATCCCGCAACAATCTGCACCTATCACGACTCCCAAGACTCTGGATAGAAGGTCATTCGGCATCCACGCGGTAGGACACCTGTAGTAATATATATATATATATATATATATATATATATATATATATATATATATATATATATATATACAAGCAGGAGAGAAAAGTAAACGGATCAGAGCCCGAGTTGTAAAAATATTTAGCAAGTGTGTTAACCGTGCATAATAAATATAAATGCACTTATTTAATAATTAAAGTGGAATCGCACTCTCGTGAAATCTCGGCTCACCTCTCATCTAACGGCGCGCACCTATTCGCGTCCTGAACTTCTTAATTAAGTTACCCCACCCATAAGGACAACCTAACTTACCATAGGCACGGCCTATACCCCCAAGACCTACCTTCCTATCATAACCCAAGAATCCACTCTTTCTAAACACACTTAATTATTTTACAAACATATATGCCATACTAGGCTTAATGGATTCCGGTTTATAATTTAATCAATTATAATTCTTAATATGTTACCCATATACATTTGGGTTAAATCATATGATTTAATTTATAAATAACATGCATACAAATTATTAATGACAAAACTTCTCTCCAATCTCAATATTGCACTACGTTTCGTGCGTGGGACGTCTCGCAAAGCGAAATCCAAACAAGTAACCCCCCCATTACACTACTCCTTGACAATGTCGATCCTAGAGATCCATTATGACATACATACAATTCTACAATTACAACTACTAAATTTAGATTACCATATAAGAACAACCCAAAATCTCCAATAATATCCTTGGGATGATGTAACCGAAATATTCCTTAAATGCGATACATCAACCCCCAATAATCTAGTACACCATAATCATCAAAGATGTACTCCATTAAAATTCAATATCCTTTCACCTATAGGATATATAAATATATATATAGGCATTTATTCTAACCATATATATATACAATCATGCAATCCCATAGCCAAGGGTACATACCACATATGATGTACAATGGCCATGCACATAATATACCCGGCTATATATATCGCCGATAAACTGCACCAAGCTATCATCTTCCAGGGCATCACTCACGTACCATCCTGGGGACCACGGTCGGACTCAATATCACCGACATCGGGGCCAAACACACACACACACGGCATCCCGAGAAGCGGTCATAGCTCCTAACCGGTCAATGAGATGAGACATACCCACCACGTCCCACCCCAAAAGAAATGCATATCACATAATAACACAATGGACGGCTATGACCTGGGGAATATCCACACCCTGCTCCTTGAGCCAGGATGCTCACCCTCTGTGCGGAAACTTCCCAATGATAGCATGAGCGGGGTATGCTTAACCACATAAGTATATATATCATTCACATGCACAATATATACACATACATATGATCCCATCATATGATTAAACATTAAACCATCACATATGGTTTAGATATTCATAACATAAATATATCCATATATTAATATCCATAAAGATATATATACATATATCCACATAACCATATATCTATATATACAAACTAATTCTCGTTCATATGTATAAGATATATAAACTCGGCTATAGGTATACATAATCCTAATATACTAGCCGTCACCCCAAACTCATTTAATTTATCTCGATATGTGAATACGATCCCTCACTTGAAGCATATTCATCCATTTTTCCTATGATGAATAGTCTCCCAAAAATATATGTTTATATTCAACATTTGGGTTATCACCCAAAGTTTAGTATAGGAAACCATCACTACACATCTCCTCTATATTCAAAAGTACATAATTATCTCTAGTACTATTTGACCATTGGCATATACATGACTAATAGTCTGTAAACCTCAACTTATCCCAACTTCATTTCAAGTATTGGAATCCCAATGGTTACTTCCACACAATTATGTATAAACTATCCTTACTAGAATTGTACTACCACTCATTCTAGTTGATAGTACGATCCAAATCGTTCCCAATTTCACCTACGGTTCAATTGATCTTATGAACCCTTACTCCTATTGGGTTACCGATTGTTCCTTAATTTAAACATGTAATACCCCATGATTTTAATGACTTTTAAAATGGGTTATATTTTACATTAATGGATTAATTGGATTTTATTATTAATTAATTCATTTGGGTTTTATCCGAATTGAGGATGTTAAAATGTATGATTCTAAATATTACTAAAAGATATTTAGGTAATATATGAATGTGATGATATTGATATGGCTATGTGATATTAATTCAGTAATTTGGATTTTTAGTCGGACGCGGTACTCGGGACTAAATTATGAGATTAAATAAGCCATTTATTTTCTATCAACCTTATAGTCATTTTGACTGCGTCGTTGCGTCCGAAAGGTTTGAAATAGTCAAAAAAGTCTATTTGAATGTTGTATTCGGGTCTCGAGTCATTTGGAAATGAAAAGACATCCCAAAAAGGCATTTTGGTCATTTTTACAAGGGGGATGAATAGTGATTTCGGGTTTTGTCTTATTATAAGTATTTGGAGATTAGTTGAATGTGGGTTCATTCATCTCTTCTACACAAAATTGAAAGGTCATCCTCTTAGAGAGAGTGAAAGGTTGCTTGGGAAGAGAGAAGCTTGCTTGGAAAGGAGGAGAACTAAAGACCAAAGGTCACCACCACCAACCACAACCAGAAGTGGTCGGAGAAAGGGAGAACCACCTGTGTTATTCAACTCCAAAGGATCAGATCTTCATTAGAGGCAAGTGTTTGATAATGTCAATCTAAGTTTGTATATTGTCCATGTTAGGATAGTTATAAAAAGATGAGATTTTGCATGTTTGGAAGATGAAAAGATAGAGTTGTTAATGGATTTTTGAAAACTGAAAATATATAGGAATCAAACTCATGTTGTAGGTAGTTAGTAATCCATGAAATAATCATAAATATGTTGAAGAAATTCTGAGAATCAATGGTGTGTTCTTGAAGATATCATGTATATAAATTTTCTGGGAAAATAGGATGAATAGATGCTTTTAATTCAAACTCTTGATGACTCTAGGATGTTTAGAGCATTAGAAATCATTCACATATGTTGCTATATCATGTAGTAAGGTTTATAAGGAATTTGGGTTGTTAATATAAAGATTTGAATGATCAAAAATGATGAAACCCGTAGAAGAAGAAATGCAGAAAACTGGGTTGTTACCTGGGCGATCGATCGATCGACCCCCTGCCTTCGATTGATCGACCTCCCCAAAATTGTTAAAGTTGTTTCTTTTTAATGTTGGTTCTTATCCCAAACCTTTTGTAGATCTTTGGTGATTATTAATTGGATATTATGGGACTTAGGAAGGTTCAGTAAGCCCTAGTTAAGTGTCGAATTGGTTTGATTGGGATTTAATTGATTAGAATGATGAGAATTAAATTGAAAGAAATTTTGGTTTCCATATTCATGTGTTGGATTCTAATTGGTATTCATGAGGATTCAGGATAGGTCCAGTAGGGGAGATTTAATATAACACCTGGGTAGCCTTAAGGTTACAATTTGAACATCAAGGACTGAGTTTAAGATCATTATTAATTGCGCAAGGACTGAGTGTAGTGCAAGCGCTTAGTGGTATGACTTTTGGATAGAGATGGGAGTTCAGATCACATTTGGTTGAAAGAGGGGAAGAGGTATCCTGGTTGCGTATTTAAAGTTGACCGACCTCCACGATCAACAAATTTAAGTAGTAGTGTATTAGAGGGGTTCCTTATTTGGATTTCTCTTTGCGAGACGCTCCGCACATGAACCTTAACGACGTCGGGAGTGGAGAGATGTTATAGGATGCGAGGATGTTGATTTTGTTGATAAGTCATATAGTGTGAATGAAACACTACAGACTATGAGCCATGTGATGATGGTATTCAATCCTAGTTGATAGAAGATGTGTTTATAAGAGATTAGAAACTATCGGTTATAACCCTAATTTAAGGAGGGTTTAATTCGTAGTAATTCGGGAGATAAGATGAGATGGACCAGTAGGATAGTAGTGATTTCTTACTGAATAAAATGTTGAGGAAAAACCTATTTGAACCTTGAGTAATGAGTGAGGCTCAGGGATGATTAAATTTAAAGAGATATAATGCTACGTATGGGAATTATCTTATGGTAGTGTGAGTACCTTGTTGATATTGTATTATAGGTAGATGATAATGCCTATTTGATTGATTGTTGATTTATGTGTATGACATACCTAGCTTACTTGCTATCGACGGGAGGTTTGCGCGTGAGGGCAGTCATATCTTGATGAATCCATGGGATTTTTTATTTATCGCTCGAGAACATAGGTCTATGAAAGACTTATCGGGGAGTTGATAAGTCCGCTGACTATGGGTACGTAGGTATGTGCGTGACCCATGGATACGAGAACTATGTTCGCCTCCAATATTTGTGTTGATGTTTGTGGTTCGAGGAATCCTCACCGAAAGTTTAGTCCCCTATTCGGCGACCAGTGATATTGGGACATGATAGCAGAGTAATGCATGCACCGCAGCTGTGTCTCGGGGTGCCGTATTATATATGTATATATATATATAATGAATTAAATGAATGTATATAAAGTGGTTTGATTAATCTACTGTGTGATAATTGTAGATGACGGTGAATTGAGAAAAAGAATTGAAATAAGTTAATGAATATTTATTGAAGAGCTTAATTTATATTAATGAGAAATGATTCATGGTAATGGGTAACGTATATGAATAATTATAAGACGTATGGTATGGGACATACGGATTTATGATATGGGATGGAATCATATTATGGAAACTAGTTAGGAGGAACCATTAACTAGGAAGTTAATAGGAAACGTTAAGTGTGCACTCTAGATGAGAGGTGAGAATAGCAAGTGAGAGTTGGATACTAACATGTACATAATAAATGCTTTATTGCACTTGTTAAATACTTGTTGTTTTCAAAATCATTTTCACAATCGGGCTCTGACCCGTTTCCTTGCATATTTTCTTTTCTATTGTACCTTCTATATCAGGTGTCCAGCAACAGGGACGCCAATCTTAGAAGATTATGACGAGCTATGGAGCTATGGAGTATTGCTTAGACGCCTATCTTCATTTGATTCACAGTATTCTTTTAGTTAGGGCATGTCGCCCAAAGGAATTCAGTTATCTCTTTTCTATCTGAGTCAAATACTCTTGTATTCTTGTCATTTAATATTATTGGGATTACTGTATTGGATTATTATTTGGGAATGTTTATTCCAATTGCATTTAAATTCTTTTGTGTTATCTGTTCAGTTATCAATGTTGTAGAATAATATGTGTTGTGTTATTTGTAAACTAAAAATGGGTTTTGTTGAATTAAAAATTTGGAAAGTTTTTAACACCGGCTTAATTGGGTATTGGGTGATTAGTTAATGTTTTCAACAGTGATGCTAAGAACGAACCAAGTGTATATTCTGTTTTAATTTGGTATGGGATTGGCCACCCGGTATTTAATTAGGCGGGGTGTTACAAAAAATTTCTAAGGATACGTGACCCCTCTCTCTTCGGTCCCCAAACCTTAATCTCAATAGAATCCTATTTACCATAAGGATTTGGCACTACCCTCGGCCTACAATTACAAGACATGCCCTCGTAACTCTCTCTTTAAGAGGTCTTAACTTCACATCATATCTAGACTCACTCTTGATCTAATATTAGGATTTCCATCCCCAATGAGGTTTCTCACTATCTCTATACACAACTCTAATGCATACATGCATACATACTTTCCCAAATTGTCCCAAGAAATCCCCATAGTCACAACGTGTGAGAAACCCATTATATGTCTCCAAAACATATCTCTTACATCATAAGAGAAGGCCCCAAATCAATAAACCCAACCAAAAAGGGCTAAAAATCATTCTAGAGAAAATTCCTCACAATACCCTGTTTCCGAATCGATTCGGCCCTATTTCGAATCGATTCGACCCAGCGAATCGATTCGGCCTCCAAGGAGAATCGATTCAGGTCCAAAGACCTGGGCTTCTGTCTCAGGCCTAATCGATTCTCCTTGGATCCGAATTGATTCGGTCAATCCAGACCTGCCAATTTGCCTAAGCCGAATCGATTCGCTTAAGGGGCGAATCGATTCGGGTCTGCAGAATTTGAAGGGTTCTTCTTCTTTAATGAACCCACGAATTCTAAACCCTAAAATTTCTATTCTAACCCCCAAACCTTCATCAAATCATGATTCTAAGCTAATAAATCAACCCAAGGTTGATTCCAACCATTTCTACACCATTAAACCCATATTTAAACATTGATTTCAAGATTAAACCCAAAAATCTAGGTTTTGATATTAATACCCAAAATCCATTTCTTTTACCCACAAATTATGAAATCAAATACACAAATGACTTATTTAGCAAGATTAAACACTTGCCTCAGATTTTTAGAGGTTGGATTGTCCTCGATGTCGCGTTTGGGCCGAAAATCTCCAAGCTTTCTTCCCCTCTCTATTCCTTCTTCTTCTTTCTTTCTTCTTTCTCCCTTTAGGGCTTTTTCTCTCTTTCTCTCAAATGATAATGGATTGATCCGTAAGCCTTTAAATCCCTTAAAATAATAAACCCAATTTTAAATGTTAATACACACTTTAAATGACTCGTTTACTCCAATTCGAGTCAAACTGACTTAAAAATAATCTGGAGCCAAAATAAAACCCAATGACAGACATTTTGACTATCTAAACCCTTCCGGGATCAATGGTACACTCAAAATCATCATCCAGAATACTTTTAAATGTTCTCTTTTTTTGGACCTCAATTCCCAAATTTTAAAATTCTCCAATTCAATTAAATTTTATTTTCCCAAAAATTTAATTTCTCAGTCTCAAAATCGTGGGGTGTTACAGTTTGGATCTCCCCTTGCTTTATGCCTCAGGTTTAAAAACTTGGGGTGCTTGCCTACATAACTATTCCCCACAGTTGCAACCGATGCCTTCTCCTCGATCTGCTGACCAGAAAGCCGAGCAAGTTTCATCCGGTGCTCGTGATCGATAGGATAAAAGTTAGACTTGTCATTCCTGAAAGGGTGACTGGTCGGCAGAAATCTACAATGACCTGTGTAACTCATCTTACTACTATGTTGTAGCCAAATGTCTTCACTTTCCTCCCCACATATGGTACATCCATAATAATAACCATGAACATTACAACCGGACAAGGTCCCATAAGTAGGAAGGTTGTGGATCACCCACATCACCATTGCTTTAAGTGTGAACTCTTCACCCTTGTGAGAGTGGAACGTCGTCACGCCTTTACCCCACAACTCTTTAAGCTCTTCGATTAATGGGGCTAAGAATATATCAATATCACCACCCAGAGCCTTTGGCTCGGGTGTTAATAAAGATAATATTGTGAACTCATTTCCCATGCACAATGTCGAAGGGAGACTTAAAGGAACCATTAGAACTGGCCAATAACTTTGACTAGTACTTAAATTATCGAAATGGTTAGACCCATCAGTTGAGATTGCAAGACGAACGTTGCGTGGTTCTTTTGAAAATTTATGGTGTCGTGCATTTGAAATTTTCCAGATGAGTGAATTAACCGGATGACACCTCACATCGAGAGTTTGAGGGAGTTTGAGGCAAAAGCAAGTCAACTCGAGAAGGTGAAGATTTCTTTGAGTGAACAGTTGATAGATTTAGGCCGGGAAAAGAGTGAACTTATAACCCGCGTGTCATAATTAGAGAGAGATATTAAGCATGCCCTAGAGGTTAAAGTCACTTTAGAGAACACACCTAAGAAGAAAGGAAAGATGGTTCTCAATCCCATTTTGGGTGATTTTGAGAGTTTAGGAATAATTCATGATGGTGCGACCACTTCACATGTTGCACCCGAGCCAGTTCCGGTTTTAGTGTTTGATTCACATAGCTCTCAACATAACCCACCTAGGCGTCTCGTACCTGAGAGGAGAGCGCATATGAGACGTTTTGAGAGAGGTGTACCTTGGCATGTTTATGTTTTCACACACTACAAGCAGAGAGGACACCTTATATAGTTTTATTTTAAGTTGGGTCATGTGTCGCATTTTGATACTACACCTGTTCACCCACACGCACCCACACCTGATGCTCCAGATGATTACACGAGAGAGTTTGTACATATCTGGGAGAAGGTAAAGTTTCTAGTCAAGACTTCACATGATCTGATGGAATTTTGTCATAGGATGTCACCACCTTTGGAAAACTCTATCGCACCTAACGGTTGATGAAAACGGTGTGAGTTTATGGATCCCCAGATTGAAAATTTTCTCAAATAAAATCAAACTAATAATTTCCTTGTTATGAAAACTCGATGCGGAAGCGATGTGATGGTTCAACTTTAAAACAACAAATTTTAATTTCACTTAAACCAATGTTAATTCAATCCAAGTCCTAGAATTTGCCTAAGTCATAATTAACAATATTCCAAAGTTAGGCGAAACCAATTTTAGGAAAAGACTTGAATTAAATAAACTTTACCCAATATTTAATATAAGTCCTAAATTAAATTGAGTGTGATAATTTAAACCAAATTTTATCTTTTAATAATCCTAAGCATGCGTTCTAAATTATTTAAGCAAAAAGATAAAATAAACCAATCACACTACGCCGCGATGTACGAGGAAAAACCCAAGACGGGAAACAACCTCGGACGGCCCTAGCCACAAATCCCCTAGATACGGAATTACAAGTACAAGACAGATAGACTTACAACGCACGACTCGATCCCTCTCAAGCCCCGACGCTTCTTCTTGTAGACACCTCTTCCTAGCAGATAACCTTGGAACACCACCGCGGTCTCGGAATCCACCGATAGGACTTTATATGGTCACCGTCACCCGAACATGGAGCCTTTCTCCGTGTGGGTAAATCAACATGAGAAACACTTCTTCTTTCTTCGTGGGAGGTAGAAGCAAAACCCGAAACTTCTCTTCTTGAATTCGGTAGAGAAAACCGTTGCCAAACTCCAAGCAATTGATATGTATATGAGAACTTGGAATAAACTTATTTGGGTGTAAACACTAGAGTGATGGATATTTTTCTCTAAAAATTTCACTCAAAACATGAACATTTTCCTTAAGACAATTTGCTCTCAAACTCTCTCTAAGAGATGAAAATGGATTGGAAACGTTAGTTTGGAAAATGTTATTCCCGCACATAATAAAGTCTGAAAAAGTTGGTTAAAAACCAAGTGGGGAAGTGGGTGAAAAACTGCCAAAAAATGCTAATAACTATTCCCGCCTGACAGCTCGTTCGAACGACATTTCGTCCGAACGAAATCTCGTTCGAACGAGACTTCTAACGACGTTCCAGATTGAACTCGTTAGAAATCTCGTTAGATATCTCGTTCGAACATAAGGTTCGTTCAAACGACATATCGAACGACATTCCAGAGGCCTAATATGGGAACTCGTTGGCAGGTTCGTTCGAACGACTCTATCGAACGAAAAACCAGAAAGTTTGGAAAATTCGATTTTAGCCCAGAAAACTTTATAAACTTATTTTAAAGTTTTATTTAATTCTTTCTGAAAAATAAAAACACGGTTTTTACAAAACCTAACACCCAATAAACTTTGTTCCAAGCTCCTATATATATAATATTTCATTCATACCTTGGGAGCATGGAACTATGGTTGATGACGTAGAAACAGGGCACACAAACCGGCATATTTGATGAAGCTTTATACTCTTTGCCGCTACGTCTTTAACAAACACTTCATAGGCTTGAGAATATTACAATTAAATACTATCCTATGAATAAATGTTTTTGTCCGGAATTGAGCCAAAACTATATATGGACTCAATTGGAAATTTGTGTCCTTACAGTTGAGGTTTAGACTTGTTTTCTAGCATAGGTTGATTTGCATGATGATATTTTTTTTTCCTATTGATAGTATGTATGTCTTTTGTATTAGATATTTTTGTTTTTAAAAAATACAAAAAGATTTTATTTTGATAAAATTTTTGAAAAAATTAAAAAGGGCTTTGTATTTTGTATTACACCGTCTATAGATGGACATTTAGGATGACCGAGTCACAATTTCATTCCATATCCATGTGATGATTTGATAGTGTTTTGATATGCATCATCATTTCATTCTTGTGCTTTATAATGTTTGGAATCATTGAGATGTGATTAGTTGTTACTACCTAAATGTTTGACTCATGAGTTCCTTTAATGCACACTTGCATGGAATTGTTTGATTATTGTACTTGTTTATCACATATTGGTCGGAGTGTTGTCATCTCAATTATGTCTTTAAAATGAATCATACGCGATAAAACTTGACAATGTAAGTAGTTCATGTAAAAATCGTTTACCGTGAGGAATTTAATTGCAACAAAATATGATCAGTGATTTACGAAAAAGGGCTGCTAGAGTTCAAAATTAACTCTTCATGAAGGCCACCATTTAAAAGAGCCCGAAAAAATTTAAAGTCAATAAAAAGATATATATATATATATATATATATATATATATATATATATATATATATATATGTATGTGTGTGTGTGTGTGTGTGTGTGTGTGTGCCAAAAAGGGGATACCTCAAAAGAAAAATATAATGATTATTATTTATGAGGGAGTTTGGATGGAAAGAAATGAAAAACGGGTTTGCACGTCCTGACAGCGTCTTAAAAAACCATTCATAGTTTTAGACGTTATTGGTATGAGAATCATTCTTGACTTTGATGTGTTGATGGATTGGGTTGATGACATTTAAATTCAACACTTTTTGACACCTAAGAACAATTTTGAGATTCATTCGATAGGAGTACACGTATACATCGTGCACATATGTGATGTTTGATTACGTTGATTTGCCTATTGAATATGTTCACACCCATTCATTATGTTTCCATGATTTGGTTGTCTTAGTGTAAATTCATGGTGTGTGATTTTTTATAAAGTTATTTTTACATTTTGTGCTTGAAAATTAAAAAATTAAAAATAATTTGTGGATGCCTTTGAGGATATCTTTGCATGAGCATAGTTTGATTCATTTTTGCTACGCATTTTTGTCGAGACAACTCCATGTTTATTTTGTTTATTCGTTTCCTTGCCTATTTCGGACAAATAAAAAGAGGGGGACGAATTATGGGGGAGTTTTTTTCATTATGGGGGAGATTTGATTATATTGTTTGATTTATTATTATATCATTTCAAACTCGATGCGTCATGAAGGTATTTGCTTTGTCTCATGTGTGTAGGTACTACAATTGAATATCATTATTCTGCACACCCTAATAGAAAATCTTAAAGGTTTTAATACTTTTGAAGTTGAAGATTTTGAAGAAAAGTTTTGGACTTACATGTTTCGTACCTTTTCAGTTTTGGCTTCATGGGAGGGTATTAGATTTGTATAGGCAGTTTATGTTTTGATAATTCGATTGTTTATATTTTGTACCGGCATAGACATAGGGGGAGATTTGTAAGGACATATTTTATAAATGGCCGTTATCAATTGAGTATGTCGTATGCCGCTACAGCCGTCGAAGAATGTTCAAGATCACATTTGCACGAAGACGGATCTGAACATCAAGTTCTTCAACATGCAAGCCTCCGCAAGTTAAACTTTGGTAAGGTTGTGTTTTAAGTCCTAAATAATTCACTTAGAGTGTTGGAATATTTTTCATAAAAAAATTTGTAAGTGTTGGAGCGGAGTTTTTTTATTTTTCGTCAAAAAATATTTTTCGAAGTTTCAAGGCGGAACATTTTTTGGCGAAAGGAAAAAAAAAATATTTTTTCATTTTTTCGTTTGAGCGACATAAGACTTCGTTCGAGCGACATCCCTATGTCGCGCTAATCTCCTTCGAACGACATGTGTCCTCGTTCGAGCAAGATAACCTTTTCATTCGAGCGACGCACGGCCTTAGATTTTCTATATAAAGGTTTTTCTAACTTCGTTTTTATTAAGAAGACCTGCGATTTTGAACAGAGACAAAACTGATTTGGTAGAATTATTTTTCTTCTTTAGTTTTAAATTCACAAAATCCCAGTAATTTGTTGAATTATTTTGGAACCCAAGAACAAAACTTTGTTATTGTTCATCTTTGTGGAGTGCGTCTCTACACCTGAAGACTGAGGCCATTGAGGTTCTCTGTGCATGAATCTTTACTGAAGATTGGACTGCGGTTCATGTGGGTTCGCTGCGTGGAATCCATTGTTGAATCTAGGTTACGTGTTTATGTTGGTTTGTTGAGGTAAACGTATTGCAAATTTCATTATTATTGTAAATTGCGATTTAATTCATAGTGAAATAAAGGTTTTGCCCTTCCGGGAATTTTTTGAAATCTGTGAGTTAGCATATTTGTGTTTATGATGGTTTGACACACGCACACACTTAGTTGCATTTTTAGGGGCTGAATTAACTTGGTTCAAAAATTGACTCTAATTAAATAAGTTTATGGTTGGAATTTGCAAATTCAGTTTGAATCAGTATCGCACACGACGCATCGCACTTCATTTCCACACAAAACTACTTCAACTCATTCGAGTTGTTTCTACAATTAATTTAGTGTAGTGTTACATGATGGTACCTATTTTCGGGCAATTTCGTTATTAAATTATATTTTCACCCCTAACGCCCTATTTTCAATCTTAAGCCTTGGGTTTTTGAATTTTCTATCCAATGCCCCCCCCGTGAGTCACGCAACTGCACCGGTTGTTCCTAGAAGTTAGTTTTATTTTTATCGTGTAATGTGATCATTCCTCTTTTTGGGAAGTTTTGTTCTTAAATTACGTTTCACCCTATGAGACCCTATTTTCAAGCTTAAGCCTTAGATTTTTGAATTTTCTACCAATATCCCCCCCCCCCTAATTCAGCGACGGATCCAGGATTTGAAGTGAAGTGGGGCGAAAAGTTTTGACGAAGCCCGGGGGTCGGGGGCAGGATCCCCCGAGGCGATTGTTTGGGTTTTTTTTACTTATATTTTTGCAATTTTTAACCCTAAAATTATTGAGGTATCCTGTTCATTGTATGTCACCGAGCAATCTTCTCTTTTCGAGCATGATGATGGAAATAACCGATCCCTCTGCGTTTCAATCATTTTTCCATTTAAAAAATTTCTCCATTGACTTCCTATATTTACAACAATTTAATTTAATTTTATACTTATAGATTCACTATAAAATTAATTTCATTTCAGTATAATTTTACATTATAAATTTCATTTCACATATAATTTCAGTATAAATTTAATTTCACATATAATTTCACATTATAAATTTAATTTCATATATAATTTCACAAAATAAACAAATGAAATATAAATTTTACATTATAGCACTGCAAATATACATGGACCCATATGTAAAGCCTTTTACATTACAGGGTGGAGGAGAGAGCAGCAGCAGCAGGAGCGGGTGGTAGAGGAGAGAGGAGAGCAGCACGGAGGAGAGAGTTGGATCTGCCACTGGCAACGCGGGTGGAGAATGGAGGAGTAACAGCGGTGGTCCAGTGGAGGTCACCGGCGGTGTAGTGGAATAGGGTGAGTCTCACCTGGTGAGAGAGAGAGTGGCGGACGAGAGGGAGAGAAATTAGGATGAGAATGAAAAAATAGGGTGAGACCGTAAAACCTTAACTTAAGTTTTGTTTTTTTTGGTTTATTACACATTTTCTCCTCATCTTTTAATTTTTTACCAAAAAACCCCTATATTTTATATTTTATTTTTTTTGAAAACTAAACTGGGGCGGCAGCCTCACTTCGTCCTGGGGTGGATCCGCCCCTTCCGTGAGTCACGCGACTACATTATTATTTTTACAAGTTAGTTTAGTTCCATATGATGTGATTGTACCTCTTTTTTGGCAGTTTTGTTGTTAAATTCTATTTTCAACCCATAACACCCAATTTTCAAGATTAAGCATAGGATTTTTTATTTTTTACTAAATTCTCACCTCGTAAGTCACATGACAACACCAGTTGTTTTTTCAAGTTAGTTTAATATCGTGTGACATAATCATGCCTCTTTTCGAGAATTTGTGTTCTTAAATAGTATTTTTCATCCCTTAATTCCCCATTTTCAAGCTTTAAGACTTGATTTTTTTAATTTTCTACCAAATTCTCACCTCATGAATCACACGACTGCATCGATTGTTTCTGTAAGTTTTAGTGTCGTGTGACGTGATCGTGCCACTTTTCAGGAAATTTTGTTATTAAATTATGTTTTAAACCCTAACGCCCAATTTTAAAGCTTAAGCATTGGATTTTTGAAATTTTAATATAACAACACAGATTAGAGTTAAATAATAATATATTAGAGTTTGAGATCCACACTACATTTAAAAAACTTCATACTGCAAATTATAAATTGGCATACTCAACATCCGCCCAATTAAAATTACCAAACTAGATCATGTTAACATTTTACAACCCAAATAAATTTACTCACCAAAAAAATCTAGAAATTGCTTTAAGTCCGGTTTGTCAACAAATTGATAGTCAGTAGGAGCTATCATTCCATCTGTAAGAGGGTACTTTAGATTATATATGTGGAGGCGTAACCCCTATTGAGTATGGTAACCACGAGTTAAATTAGCCAACACCCTAGACTAATTATAGGAAACACACACACAAAACTCAATGAAGATGGACTCAGTTTAAACTCACAAAGCCTCTCGTGTATGACTCAGGGAATAATAATGAACTTTAGAAGTGACTTAGCTAGAGGGAGAGGGAAATAAGCACCCTAGATACATCCTGATAGGCAGGTAGCAACACACCAAACTCCCTCAATAATCTCTGTCAAATATTAAAAGCTTCGCAATAAATGACAATGGTGAGTCAGTGGACTCTCTAGTTTGCAATGATTCTTTTTCTTAATTCTCCAAAAAGATCATCCTCTCCTCAAAGGTGGTTGGGGTCCTTAAATAGCCCCCCACACCACCCCCGAGGCAACTCAGTCATTAAAGAGTATGAAAGACATCCCTCATACTTAATGTCACAACATTAAATGCCTGATGCACTAGTTGTCTCCACGTCATAAACATTAAATGCCAAGACATGCCTTTTGCCTATCCACTGTGTGTCAGGGGTTTGTTGTCGCAGAGGTGGTTCACCAACTACCTGACAGCCCCAAATACCACAGCGGTTTACTCAAGTGTATGTCTGACAAACGTTTAGATGGCTAGTGACATCACCCATAGTAGATGTGACATTAAGTATAGGGTTGTTTGGTCCATAACTTAATGCCCGATAGAACTCCAAGCTGCTCCGCTTGAGGTTCCACGGTCAGGGTCCTTCGGTGTTTTACCAGGTGTATCTAAGGTGGTCAGGACAAGCCCCAACGGTGCCTTACTTCTCAATCCTCCAAACCAGGTCCCTCTAAAGTTCCCACAGTGAGGTCATTCGATAGAGCATGAAAGCTCTCCCAGGCCCTGCCAAGCCTGGTCTCTCGCAAGTACCGTTTGACCTCATACAAAACTCTTTAGTTATTATCGTTACGTCATTACAATCGTTAGAGCTTACAGAAATCAATAATGAAAGT
The DNA here is from genome assembly GCA_949130495.1 of Sambucus nigra. Lineage (NCBI taxonomy): Eukaryota > Viridiplantae > Streptophyta > Magnoliopsida > Dipsacales > Adoxaceae > Sambucus > Sambucus nigra. The sequence continues at coordinate 47,604,822 of OX422220.1, read as the reverse complement.
ACGATGTGATTAAAACAATAAGCTAATATATGAGTTGCCACGCTGAGCTGCCTCGCCAAGATGTCACGCTTGAGTTGCCACGCTGAGCTGCCTCACCAAGATGCCACGCTTGAGTTTGCCACGCTTGAGCTTATCCTCAGAACACTGTTGCTAATTAGTGGATTATCCCTAATCCCAGGATTACCTTCAGGCCCCCTCTACATTTGCCCCTTCGTGGAGGGATTTGTTGTGGGAACAAGAAGTGCCTCCACGAAAACTTTTTAATCCGATGAACCTTCTCTGTCTGGCCTGCTGCTTTTTTCTAATGCTGAGCCGCAATCGTTCCAGCTTGAATATCTGAAATTCTCCCGAAGGACCTGCTAATATTCTCCCAGTAATGTTCGAAAAAGCGAAAAATTCTCCCCGATGTAACTGAGTCATAACTAAACAACGTTTGAGCTTCTGTCGAGGGGACATCGTGGCTTTTTTGAACCGTTGGGACACCTTCTTTGTTGGGGGGTTTATTGGATATGTCAGAGAAAATCTTGGCGCCCAAAACTCAATCTTGCTTAGGAAGGTAACGGTGGCTGTTCCCTAGGTGTCACTTCATTAATTGATGGCAGTTCCCCAGGTGTTACTTCATTAAATGACGTAGCGTTGTCTTTTCCATGTCAAAACACTTCCCGAAGTGCCACGTGTACATTTGAAATGATTGCAGGCGGCTACACACGTGCAATGGTGGGAAACTTAAACGACGAACTTAAAAAATTAAACGGCCAAATCTCCCAAACACTTAAAACCTTTCTTTCTCTTACTTTGCCACTACCTTCTTCAAATTTCCTTCGCTTTTAGAGAGAGAGAGCTTCCATTGTTGAGCATCTGAAACCTCCATTGCTGTTCAAGCTTGTGCCTTCCTTTTCTTGCTCTCATCTTCTTCGCCACCTCCTGTGGTTGTTCTTCCGCCATTGTCGTGCTCAGGCTCCTCTGACTCAAGGTTGTTTTTTGTTTGCACTAACACTCTGTCATGTCTTCTCAAAGTTATCCCACCATCTCTTCAACCAGTGCGCCGCCTGCTACTGCTGTCGCCACCACTACTGGTGCCTCTGCCTTGGATGCTGTCCGTCGTGATCAGTTAAGGTTTTATCGTCGCTCTCCCATTTTTGGCGAAGATGATTGCTTTGCTGCTGCTTGCAAGACTGTCAACTTTGAATGCAAGTTTGAGTCCTTAGTGCTGGGTGACGAGGACGAAGAACCCTCGAAGTGGGGCTTTCTTCCTCCAGAGGGGACTCTCCGGTTTCGTCTGGAGCGAGGGGACTTCCAATGGTCCCAAATTGACTTCGAAGCACCAGGTGGTTCTCCTGCCCATTTTGCTGCTTGGAACTCTCACATGGTGAGTTCCTATGGTGATATTTTGAGTAAGATTGGCCTTCAACGGGCCAAATGGTTTGGTGAGTTTACTCTCTCCAAAAATAATGCTGCTCTCCCCATTCTTGTTTCTCGTTGGAACGTGACGACTCACACATTTATTGCTGCGTGGGGCGAGTTCACGATAACCCTAGAAGATGTCTGCGAGCTTCTGGGGCTCGAAGCAACAGGTCATGAGCCTTATACCGATGAGCCTCTTGACGCCGAAGAGACTGCTGACCGTTTGGCGTTGGACCGAATATGCCGAAGTTGCATCGGTTCTTCAAACAAAGCTACCTTCACTCCGCTGATTAATTATTTCTTCAAGGGTTCTAGTGAAGGTAGTTCTTCAATTTCAACGGATGCCCCTGGCCAAGGTACTTCGTTAGAGCTCCCTGCTTACATCCTTGTGATTCTGTCCCGCTTTCTTTTGACGGGAAAACCAAACGATCAGCCCCGAAGGGACCTTATCAACATATCCCTTCGTTTGGCCCGGGGCATCAAACTTCCTTTGGCTGCAATTGCCCTAGGGTCCCTCTACACCTGGCTTGACAGAACGTTGTTCGATATGGAACGATTCCTTGGCCGTTATAACCTGGCCAATTTTGCTAACAGCATCCTTCTAACCAGCTTTCTTTACGTGCGCTTTCCTGTTGTGGCGGCCAAGGCCAACCGTCCTCCTTCTGGGGAAACCATTTTGCCCCCCCGCTCTTATATTTATCACAAGAGGCAGAGCCGAAAAGAGCTGATCGCCTCAATTGATCGTTTTGAGGACTTTGTTATGAGGCCTTACGGAGAGGACGCCTTTGTTCACACTTGTGATTTCTTTCAGGACGAATCCAGGGTGGTACAGGTGGGGGTAGACATTGAAGATCCTCAGTTAGCCGTGGTGCTTCTCCTTTCTCCGGGGTATCTGCCTTCCTACACCGAGTGGGGATATTCCAGCGAACATTACAACCCCAATCGGTGTAGTCGTCAATTTGGGTTTGATCAGGGGGCTCCTCGCTCAGTTTTCCAATCCTCAAACCCGAAGGTTAGCTTTAGTGAGGCATGTTCCTTATTTTCCTCCACTGCTGCGTGGGGGATAAGTGAATCAATGGCTGGGAGAGTCACCATTCCCTCCAACAAGAGGCAAGGGAATGTGACCAGTCTATTTGCCACGAAGTTCTGGCCGAGACAACTGGCTAACATTGCTGAATTCATAGATGGCGAGCCGGTGTACCCTCCAGTTCTTTCATTTGCTGCGATGGAGCTGGGACTCAAAGGCAACTCCATTCTGGGGATTGAGTTCCCTCTAAGCAAAACCCCTAAGGGGCCTTCCAAAGAGCTACCTCCGTTATGCCCCATGACTCCCACTGCCATATCCAAAGGGAAAGGTGCTGGGGTATCCAGGAAGACTGCTCCTTCGACTGGAGCTACTGGTGATGAAGGGTCTTCGCGGCCGTCGACCAAGAAGGCCAAGAGTGGGGTAGCCTCCACGAAAAAGGCAAAGTCCAAATCCCAGATTCCTGTGGCAGCCCTACCCATAGCCTCCGTTCCTCCTCCCATATCTCCTGAAAGGGCCGAGAGGTTAAGGAGGGAGGCGCAGGCTGAGGTAGATCGGGTGAATGCAGAGTTTCAACGGCGCGCTGTCGTCGTTCCTCCCTCGGTTGTCTTCCCCACGATCGTCGTCGATCCCACTGAGCCAGCTGCAAAGAGGAGAAAAGTTTCGAAGGTTCCTCAAGCCACTGGTAGTGCCATGACAAGGCTGAGGAGGAAGACTTTAGGCACCAAGTCCCAGCGGAAGCAAGTTTCCTCGGTGCAAGCTTCTCCTTCTTCTTCCCCATCTGAGGTATGCATTGCTGACTTAATTATTATCTCCTTTTTGCTTGAAGGTGACTGTCTTTGCTTGTGTGTATACTTATCCCTCCCCCCCTTTCTTTGACAACTGTTTTGCAGGGGGTTGAAATAGAAAAACCAGACTCGTCCAGTCCTCCCGTGAGCCCTTTTGTGGGGGGACGCTTCGGTGTATCTCATACCGATGTGACTCCTCCCCGTTCCCCCATGACAGGGCTTACGTATTCTCGTCGTTTAGTTAGCCAACGTGCGAGGGATGTCATTGCGGGAGGTGATGCCGTTGACCCTGCGAGTGCTTCCTCGCCTGAAGCGATGACCCTGCCCGAAGTGGCACCTCCCGAGATAACACCTTTGGTCCCTTCAGATTTACAGGCCTCATCCGAGGTTCCTCTGCCCCTTGTACTTGCTGAGGAGAGTGAACCCGAGGTATGATGTGATCTGTAATTTGTTTGTTGTAGTTCTTTCAGTCATATTCTTTCCTTATTTGGCTTACTGAATTGTGATATGTTTTGGGTACCCCAGGTTGAAGTGTCTTCGTTGTTGGAAAGTATTCTTCTTCCAACGATGTTGATGAGACCCCCGACTGTCATTCCTTTGTTTAGCACCATAACTGAGGTAAGCAACACGTCGAGCTATTTCTTCATATTTTCTGTGCCCATTCTTCTTTTCTAACACTTGGCTTTGTGCACAGTTTTCTCCCGATCTTGCATCAACTCCTGTAGTGAGGGCCCAGGTTGGTGTGTTTACACCCCCTCCTGATGTGGCTTTGTTTGAGGGCTCCGTGTCCTCTCGTGATGAACCCCATATGCTTGCCCTTGTGCCCTACACGGGTGATCAGGTTTGGACAAGCGTGGAGGCTTCTGCGTCCAGGGATCCCGTTATGGCATCTGGGGTAATAATTGCTCCCCCAACGGTTCCTGTCCCTGTGGCTGCCTCAAATGCTCCCATTGTGACTGAGGTATATCTTTCCTCCTATCTTTTGTTAAGATTTTCATAATCTCCATCCTATAACGTTGACTTAACAACGAAAGCGCTTGTTAAGATTTTTCACAAAACTCCACCTTATAACGGTGACTTAACAACGAAAACACTTGTTAAGATTTTTTCATAAAACTCCACCTTATAACGGTGACTTAACAACGAAAACACTTGTTAAGATTTTTTTCGCAAACTCCACCTTATAACGGTGACTTAACAACGAAAACACTTGTTAAGATTTTTCATAAACTCCACCTTATAACGGTGACTTAACAACGAAAACGCTTGTTAAGTTTTTTTCATAAACTCCACCTTATAACGGTGACTTAACAACGAAAACACTTGTTAAGATTTTTTCGCAAACTCCACCTTATAACGGTGACTTAACAACGAAAACACTTGTTAAGATTTTTCATAAACTCCACCTTATAACGGTGACTTAACAACGAAAACGCTTGTTAAGTTTTTTTCATAAACTCCACCTTATAACGGTGACTTAACAACGAAAACACTTGTTAAGATTTTTTCGCAAACTCCACCTTATAACGGTGACTTAACAACGAAAACACTTGTTAAGATTTTTCGTAAACTCCACCTTATGACGGTGACTTAACAACGAAAACGCTTGTTAAGATTTTTCATATCCTTATTTGGGCTTTTCTTTTCAGGTTGCTCGGGAAGATTCGCCCCCAGTCCTCTCACCTGTAGGCTCGCCCTTCCGAGAACCTGATGCTTCGGAAAATTCTATTCATGATGATCAAGGTTCTACGACTGGTGCTGCAGTCGAGAGCGAATCTGGGTGTGAGGTCCCTCTTCCCGACCTAGCTCCTCACTCGTTCTGTCTCATGGTGCTTCGGCAATCTCCTCAAATGCCCGTCAACCATCGGCTGGTGATTGAACAATTGGTGGATCACCATCCTGAGACCTTCACACCGGATTGCCTGCGCTCAAATATTCATGTGATGAGTCACCGGCTGCAAGGCATGGCGATCGTTGTTGCTGAAATTGCTAGTACCCCCACTTCCAGTGTTACCAGATCCCTTCTCAACCAATTTCTAGGTTTTCTGAAGGAGTTGGGGCGTGATGGTTTCCGTTTTGACTGGCTTATAACGCATCTGAAGACTTTGAAGAACCAGCAACTGATCGGCCAGAGGGAAGTGTTGATAAGGTACCAGGAGGACCAACGGGCTGAGGAGGTTAAGTTAGCCGAGCTGGCACCTCTTTTGGAATCGGCCGATGAAGAAGTAACGAAAGCCGAAGAAGCTCTGCGTTTGGCTAAGCTAAAATGGGAAAAGCTCCTTATTGAACGCGCCCAGGTGCAAACCAGGCTAGAGGTTGCTGTCAACGCTCAAAATTCGTTTGCATCAGCTTCTTCGGGCCTCCCCGGGGATTTTTTCTCTTCCCCGGATCTGTGGTTTCTCCTAGCGTAGTAAAACTCCTGTACATATTTTCTTTCTTTCATTCATGTAATTCCTGGGCAGTAGTTCCCTATTTTGCTTGTAATGCTCTCTTCTTTAATGAATGGAAGAATGTACGTTGTTTAGTTTATCTCTGAGTTATGCTTGCTTTCATATCAATGTCTATATTTCATATCATCAGTAAAACTTGTATATTCATAATAAGAAGACCCAATACATCGATGGTACAAACAAACTGTCTACACATGATATACTTTCAGCCATTTATTGTTAATTTTGAATGGCCTATCTTCCTCCAACTTAGAAATTAGGCAATAACCTGAATCATGAGCTTCGTTCACGATGAAAGGTCCCTCCCAATTGGCTGCGAACTTTGGCAGAGGAAGTCCCCTAATGTGTTTCACTGCTGCCTTCAAAACGAGATCTCCCTCCACGAACCTCCTTGGTCTTACCATGTTGTCATATGCCCTAGAGAGCTGCTTTGTATACATTTGAAAATGTTGCATCGCGTTGTCTCTGTGTTCATCCAATGCCTCCAACTGCACATGCCTGTTCTGAGGGAGCATGCTGCTTCGCAAGGCGTATCGAGCCGAGGGAACTTCCAACTCTACTGGAAGAATTGACTCAGCCCCATAGACAAGGGAGAACGGAGTGTACCCTGTGGGCTTCCTCTTCGTCGTTCGATAGGCCCACAACACTGTTGGTATCTTGTCATCCCACGATCCTGGAAAGTCCTCCATCGTTTTAGCCAAGATATTAACCAGAGTTTTGTTAGTTGCTTCAGCCTGACCATTCCCCTTCGGGTATGCTACCGTTGAAGTGTGATGAACAATGGAGTACTTGTCTGTGAGCATCGTTACTTCTGAGTTGACGAAGGGAGTCCCATTATCTGAGAGAATAACCTTTGGGATCCCAAAACGGCAAATGATATACTCTCTGATGAAGCTACTCACTACTCCAGCCGTTGCCCTTCTAAGTGGTATTGCTTCAGCCCATTTTGTAAAGCACTCCGTTGCTACCAGTATCCATATCTTACCCCTCGACGAAGGATGTATCGCCCCCACGAGGTCGAACGCCCAAGTGTGGAAAGGATAAGGCGTTGCCAGAGAGTGTAAGTCCACCGATGGGGCATGGATCATATTTCCATGAAGCTGGCAAGCCTTGCATTTTCGGACAAATTCGGCGGAGTCTTTCTCCATCGTTGGCCAATAATACCCCAACGTCATCAGCTGATCATATAACTTGGCCCCTCCCATGTGAGCTGGGTCATGGGCTTGTTTGAGGACCTCAGTTGCTTCTTCTTTTGTAATGCAACGCAACGGCCTGTTGAAGTACCCCCTTCGATAAAGCTGCCCCTCTTGGATATAGAACCTCGGGGCCCTTCGCCTTAGTCCCATCGCATCCAATTTCTCCGTTGGGATAATTCCACCCTGAATAAAGTCGATATAGGGCTGCCTCCAGTCTGTTTGGGCTTCAATGAAATGGCACTCAGCTGCTTCGAAAAATAGCTGACACTTATCACAATTCCGTTGTAGTTCTGCCGCATCCTGTTTCATTTTAGGCCAAAAATATCCCCCTCTTTGAATTATCCTATAAAGAGGTATCTCAGTTGTTTCGCAGTGCTCCTCATGTGTTTTCTTCAACCTCCACTCTGCCTCCTCTGGCCCAATGCATCTCGATAACCATCCCCCTGCATTTCTGAAGTAAAGATTTCCCTGGTTTGTAAAGTATTGGGCCAACTCTCTGAGTCCCATAGCTCCTTCGCCAGACTCCAGTTGCTTCCTGACCTCTCCTCTCCAACCCGCGTCTCCCTCTGTCGGTAGTATTGATTGTATCACCGAAGGAGCTGTTCTTCGTTGGATCGTAACAATAGTCGTATCGCTCCTCATGACCATCTTTTGAGCAATAGTGGCATAAGCGTCTGGATGTCGGTTCATTGTTCTGGGATGTCTTCTGATTTTGGCCCGATGGAACTGGCTGAGGAGCCTTTGAATGATCGTTCTGTACGGTGCCAAATTCATGTGTTTCAACGCATATTCTCCATTAACTTGCTGAATTACTAAGTTCGAATCACCCTTGATGTAGAGTGAACGAATTCCCCTTCGAAGAGCCTCCAGCAACCCTAGTACCAACGCTTCGTATTCTGCTTCGTTATTGGAGCAAGGGAAATCTAGTTTGTAGGAAAGGCAAATTTCCTCCGTTCCTTTTGAAAGGATGACCCCTGCCCATCCTTTTTTTTCAGCCGAAGACCCATCGAACTGCATCGTCCATTCCTCATCGGTTGTGTCCAGATAGTTGGCTTGTAAGTCGTCTCCCGGAATGTCTTCTTTAGGTGGTTCAAACGTTCCTGATGGAAAGATTGCCAACAGATCAGCATACGCCTGGCTCTTGATAGCACGAGGAACCACACACTTTAAATCATATTCGGAGAGAATAAGGAACCACCTAGCTGCCCTGCCAATCAAGATAGTTCTAGCCAACAAGTACTTAATAGGATCACATCTAGTTACAATATGAATTGTAAAAGACAGCATATAATGTCTAAGTTTTTGTGCTACAAAGACTAAGGCCAAACAATGCCTTTCTAGGCTGCTATATCTAATCTCCGGCCCATGTATGATCCTACTGAGGTAATACACTGGCCGTTCTTGCCCGTCGATCTCTTGTGCCAGCAAAGCTCCAACGGACCTTGTAGTGGAGGTGAGGTATAGCTGCAACGGTGCTCCTGCCTGTGGAGGAACCATGATTTGCGGTGAAACGAGCAGTTTCTTCAACTCATCGAGGGACTCCTGGTGATCCTTTTCCCACCTGAACTTTGTGTTCTTTCGCAGCAGTTGCATCAACGGGTGTGTTACCTCGGCCAATCCTGGTACAAATCTTCTGAGGTAGGAGACCTTTCCGAGGAAGCTTTTTAGCTCCTTCGCCGTTCTTGGGTACGGCATTTCTAAGATCGCGCGTTGTTTATCCTGGTCCATCTGCACCCCTTGTCGATCAACCACGAAGCCCAGAAACTTCCCACATGTTACTCCGAAGACGCACTTCAATGGGTTCATCCTTAGTTTATACTTCCTACATTGAGTAAACACCTTCTTTAAGTCATTTAGGTGGGACTCCTCCTTCTTCGATTTGATGACCAAATCATCCACATAGAATTCTACAAATTTGTGGAGGAAATCGTGAAAAATGGCCATCATTGTTCTTTGATAAGTAGCTCCCGCGTTCTTAAGTCCAAACGGCATTACTTTGTACATGAAATTGCCCAACGGGGTTCTGAATGCCGTTTTCTCTGCGTCCACGGGGTCCATCTTGATCTGATTGTACCCAACGTACCCATCCATGAAGCTATACATCTCATGTCCAGCCATGGCATCTATCAAGCTATTGATGGAAGGTAGAGGGAACTCATCTTTGGGGCAAGCCCTGTTCAAATCTCTAAAATCCACACAGATCCTTATTTGATTCTTGTCCTTCTTCCCTACTGGCACAATGCTAGATAGCCACAGGGGATGTTGTATTGGTTTGATGAATCCTGCTGCCAATAAACGCTGAACCTCTTCCTTGATCTTCAAGTCCAACTCAGGTTTATAAGTTCTTGTTGCCTGTTTTACCGGGATGGCTGAAGGTGTCACGTTTAGCTTGTGGCAGCTCACTTCCTCATCTAGCCCTTCCATTTCGGTATACTTCCACGCAAAGACATCTATGAACTCCCGGATTAGCCCAACCAGGGCTTCTCGCTTCGCCTTACCGAGATCCTTCGCGATGAAGATGGGCCTTGGGTCTTCCCCTTCTCCTGCCAGGTTCAACTGCTCCAACTCTTGTGCCTGGGGCTTCGGTTGATTTGCCATGTAGTCTGGTTCTTCGGCGACCTCCTCCACGAACTCCTGTATGTTGGAGTTGTCTATCACCATACACTGTCCCTGTTGATCTATCAAGAAACACTCATATAACGGGTCAGCCCCATCCTCAGTCTCTTCGGCCGCCCGCTCACATCGTTATAAACGGTATACCACCTTCCCCTCCTCAGTGATCGCCTTCTTGCATTGCCTGTTGGTAGCTGTTGCCAAGGCCTTCCTCTTCCTTTCTCTCGAAGCCTCAGCGATTCTTCCTCCTGAAAAGCGACTCAGCACGCTTTGCCGTTGGACCTCATGCTCCACAGGATCCATTCTAAGCTTTACTTTGTTTTTGAGCTGCTTCGTAGTACCTTGGGGTCGAGGGATCACCTGATGGGTTTCTTCGGCCCTCACCCCTTCATTATTCGCGGCTTCTTTGCCTTGCTCGTTCAGAGGCCCCATTCTATCTCTGATCGAGGGAACCCATGCCCCCTCCATTCTTCTTGTTAGGACTCGAGCATCTTCCTCCAACTCCGTATAAAAGGCCGCATCCACAAAGTGAGCTTCCTCGATGGCGAAGGGCCTTTTTGTAGCCCTAATGGTCACTTCTGTTCCTTTAACATTCGCCTTGGCGCATTGATGATATGTTGAAGGAACTAAACCTTGATTGTGCATCCATACTCTTCCTATTAGTAAATGATAGGAAGTTGCACTTTCTATTACATGGAACTTGATGTGGGAACTCAGATTTCCCATTACAATTCCCACATTCACATACCCAATGGATTTGGAAGATTGGTTGTCATACCCTGAGATTACCAGAGGCATGGGAACCAACCTTTCTTCTGGGATATCAGCTGCGTGGAAGGAGTTGATCGGCGTAATGTTGATGGAAGCACCCCCATCCATAAGCGTTCTTGCAAAACTAACCCCGTTGATACTGGCCGTCACATACAAGGGCCTGTTATGAGGGAACCTTACAGCTCTATCTGCATCGCTGAAGGTCACCTCTGATAGGAACTTTTTTACCAGCCTCGCCATGGGTCCTCTCCATTTCAGGGAGGGAACCGCGTCCTTCTTATCGATGTCAAGGATCGCCCGAGTTATCTCCAGTCTGCTCTCCTTTGGTATCCCCACTTGATCGAAGAACCAAGCGAACTTTGGGGATTTTGAAACTGCGCTGTATTCTATGACTGGACCTGTTTCCTCGCCCTCAACGCTATAGGCGTCTTCTGCGTCCCTAGCACTTGCTTCATCATACGCCAGAACTACGTTGGCCATTCCTCTAGTGCAATACTCAAGTGCTTTATCGAACTCCCTCGTTGCCCCTCTCCCCTCTCGCTCTACCTCTTCATCATAGGCCGTCACAACATTGGCCCCATGCGCCGGGAGCGGGTTATTGTTAACGTTTTGTGGGGGAATTTGCAGCGTTCCCGCCTTCACGTACTTGTCTATGATTCTTCGCAGCGTGAAGCAGCTTTCTGTTGGATGCTGGACCTTTCGATGCACCTGACAATATTTGGGATTGGCCCTAGTTGCCACGTCGGGCTCCTCTATCGGGACACCTTTTGTCTCGTAAACCGTTCCGCCTTGGACCATTGCGTTATAGCAACTCATAGCCTCCTCCACCGTACAAGGCAACGGTGGCGGGTCTTCCCTATCCCTTCCGAACTTTCTTTTGTTGTCCTTCCTCTGAGCCTTGCCCCCATCTTCTCTCTCGACATATCCTACCCGTGGGGTCTGAGTCCTTCCCCCGATGGGTTGTATCGTCTGTCTGAACATCATGGGGGCTACTACCGGGCTAGGTCGCACCACCAACGATATATTTCTTGCAGATTTTAAGAAAGCTGAAAAAGTTCCCTCGCGTGTCTCATTGATCAAGTGACAGATATACTCAGGAAGTAATCCCTCAGCACAAATTTGTAGTAACCTGGCCTCCTTAGCTTCTTCCCTCACGTCAAGGGACCTTTCCCTAAACCTTCGGATATAGGCCACTACCTCCTCTCCTGGCCTTTGCCTCTCCCTGCCAAGTTGGGTTAGGGTGAACTCATCTTCTGCCAAGAAGAACTTTCGGACAAACAATACGTGCATCTCCTCCCACGTGGAGACACTATTGGGAGGCAGGTGAGAGTACCAAGTGTAGGCCTTATCAGTCAAGGATTTGGAAAACTCCCTCAGCCTAAGCTTTTTGTCATTGCAATGCGCCCCCAGGTGCTCGACGAAACGCTTGATGTGCTCCTTCGGGTTCCCCCCCTTCCCTGAATATTTTTCAAAGGTAGGGGGAATATAGTCCTTCGGGTAGGGTTCGTCATTGTACTCCTGGGGGTAAGGTGTCCGGAAGTCATCGTAGACTGCTGCCACCTCGCCCACAGCCTGCGAGGAAGACTGCATGAACTTCAGCATCTCCTTCTGCATCTCTTTTCTCATCTCTTCCAAGGGCGAGGCCACTGGGGCCACCTGCAACGGAGCAGATGGTTGAGCGCTCGTTGCAACTGGAGCGAACGTTATCGGTTGCGCCGTTGAAACGCCTGAGCCGCCCACAGTGGGATTCACAACAGAGGGTACACTTGCTGGTACCGCTCCCGTAACGCCTGCCCCTGGTGGGGCCCCTGGGGCCACTCCTGGTGTCACGAAGGCACTAGTCTCCAATCCTCCCAGCATAGTGGAAGCTACTGGGGTTTGCAAAAACTCGTAAAATTTGCTCATGAGGAGCGCCATCTGGGTAGGTCCCAGCCCTACGCTCGTGGAGGGTTGTGCAGCCCCTGGGACGCCTATCGTTATTGGAGCCAGCGGTATCTCTCCCCGAGGAGCCCCATCTCTTAGGGCCTCCTGCTCCCTTGCAGCTTGTTCTTCATTATGCTGTATGTCATCAAAATTGAGTCTTCTAGTAGCGTTATCCTGCGCCATACTCCTTCTCTAGAAGGATGCCTCCCCAGCAGAGTCGCCAAATGTAAGAGGGTACTTTAGATTATATATGTGGAGGCGTAACCCCTATTGAGTATGGTAACCACGAGTTAAATTAACCAACACCCTAGACTAATTATAGGAAACACACACACAAAACTCAATGAAGATGGACTCAGTTTAAACTCACAAAGCCTCTCGTGTATGACTCAGGGAATAATAATGAACTTTAGAAGTGACTTAGCTAGAGGGAGAGGGAAATAAGCACCCTAGATACATCCTGATAGGCAGGTAGCAACACACCAAACTCCCTCAAGAATCTCTGTCAAATATTAAAAGCTTCGCAATAAATGACAATGGTGAGTCAGTGGACTCTCTAGTTTGCAATGATTCTTTTTCTTAATTCTCCAAAAAGATCATCCTCTCCTCAAAGGTGGTTGGGGTCCTTAAATAGCCCCCCACACCACCCCCGAGGCAACTCAGTCATTAAAGAGTATGAAAGACATCCCTCATACTTAAAGTCACAACATTAAATGCCTGATGCACTAGTTGTCTCCACGTCATAAACATTAAATGCCAAGACATGCCTTTTGCCTATCCACTGTGTGTCAGGGGTTTGTTGTCGCAGAGGTGGTTCACCAACTACCTGACAGCCCCAAATACCACAGCGGTTTACTCAAGTGTATGTCTGACAAACGTTTAGATGGCTAGTGACATCACCCATAGTAGATGTGACATTAAGTATAGGGTTGTTTGGTCCATAACTTAATGCCCGATAGAACTCCAAGCTGCTCCGCTTGAGGTTCCACGGTCAGGGTCCTTCGGTGTTTTACCAGGTGTATCTAAGGTGGTCAGGACAAGCCCCAACGGTGCCTTACTTCTCAATCCTCCAAACCAGGTCCCTCTAAAGTTCCCACAGTGAGGTCATTCGATAGAGCATGAAAGCTCTCCCAGGCCCTGCCAAGCCTGGTCTCTCGCAAGTACCGTTTGACCTCATACAAAACTCTTTAGTTATTATCGTTACGTCATTACAATCGTTAGAGCTTACAGAAATCAATAATGAAAGTACGATGTGATTAAAACAATAAGCTAATATATGAGTTGCCACGCTGAGCTGCCTCGCCAAGATGTCACGCTTGAGTTGCCACGCTGAGCTGCCTCACCAAGATGCCACGCTTGAGTTTGCCACGCTTGAGCTTATCCTCAGAACACTGTTGCTAATTAGTGGATTATCCCTAATCCCAGGATTACCTTCAGGCCCCCTCTACACCATCCACACTACTGGTGAGACATTTTGTGCGTGTAAGACGACTGACCATGGTTCGTTATTAATATACTACGAAGAATGTTCATTCTATTATTTGGCATTTTCACCCAAAATTTAAAAATCCTTCACATTTTTAAATAAGATTACAAATTATATGTTCTAACCAAAATGATAACATTTACCTCAAAAAAATACATTATAATGAAGTCCAAACAAATATCAAAGTCAAATATTCACATTCTAATGAAGAATAGTTTGAATATTCAAACCTAGTTTTTGCACAAATTGTTTCCAACAATATTAAAGACATACATGTATATACAACTAGTTTACAACTCAAGCACATTATAATGAATCCCATATATATATATATATATATATATCATGCCTTTTAAGTGAATGCAATTGGAGGGTTTTGACCTAGCAGAGAAAGAGATCCGAATTGATGAGAGAGGAGAGGGAAATAGAAAATGGGGCCGAAACAAGGATTTTAATTTGGTTGTTGGGATGCATATGAACACTCACTATCATCCCGAGAATAAATATCACATCCTAAGATCTTACAGTGTATCACTACACATCCCAAGCCCCCCAAATATTAAATCCCCTCTGCACTTCCCTGAGTGCGGTGTGGACTCTCGATTGCCTCTTTTGTCAATTATTCTCCCAATACTACATGGCCCCAAAACCAACATAATCATAGCCACAAGGCATCATAGGATCCCTCCCATACTCATCCTATCACAATGGCTTAACAACCCACATTTAAATGGCTTATTAACCCCAATAGGTCTATGCTTGTAAGTAAATATCTTAAATCCATTTCTATATTAAAATAAAAAGTTAAGTGAATTAAGTATGGTTCTCACACTCAAGATATTATCTTTTTCACTATACCCATTTTTATTAGAATTTTGATTTTAGGGAAGAAGATGGAGTATGATGGGGCATCTTTTTAAAACTTAAATACAAAGGTATTTTTGCCAATAAAATATTTAGGGGGTTAAGTGTAATTATCAAATAAGGTTTTTACTGAAAAGAGGCTACTAACTCTTTAATGTCAAAATTTGGAAATAGAAAATTTGGTATCACTCCCATTTAATACAGGCTTAATTACATCTACAACAATGTTTTGACTCAATGCGATCCACATTTTATGTATAGCCTAACATGTTGGGGTTTTATTATTAAAACCATGTATGACGTTTAATTTTAAATAAAGGCGTGTAAATGCATTTTGAAAGAAGAATCATGGTTATGATAATACCTTATATTTGGTTTAAATATATTGTAGACATGTCGGTCAATAGAGCTCAGTAAAAATTTCGATGAGTCCACTTTGGATCACACTATGAGATTTAAATTTCGGTTCTAGCATTATCGAAAATGTTCACAACATAAATGTGGAATTAACATCCTATTGAAACAATTGCGATGCAATCTTAGTAGATTATATCAAACTAAGAGAACCTGTATGATGGTTTGAGAACTTGTATAATAGTTCAACAAAGTATTGTGATCAATAAATCCTAGAAAGGTATTGAACAGGGCCACCTGTGAGATTTTAGTCTAAGGGTTCTCTTCATTAGACTCAGGTAATCCCACACTATTTGAAAATGGTGCATAGATTCATAATCTCGAGAATAATGGGGATTGGAATTCCTGCACAAATGTCACTTTGATTGCTATGGGTGCGATCTAATTTCATATCTGGTCAAATGATCCCCGCATATTGGGTGATAATTGTGTGAGTAGATTTGAGATCATAATTTCGGAGTAATCCACATCTAGGGGATACCGTGAATTGTGATACCCCTTTAAAGACTTATGCGTTTTGTTTCCATCAAGTAAAACCAGGTCAGTGGATTATTTTATAATCCTGGTGGAGTAGCAAATAAGTTACGTCTAAGAGTCAATGAAATGATTAGATGTTGGTTAAAATCGATTAACAATAAATTGATTTGACCAAACAGGTATCGAAAACTTATCGTGTGGAATCATATTTTGTACTATAATCAACTTTGCAAATAAGACCTCATTATATCCGAGTGATTTATGAGAAAATTAAATTGGAGTATAGTTATAATTATTTAGTAGAATTATCGATGATTAAATAAATAAAGTAAATAGATTATGGCAATTGTAATTGTGATTGGGATTTTTGAGTATTAATTTTATAAAAACGCGACTGTGTGATAATTGATTAAATTCACAACTTTCTAATTTGGCACACTTATTTAAGAAAAAATCCCCACAGGGCAAAACCTTTTATTTTTAGAACTTTGAAGAATTCACAAGACCATTGACTTACGTACAACCTGATAATCGCCCACAAGTGTAACGCACGGTGTCTTCGTCAAACCTTCAAAGCAACGGCTAGAAATGTCATCGTCTGCAATCTCCCGCAAGAACTCCAGATGGTCTGCAATGAAGAAGAGAAATGGCTTCTCCATAAGTGTGAACTTTATAAGGACTCCTTCCACAATAGCACGTAGCTCTCCGTTTGTAGAGTTCTCCCCACAAAGAATAAACCACAGCAAAGTTTGTTATTGAAACACCAAAATAATTCACCAAAGCATATGGGATTTTTTTGAATTGTAAACAAAAAGGGATTAAACCCTTAAAGAAGAAGTCAAAAGGATTCTGCACTATCGTAGTTTTCTGTCTTTCAAAACGTTAGGACTTCTTAATGAAAATGAAACCATTTAATGAGTATTTATATGAAATCGTGTCGCCTCGGTATTAGAGCTCGTTCGAACGAGAAATAGGTGTCTCTCAAATGAAGGACGCGTGTCATTCAAACGACATCGCGTGACATATCAATCTCGCTCGAACGAGATGTTGATCTCATTTGAACGACCTGGTCATCAAAAAATATTATTTTAATCTCCGCTCCAACACTTAGAAAAAATACTTATTCTCAAATTTTGACAAAAAAGTTCGCTCCAACACTTCAAAAATATTTTGTAAAAATATACCAAAAGATCTAAGTGGAAAGTTAAGGTATTTAAAACAAAATCGTACCAAAGTAAACTTTGCGGAGTCTTGAATGATGAAGAACTTGATTAATTCGGATCCGTCTTTGATGTAGAATGCTCTTGAATGCTCTTTGACGGTGTAGAGGTATATGACATACTAAATTGATAACGGACTTGTAAAAATATGTCCTTGCAAATCTCCCCATATGTCTATGCCGGTGTGTTTTTTACGTCAACAGATTGGCGCCGTCTGTGGGAAACGACTATACGTAGAGTTTTTCACCAAAAGCTTATTACTAATTGCTGAGATCCCAGAATCCAACACCCGAAACAATACCGGGGGCCCTCCAAATCCCTCTACTCCTATGACTATCGATCAACTTATAGGAATAATAGCCAACTTGGCCTAAGGGCAAACGGCTATGCAAGAAACTATGCGATAACTCATTTAGACTGTTCGTAATGGATCACATGCCCCGTCAGGTCAATGAAGCGTTCAGAGAAATACCCATCTTCCATCCTCAAGAACCAGACGTACACTATTCCCGAATGTTTCTCAGCCCAGGCGCATTGACTCTCATCATACTGAGAGGTCCAATGATCCTTCATATCAACCTGGACGAACTTCATCTATCAGAGCTACAAATTCTAAACAAAATGTTACCTTAACCCCTGAGCGAACAAGCTCTTTGGAAAGGTTTCGCAAAGTCTCACCCTTTGACCATTTGGTCCCTAGGAGGAATCAAAATCCCCCTAGGATTGCGTCGAGGAATTCTCAATGACCAACCGATCTAATGGAAGGTTCTGCCCAATAACATCCAGTAACCCGTAACGAAAGATCCTAAGAGGAGAATTCAGCGCGCTCTGTTGCTCGGGCAAATAGGCTTAAGGCTAGAAATGACGCGTGGAAAGGCTCCATTCAAAGATTGGAGGACCGGTTAGGGGAAATGGCCAAGGACAAGAATCCTCTCCAAATAACTTTTGTATAAGGATCACCTTTTGTGCAAATAATAGTGGATTTTCCCACACCATCAAAGTTTAAGGATCCGGCAGTGATACCCAAGTATGATGGAAAAACTTATCCCGTCCTCCACATAGAGAAGTACTAGGCTGCTGCGGATATCTACACAGATCCCGATGAGATGAGGTGCAGGGCATTCTCAGGAATCATCACTGGGTCAGCCCAGATATGGTACAATAACCTTCCTCGTGGAAAGATTGCTACTTTCCATCAACTGGCAGAGCTATTCATAGGGAACTTCTGCTTTGGAGCAAAGCCAGTTAAGAGAGTAGCACACCTACTGAGTGTGAGGTAGAAAGCAGGAGAAAGTACTAGGGATTATATCACTCGTTTTAATAACGAGAAACTGGAGGTGATTGACTACGAGGAGAAAATATCAATAACAGCTCTGATGAGTGGTCTATTATCTAACAAGTTATATTATACGTTGGCCAAAGATCCCCCTAAATCCATGGCATAACTGATGGAAAAAGCGGTTAAGATCATGAACGCCGAGGAGTCTATGGCTGCGAAGAAGAACCCTGACACTAAAGCAGAGACTAAGGCTGAAGGTACAGTGAAGAAGAAGGATCAAAAGCGTAATGGGAACGGTAAGCGGCCAAAAGGCAAGGAGGCATTTGAGCAATTGAACAAGTATGGGAATTACATGCCTTTAAAGGTGGATATAAATCATATTCTAGAAGAGATCAAGAACAATGAGGAGCTAACTTGGCCGGAGAAAATTAGGATAACCCCGATAAGAGGGATAAGTCCAAATATTACGAGTTGCATAGAGATCAAAGCCACACGACCAAATGCTGCATAGCAACAGGGACTTATTCTACTATCATCAAGGAAGACTCATCAGATGCGGCTTCATCTTCTTCTTCGTCAATAGTAAGAGGGGGGCCATGAGTGTGTTTTTGGAATAGCTCTGAATCATCCGCAACATTCAACTCTCTGAATACTGCGACCCATCCGTCCTAGAAGTATTTCAGATTTACGTATTCCATCTGGCAAGTAATCGAAGTTAAGGATCTAGTCCACCCCTTATCCCAACTAGAACTGAACGATTTCTTCACCGCGGCCTTTCTCTTCATCTTCATATTCTCAGAAGAAGCATGTTCCTTGGTAAGCCTCACCTTATCCTCAAGGTCTTTCTTACGTCGTTCAGCCTCTTCAAGCTTGCCATCAGTTTATTTCTTGCTGGAAACGACGACCTTCAATTTTTACTCCAACTCCTTAAAGGCATTTCTAGCTTGGTCATGAGTTGACTCTGCAGATAGAAGATTCTTTTCTTAGGCAGCATTATCTTTATCATATTTCTTCCAGGTGTCCTTCAAGACTTGAGACAACCCAGCAAAAGCTTCTTCAATCCTGCTAGATGAGGTTGAAGCCTTAATAGCCTCATCTCTCTCTAGGATACTATTAAAGCACGTCATAAACTGGAAAAAATAAATAAAGCTCAAATTAGAATGTGAATACAGTATATAGAAAGAAGTGTCAGGAATAATGATACTTACTGACGCGATATATTGGGCTACTAAATCAATGACCTTCTCCCGAGAAAGGGGACCCCCAGTAGCTCGATACTCCGGAATGGTCCAAGACTTGACCAAACCCCTGGCTGAACTCGGGGCGATAAAAGCTAGAGTGCTAGCTCCCGAGGAAGGACCCCCAATATCAGTCGAGCAGTAGTTTCTATAGGTCTTTCTGCAAGACCTCTCCTCAATCTCCTTAAAAGAGCATCTTCAATCAAATATATGGCCTCTTCTCGTGAAATAGTAGCACCTTCAATCAAAGGTGCTGCCTCTTTTGGGATAGTAGGAGGTTTCTTGTTAACTTCCTTGGAAGGAGAAATTGTTCCTTTGGAAGAAGTACCATCCATTTTCTTTATCCCTTCAATCGGGACATCCCCTTTGCTCTTCTTTGCCCCATCAGTGCCAGGAACATCCTTGGCAAAGAATGCAGGCATTCTTCTCTTCCTCATCATCAAATCAGCAATAGATGTACCCAAATCAGAGGAAGATTCTGCTATATTTTCTCAAGGTGAGAGTACTTGGTCAAGATCAATTACCACAGGAGGGGAAAGAGGATGAGAAATGAAGGAAGAGGCGGTGTTTTTGTATCTCAACAAATAGGAAGCAACTCTAATGTGCTCCCCAGCAATTGATTGGTGCAAGCCCCAGATAAGTTTGAAATCTTTTATATTGATGTCGCTCTCTTTTGGGGGCTTTCTTTTCTTATCAACTGCAAAAAATAAAATAAGATCAGTGGCACATTTCATCAAACATAAAAAGAGCTATATTGAGAAAAGTAAAAACAACCTATCCCATTACCATAAAGTGGACATCTAGGACCTTGGTACACATTATTTCCATTTAGTGGGGGGTTTTGCCAATTTTTCAGCACGACCCCAATGGTCAAACTAGTCCTTATTGGCATCGATAAGATTGACCACTAAAGCTCTATTGGAAAACCTAGTTTTTAAATAAAATGTGGTATCACTGGTAACCCATTTATAACAAAACATAATTTTAGGGATCCCTAAGCGAGTCCCATGAATTTGGTTTAACCTATGTACGCCATTGACTACCCTCCATATATTTGGAACTACCCTTTCAGGAACAATATCGAAATATTGGCAAAACTCCAAACACAGGGGATTAGGCAGAAAAGAAAAGCCACATTCAGTTATGAAAAGTGAGGGAAACCAGTGTCCCCCAGCTAGAGAAAATAAATCAGATGGAGAAGGAGGTTCTTCTAGAATAACCCAAGAGAGAATTGCAAAATTAGCTCAAATTTTATCCAGAGATTCGACAAGATAAACCATGATGACTAAAGCAAAGAAAGAAGAAGGAATAAATTCTTATAGAAAATTGAGAAATCTGCTAAAGCGGACGATGGAGAAAACGATAGTATAAAAACAGAGTGAGACAACACAGAGTTTAGAAATCTAGAAGGAAAAAGTAAATGATGATTATTTTCCTATCGCTTTTAAATGTCTTTCATTGGGAAGCAGAAAAAGAAATTATTACTAGAAAAGACGATTGCGTTTCCGATGGCTAAATGATGAAAAAGACGCAAATACACAAGTGACTGGCGCAGATTCAAAATATTTACAAATTTTCCATTTCACGCTCTAATGACGTGACTAGAGGCAAAAATCCTAAGTGTTGGAGATCTATAAGTAATCAAGACATACAAAGGTGCTCGAGCAACTTTCGAGTAAAATATTCCACACTCTCATATCAGACTCAACTGTGAAACATTGGAGGCTTCTGTTGATACAAAAATTAGGCAGCTGACGTGGACTAATCATATAAAGACATGTAGCATCTTACGTGGCAAATACATATGTTCCCCGAGATACAAGGGATGCCGAGCTACAAGGCATGCTGAGCTACATAGCCTGTCGAACTACTCATCATGCAGAGCATCTGGACAGGAAGATCAAGCGATGACTGGACATTCAATGAACATTGGATTTAATGAACATTCTTATTTTACAGATGTATATGTCTATTAAACAATGACATCTTGTCTATTCATATTGATAGCCCCAAGGCTATAAATACATTGTAACACTCCCCATAAGTTGGTAATTTTTGTCTCTTGTAATCATCATCAAGATTAAAAGCAAACATCGGCAATACAAGAACAGTGGACGTAGGCCATTTATCATTGGGCGGAACCACTTTAAAAATCTATTGTCTTATTTTCTTTATTCCTTTTCATCTGTGATTAATTAATTATATTGAATCTAGTTTTTTACGTCAACGCGATACATACATAAAAATATTCGAATTATCAAAAACGAAAATGCCTATACAAATCTACCCTCCCATTGAATAAATTTTCAAGGTCTCAAACTGTTCTCCAAATATCTTCGTCAAATCTCAAAGCTTTTCTCATCAGGGTGAGCAACAAAATGATCTTCAGTCTTTATACCTACAAACATGAGATAAAGAAAAATACCTTCGTGACGCATCGAGTTTGAAATGATACAAGAATAAATAATTAGTAAATCAAATCTCCCCCATAATGCAAAAACTCCCCCATAACATGATAATTCTTTCTCCCCATTTTTATGATGTCCCCAAATAGACAGATAAGAAGAAAAAATCAAAACATGGAGTGTCACGATAAAGTGCAATGCAAACATGGATCGAACTACGCGCATGCAATAGTATGTCTCAAAAATTTCACAAACTATTTTTTTTTTTTTCATACAAAAATAAGATACTAAAAATCACACCATGGATTTAAACTAAAACAACCAAGTCATGGAAATGGAATGTATGGGTGTGAACACATTCGATAGGAAAACTAACTCAAACAATCATATCTGCATGATGCATATGTGTACTCGTAACGAATGAACATCAAAAGTATCCTTTGGTGTAAAAATTCTTGAATTTAGATGAAATCGTCTTAATCAAATCAACAAATCAAAGTCAAAGTGATTTCCACACCAATAACGTCCAAAAATATTTAGCACTTTTTCAAGACTTTCAAGGACGTGCAAACCTGTTATACAATCTCCAACCAAACTCCCTCGAAAATATTTTCTTTTAGAGGTGCATAAACTATATTCTCAAATTTTGGAGAATTGGTGCAAAAACCTAATTGACCCATAATTGGCATCAATTTCTTTTTATTGCCTTTAAAAAAAATCCGGGCTCTTTTAAACCTCTTTGAACCCCGGATAATAAAATTCCTCAATTTTTTAGGTCCAATTTAAACGACGGCTTAAGCGCAAAGGATAGATGAGTACCTTTCGTAGCCCTTCACCATTTTTAAACAAATCACACAAACTCACAAACAGCTCTTATATGCACAACTTTCTTATCAAATTTTATCGCACTTGGTTCGTTTTAAGGACAGGATTAAAGTGAAAACACCCAACCAACATGTGATAACACAAGCACAATAATCAAACAAATATGTGCATGTGTTCAATATAGGAAATCATGAGTCAAACATGTAGGTAGTAACACTTAATTACATCTTAATGACTCCAAACATTATAAAGCACATGAATGAATTAACCTAATGTCTCAAAACACTATCAAGTAGTCACATGAAAAATGGAATGATGTTATGACTCGATCATCCTAAGTGTCCTTCCATAAAAAGTGCAAACAAAATACAAAAATCTTTTTGGATTTTTCAAAAAATTTATCAAAATATAATCTTTTTGTATTTTTCAAAATTTTTCAAAAGCAAAAATATATACAAAAAGTACATGTCATTACACTAGAAAATATATATCATGAAACCACAACTAGTGTATGACAAACAAGTAAACACAATCATCTATATGATATGGCAAGAGAAGAATCATGTGCAAGCAAACAGGAATCAACTTGTCTAAAATCTAGTGCCTCTAAAAGTGATTTCCTAACCCAAACGGATGTAACTCATCGACACGGGGTTTTGGTAACCAACAAAACACTAGACTTTGACTTCCTATGACTTCTTCCAAGATTAAAACAAACTCTCCTAAGGTGACCATTCCTACCACAATATGAACATGTGTAAATGGGAGGAATGTTACCTAAAGTGTGATCTTTTCTAACATCCTTGGGATTAACTGACCCTCTAAAATAAATAATGGTTTTGGCTTTAGCACTAGAAGTATGAGAACAAGATGAGCCATTACCATCACTATCAAACCTACTCGAGTCTGTCAAATCATTTTTTAACTTCAAAATTTTTTACTCAAGCAAAGAATTAGACTCTTCCAATTTAAGGGACGCTTTTTTTTAATTTTCAACAACTCCTAAAAAGGTATCTCCCTCAATTAAAACAAAATTTTCCCTAAGAGTCTCTTCACGTGCCAACAACTCATTGATTAAAATATTTTTATCACCTTTGGCACAAACACAAACCATCGAATTTTTAAGGTTCTCTAATTCTTTTTCTAAAAATAGGACCCTATCATCACTTTCCTTCTTGGACAATTTTAAAGCAACAAAGTCATGGTCAGAGGAAATAAGTTTCTCACGATAAAAATCTCTTTGATTTTGAACCATTTGCAAAAGATCCATCGCGGATATAAAATGAGAATTTTGTTTTTCCAAAAAATCAATTCTTTTAGCAAATGTCAAACTCAAACTATTTAAAGCATTAAAACTTTGACTCGTGTCATCAAAGGGGGGGCATCCGATTACATAAGTTCTCCATTGGAAAAATTGCGATTTTTCACAAAACTGATTTTTCAAAAAAAATCAATATCACACAAATTTTGCGAAAAATAGGAATACGCGATAAATTAGCGCAACCCGCTCTGATACCAATTTGACGACGTGAGAAGTCAAATTGTATAAAAAAAATCCTTGAAAAATCAGGATCATGCGATAAATTAGCGTAACCTGCTCTGATACCAATTTGTAAAAACGTGACTGTGTGATAATTGATTAAATTCGCAACTTTCTAACGGCACACTTATTTAATTAGAGTCTATTTAAACCAAATTAATTCAGGCCCTAAACATGCAACTATGTCTATACGTGCGTCAAACCATAAATAGATAAATCATGCGACACAAATTTAAGGAAAAATCCCCGCAGGGCAAAACCTTTTATTTCTAGAACTTTGAAGAATTCACAAGACCATTGACTTACATACAACCTGATAATCACCCACAAGTGTAACGCATGGTACTTTCATCAAACCTTCAAAGCAATGGCTTGGAAGTATCATCGGCTGGAATCTCCCGTAAGAACTCTAGATGGTCAGCAATGAATAAGAGAAACGGCTTCTACACAAGTGTGAACTTTATAAGGACTCCATCCACAATATCATGTAGCTCTATGATTGTAGAGTTCTCCCCGCAAAAAATAAACCACAGCAAAGTGTGTTCTTGAAACACCAAAACAATTCACCAAAGCATATGGGATTTTTTGTGAATTGTAAACAAAAAGGGATTAAATCCTAAAAGAAGAAGTCAAAAGGATTCTGCACTTTCACAGTTTTTTTCTTTCAAAAAGCTGGGACTTCTTAATGAAAATGAAACCATTTAATGAGTATTTATACAAAATCGCGCCGCCTCGGTATTAGAGCTCGTTCGAAAGAGAAACAGGTGTCGCTCGAATGAAGGACGCATGTCATTCAAATGACATCGCGCGACATACCAATCTCGCTCGAACGAGATGCTAATCTCGCTTGATCGACCTGGTCGTTAAAAAATATAATTTTAATCTCCGCTCCAACACTTAGAAAAAATACTCATTCTCAAATTTTGACAAAAAAGTCTGTTCCAACACTTAGAAAATATTTTGTAAAAATATCCCAAAAGCTCTAAGTGGAAAGTTAAGGTATTTAAAACAAAACCTTATCAAAGTAAACTTTGAGAAGTCTTGAATGATGAAGAACTTGATTAATTCGGATCCGTCTTTGATGTAGATTGCTCTTGAATGCTCTTCGACGGTGTAGCGGTATATAACATACTAAATTGATAACAGACTTATAAAAATATGTCCTTACATATTTGGAGCTAATTTAATTAACTGTCTTGGGTCCCTAATGTAGTCTACATTCCCAAGTAGTTAGTCTCAGTGATAAGCACGCAAAAGTGTTAACATTATACCCAAAATATATGTCTTTTAATTACTAGTTCTCGATAAAATTGGCCTTATGTGTGCATTTATTTATCTTGTAGCTCAATTTGAATTTCCAGTCTCAAACGCATTATATCAAGGCAAATGTGGCAATAATGCAGTTAAACGAGCCTAAACTTAACCCAGTTACCAAATACCCAATCCAAAACCACTGCCTTGACCTTTTGTAATTCCATGTGTGTCTCTTATATTTGTATCAGTATCTTATACATAATATTTTAAGATCTTTTATATATTTTTAGAATTTTATTTATGTGAGTATCATTTTATATATAGTAGAGTTTAGGTGTTTTATATTATTATATTAGTATGTGTATTTTTCTGGGTCTTATATTATGTATAAATATAAATAGGTATGTGTCGTTAATATATTTTTCTTTATTTTATTTTATATTTTTTTGTGTTATTTTTTTTGTTTATTTTTTAATTTGTTTATATGACTCTTTTTACACTTTTATATGTGTGTATTTTAGTTTTTAATATTAGTATATTTTATTTTTATTTTTATTATTTTTTGTGTGTGATATAACTATGTGCATATTAATTATTTACTAGTTATATGTAGTTATACACAATATGGTACACCCACACACTAATTTCATACACCCACACACGCTCTAAAACTTCCTTCACCTCATACCCTTTACCATACACCCACACAAACTAAATATACTCCCTCAAATCACATTTCAAACACCTATCAAATTTTATTTTGTTCTCTCATCACTCATATCATCACCCACATTACTCTATCTATATTCCTTCATTAAAACACCTAAACCAAGCCACCACAACCTTCCATACTTATAGCATCTCCAATGCAAAAGTGAGTTGTTTCCTATGTGTCTAAGAGAATTAAACGATTTGTATCTTATTTGGCATAAAAAAATTTATGTAGACATTATAAATAAAAAATCATCTCCAAAACAAATGTCTAAAAGTAAACTTAAGTGACACATGTACGTAATTCATTTGTTTGTAAAATGTGGAGAGATAATGAAAATAACAAGGTGGAGAGAGAATTATTTTGATTGGTTAGTTTTTATCTTCACAATGTGGAAGAGATCCTCCACATCTATAGGGTCTACTTCACATTATGAATATTAAATATTAACACATCACCTCCACATTCATTTTAGAGGGTTGCATTGGAGAACTCTTTTTTAACTCATAGTCTATTAATCATATGTGTCACTTCTTATTCTCCCACTTCACATTAGCATTGGAGATGCTCTTATATCACAATAATACACTTCCACCTTAAACTCTAGAAACTACCCAACCCACTTTTACCATCTAACCACCTACATGAACTACCCAATACCCACTAAAGCCCAAACGGACCAAACCCCCTGACCAACCAACATTCTCACCGAAAAAAACCTCCTATCTGCCGTCGAAAATCATCTCACCCTTACCCAAACCCGATGATCAAACCTAACCACCTACATCATCTTCAATTACATACCCAAGCTTATACCACCAACCACCCGAATGCCCCGAGCAGCCGATCCGACGCAGCAGCAACCCACATCTAGCCTAACCGGATCCCACTACCCTGCATATACCCAGCACAACTCGAGACCGATTCCATTTCCCAACTGGTCCCCAATTCCCTCACATGCTCCTTATAAGACCCACACACTATCTTACCCTTTTTTTATTTCCTAAAATGCCCCTCACTTATCCCTTATGACCCCTTTTCCCCTATCCAAATATACCCCCATCACATTCTCACTCCTCACCTATATATTGAAGAGATGCAACAAATAAAAGAGGTAGATCTCAATATGTGCAAGAAATAGGATCCTGAGATTACAAAACCTTGGAGTAAAGAGAGAAAGTAAAATTGAGAGATTGTTGTGAGAGTTTGCTAATTCATATTTTGTGAGAGAGTGTTGAGAGAAAATTGTTGAGAATTGGATTTTGAATATCAATTGTTAGATTGATTATCTTTTCTCCTCTTTACATTTATCTAGTCTTCATATGGATTTAATTGTTCATTTTATATTTTGGATATCCATTATGGAAGGCTAATCTCCCATTCGAGGGATGAAATGAAGCCACCATGGATTAACTAGTTTTAGTTTCCTTTTACTAGTAATTTCAATTTCCTACTCTTATTTATTCATTGAGAAATGATAAACTATATTTGATAAAAGATTTAAAGTTAATTACAATATTTTCTTAAGATTCAAACAAGAGATAGGCTTATTTTTTAATTATTTTTGTAATCTAACTTTCTTTAACTCTACTTTTATATTTTGAAGATTTAAAATTAATTATATGAATTTTCCTTAGAGGATATTCATTTAAGTGATTTTAATCTATTTTATTAAGAGTTTGTAAGAAATTTAAATTACTCTTCTAAAATAACTTTTGTTCAAGTGATTTGGGTGATGAGAATCAACATTTAACTTAGATAAATATTTTGGAATAACATTAAATTTGAAAATCTCAAACTATGATTGATTTATGGATGGAGGTGGATTTCATTCCTTGTCTCTTTACCATTCTAGTTCCACCATTTGCATTACTCCTTGTTATTTTTTTCATTCTCTATTTAGCATACTTAAAATTACTTCTCACATAGTTAATTAGTTTTAATTACCCATTGATATTGTTTTTAAAAAAATAGAGAAATATTATAAAAAATTATTTGGAAGTGAATTTTACAATTATCTTCACACATTTACTCTTACACTTGGAAGTTGGATTGATACCCCTCTTACCTCTATATTTGTTTTTGTCATATTTTGTAGGTATTACTTGTGTTTTGTGTTGGAACATGAGGCCCCCAATTTTAAAACCTTTTACTACAAAAATATAATTTCCTTTTTAAATATGCGGAAGCGAAAGATGGTACAATTAAACAACAAATTTGAATTTCTTCTAAATTAAAATTAAACAACGTGAAATTAAATTAAAACACACACACAATTTAAATTTCACTTAAACCAAATTAATTCACTTCAAGTTCTAAAAATTTGCCTAAGTCATATTTTCAATATTACCAAGTTAGGCCAAACCAATTTTATCAAATTAAGTGACGATTTGAATTAAATTAACATAAACATTATCCAAATTAATTTAGCACCAAATTAAATAAGTATTGAAATAAACCAATTTTATCTTTTTACCTACGCATGCGTTCTAGGTGATTTTGCAAAAGATAAAACAAACAATTAATCCATTGCGTCGCGATGTACGAGGAAAAACCCACAACGGGAAAAAACCTCGGACGACCCTAGCCTCAAATCCACTAAATATGGTTTTACAAGTACAAGACACGAAAGACTTATAACACTCGACTTGACTCCGTCCAAGCCCCAACGCAACTTCTTATACAGACCTCTTTTTAGAGAATAACCATGGAGCTCTATCGCAGTCTCGAAATCCACCGATCGGAGTTTTGGTCACCGCCACCCCGGCAAGGAGCCTTTCTCCAAGTGAGTATGTCACAGCAAACAAGCTTCTTCGTTGGGGGATGTAGAAGTAAACCCAAAATCTTTTCTTCTTAGGTAGAAAAGTGAACCAACGGTGCCAAACACTCCAAGCAAGATATATATATATAACGAAACTTGGATAAACTAAACAAATGGGTGTAACACAAGTGTTTGAAGATTTTTCTTGAAAACAAAACACCTAAACATTGAACTTTTTCTTTTC
Source organism: Sambucus nigra (assembly GCA_949130495.1). Classification (NCBI taxonomy): domain Eukaryota; kingdom Viridiplantae; phylum Streptophyta; class Magnoliopsida; order Dipsacales; family Adoxaceae; genus Sambucus; species Sambucus nigra. The sequence continues at coordinate 47,575,934 of OX422220.1, read as the reverse complement.
GGAATCGGAACTCTTTAAAATCCTCTCTAAGAGATGGAAAGTTATGAAAAAGTTGGTTCCCGCGCCTTATCAAATCTGCCAAAAGATAGTGGAGAAAAGTAGTGGAAAAAGTGAGAAAATCGTCAAAAAACTGCCCAAAAAAATTTCCTGCCAAAATTCGTTTGAACGAAAATTCATTCGAACGAATTTACTAACGAGGTTCCAGAATGAAAGAAGGAAAATCGTCAGAAATCTCGTTCGAACGACCAGGCATCTCATTTGAACGAGATGTGAGTTCGTTCGAACGACCTAGCAATCTCGTTCGAATGAGATTCCAGTGTGGATCGAACGACGTCTCAGAAAAAATTAATATTAAGTTTTAAGCCCAAAACTTTTATGAAAAGTTCTAAAAAATATATTCTGAGTAAAACAAAGTCGATAAAACAATTTATAAAAAGTTTATAAATTACACCGAATTAACTATTATTCCAAGCTCCTATATATATATATATATATTAAAAAGCATTCATACCTTAGGAGTAATGGAACCATGTTGATGACGTAGAAACGAGGCACGATACACACGGCATTTGATGAAGCTTTAATATCTTGGCCGCTACGTCTTCAACTACCCCGTCATAGGCTTGAATGGGTACAATTAAAAACTATCCTATGACATAAAAGTTTTTGTCCGGAATTGAGCCAAAACTACATTAAGACTCAATCGGAGAATTGTGTCCTTAAATATTTGTTCTACTTTGACTACACAAAGATCTTTCTATCAAATTCTACCGTTGCCTTTTCTTATAGTTGGAGACCCATGTGAAGACTTGTATTACATTTTCATATGTAGTTGTATATTTATTTTTCATTAGATTTGTTGTACTAGAACTAGTGAGGCATTTTATTCATTTGGGTGTATTTTTTACATCATTTATTTATAATAATTAATCAAAAAAAGTAAAAATGGAAATGGGATAAATTAGAGATAACATCGTTGGAGTGCATTTTAAGACTCTCTATTTTGGGTCTGTAGGACTGTCGGAGCTAACTAGAGTTAAGTGAACGTTTCTTTGGTCAACTCAAATCTATCTTCACCCCACATTTGTAAAGTCGTGGGTGGTAACTTTCTAAACACTCGTAAATCTCCCGCAAGCAGGTTAATTTTGTGTGCTCCTCTATGATCTTAAGTGATTTTAATTTTTGCATTGTCTTACTTTAGCATGGAGTGATGTATTAATCAACCTAAGACCTATACACGGTCATCTCAATGAGTTAGGATTTCAGTACCCACTCACACTTTATCCCTCTTGCTTGTTAACATGTGCCATAACATAATTAAAATCAACCAACTAGAAATACAAGTAAGATTTGGTGTTCGTAGGACCATTTAGGAATGAGACACCCGAAGGATACTCTAGTGAGTCCTTTCCACCCCTGTCACTCCTCAATTGAATTTCTTAAGACAATTTGTCTAGGAAAATATGGTTTTAAGCGAGACCACCCAGTAAAACAAGTTTTTGCTTTCCCCATCGTAATATCAGACGGTTGATCGTTGTAGTAGCTAGAGTGGTGCGATTTAACCAGTATGCCTCTTATTCTGTTGGGAAAAAAGTATGAGCACACTTTTTAAAGGCGACATATAAGACTCCGTGATTTTTTTGCCCATGAATTAATTAAAATTTGACTATCCCCTCAGCTAATTGAAGATAAAACTTAGTTATGTGCTAATTAGGACTTCTCTTTTGCTTATACGTGTCTAATTCCATCTTTAGGTAGTCAAATTTATGTTCCATCCTCTAGTTTTCAAAAATGAGTTCAACAATCCCTTTTTTAAAAAAAAATACATTTGATTTTTTGTAAGCCCAAAAATCCAAAAATATTTTTCATTTCCTATCCCGTTTATTAAATATCCAAAAAGATTTTTATTTTTGTCATAAACTCAAAAATAAAAAAAATAAAACACTTTCATTCCTAAATATGCCAAATCGACAACGTCTTGTTCATTAATTAACACGCTCCCCTAGCAATCCATCTTTCTATTCACTCGTAGGTGATCAGGTTCTCATCGTTGATCTTACGCCTTATATCCCCGATTCGAGCTCTTTATCTTCAGAGACTCGAAATTCTCACACTTCCCACCCACCATGGTTGACGAACGTGCCTTAAGGTACTATTTTGCCTCGATAATGGCCAACCCACCATCATGTATCATTCTCCCCTACCCTGGCCGCCCAATTTGAAATTTATCCCACCACCATTGTTAGCGGCCATGCTTACTACTGTTTCCTTGACGAATATTCTGGGTACAACTAAATCCCCATTGACCCTGTGGACCAAGAAAAAACTACATTTACTTATCCCTTTGTCTCCTTTGCTTACTTTCCCATGCCCTTTGGCCTTTGTAATTCACCTGCGACATTTTAAAGGTGCATGACTAATATCTTCAGTGATGGTAGAGTATTTTCTCAAAGTCTTTATGGACGATTTGTCTGTGTTTAGATCATCTTTTGATCAATGCATGTCTCACCTCACTATGGTCCTCCAGTGATGTTAAGAGAAGAAATTGATCGTCAATTGGTAGAAATGCCATTTTATGGTGAAAAATGATTTTTTTTATATCACGTTAAATTTCGTGCCAGTATTGAGGTAGATAAAGAAAAAATATATTTGATTTCCACGCTTCCCATGCCTAGATCTATTAAGGACATCCTTTCCTTCTTAGGACTTGCAGGCTTATGCCGAAACTTTTTTAAGGATTTTTCTTAAATCACTCATCCTTTGACATCCATTTTATTTTAAGATGTCCCATTTGTATTTGACGACGCGTGTGTCACATCCTTTGAGCGGTTAAAACAAAGATCACTTTACCTCCTATCATTTAACATACCAATTGGTCTCTCCCATTTGAGATCATGTGTGATGCATTGGATTTTTCACTTGATGTCGCGCTCAATCAAAGGGTTGAAAATTTCCCTCATGTTATCTATTATGCTATCAAAAACCTCCATGATGCTCAACTTAATCACACGACCACCAAAAATGAGTTATTAGCGGTAGTGTTTGCTCTTGATAAGTTTCAATCATAATTCATTGGTTCTCTCATCATTGTGTACACTGACCATGTTGCCTTTAGGCACCTTCTTCACAATAAGGACTCAAAACCGCGATTGATATAGTGGATTCTCTTACTTGAAGAGTTTAACCTTAAAATACGCGACAAAAAAGGTTGTGAAAATGTTATCATTGACCATCACTCCTGCCTTACTGTTATGTCTGACACTAATCGTGTATGCATTTTCGAGTCATATCTCGGTGACAACCTTTTTTATCTCTCCACCTCGCCTTGGTATGATGATATAGTCAATTTTCTTATTATCGACCAACTTCCCAATCATTAGTCGAAGCGGGATCTCTCCAAATTCACAGTGAATGTGAAGTTTTACTCTTAGTATGACTAGTTCCCTTTTAAGTATTGCACTGATCAAGTCATTCTTTATCGCGTCCCCGAATGTGAACAACTCAGTAGTTTTTCCCTTTGTCATAATGGTGCCTGTGGTGTCCGCTTTTGCTCTAAAGATTGCCGCTAAAATTTTACAAAGTGGTTTTTATTGGCCCACACTTTTTCGAGATGCCCACCAATATTTCCAAGCTTGTTCAAAATTCTAACATTCTCGGTGTATATCTCGACGTCACATGATTCCTCTCACGCCCATACTTATCATTTTAGTATTTATTATGTGGGGTAGTGATTTCATAGGACCATTCCCCTCCTCTCATGGCTTCTAGTATATTATAGTTACGATTAAATATGTCTCCAAATGGATTGAAGCAATCTCTTGTTGAACTAATGACAATCGAGTTATGGTCAATTTTATTAAGGAATGTATCTTCATCCGTTTTGGCACCCCCAAAGCTATAATTAGTGATGGTGGTAAACATTTTTGTAATTGAGTCTTTGAACACCTTATCAAAAAGTATGGTGTTACCCATAAGGTTGGTCTCTCTTATCATCCACAGACTATTGGTCAAGTTGAGGTTTCCAACAGCGAGATTAAGAAAATTCTTGAGAAAATCGTCAATCCTAATAGGAAATACTGCTCATTAAGCTTGAATAACACATTGTGGGCATATTGTACTTTGTATAAGACTCTAATAGGTATGTATCCTTATCGTTTGGTCTTTGGTAAACCTTACCACCTCCCAGTCGAGCTTGAACACCATGCATATTGGGCTATCAAAGCCCTTAATTTTGATATTGACAAGGCGGGTTACCATAGGAAGCTACAACTTAATGAATTGGAGGAGATACGGAATGATGCCTATGATTTATCCAAAAAGTACAAGGAAAAGATTAAATGGATCCATAACCAAAGCATTATGAGAAAAGAATTCCACCTTAGTAAAAAATTATTGTTATATAATTCTCGTCTTCATCTCTTTCCAGAGAAATTGAAAACTAGGTGGTCAGGTTCCTTCCTAGTTAAGTCTGTCACTCCTTATGGTGCCAGCATCACCCTTCAAAATCCAAAGGATGGTAGCCTCTTTCAAGTCAACAGTCAATGTTTGAAGCCTTTTTTAGAGTTAAGCTCCACTCACATTGCATAAATTGACCTTATTAACCAAGTTTATTAAGACTTACTTTTCAGTCTTATTCAGGGGTGCTTATCATCACCCTCACTTTTCTACCAACCTGTTCTATCCTAGTTTCCATCTTGTTTATGGGTGTGTTTCGTTCAGTCCGGCTGAAGATATTAAACTTAGCGTTATCGGGAGGCAGCCCATTTGATCTTATTTATGAGTATGAGTTTTATTCTGTTTGGGGGTGGGGTTCTACCATTGGTTCAATCATGCGGAACAAATTTTATTAGTGGTTGATTTGGGTAATATCTTTCCTACCTTGCACTTTCAATGTTAACATATAATCTTTACATCGAGGACGATGTTCTCTTTTATTTGGGGGTGATAAATTTATCAAAATCGTAGCTCTTTTTAAAAAAAAATTGCCATGAACAAGTCATTTTAAACTCTTCTTGTGCAATTTATCTCATTTTTGTGTAACGAGATTTGCCTATCATCCCCCCTTTTAGAAGTCTCAGAATACTCTTGTTCAAAATTGAAGCTTGTTTTTTTTAACAAAAAACTAAATAATACCTCTTGAGGCATACTTACACTACGAATTCCTAGGCTCGGCACATTTCACACTGATCACGTTTTACAATCAAAAGTTGAAGAGTTAAAACATTTTAAAGAGAGCCTTAAAAGGACACTTGTGGAGGCTTAAACCCGTGAGATTTGATATATTCACCTTTGTGAGGGCTTTTACGTAATCTTCGAGTCACAAGTTGATTAAACTTTCTTTGGGTACCGCACTAAAGTCATTGCATGGTCTCGTTATTCTTCATTTTTGACGTAATCACTGAGAATGACATCACTTTTGAGTTGTAAGAAACATGTGTCTTGTAGTTTGTCCCGATCACTAAATCTTTACCCAATTCACTCATACACGTACCCTTTTCATATATCACCATTTACTTTTCCATATTGCCACCCATCCATTTATATTCCCTTACGTTATCCATTTATCATTCCCTATCATTATCTTTGTTTTTGAAAAAAGAGTGTTTGATATTTAAAATGTAAAAATGTCTTTATTATTGTCATCAAAGGAAGAATTCATTGCAAATAAAAAGATGCAAAAGAAAAAGAAAAAATATATATATATAAAAGGAAAGAAAAGAATAAAGAAAAAATTGAAAATGAAAATTATAGAAAATATCATGTGATCAAATTTTGTTGAATGAAGACAATAGTTATTCAAGTAGTTGTCCACTATTCTAAAAAATCTCCAAAACATCTTGTCATACAACTTTCTTATCTCCTCTCCCCTTCATCATTTACATAAAAACCCATTTTACCCTTAGCAAGGTGTTTGAGTGAACGAGAAGTCAATATGGTGAATAATTCGACATTCTTAACATAGTGGCTACCATTCCTTCATGGGATCAATTTCTTTAATCTGTTATTTGTTTTATGTGTGGGATGTTTGACCTTGTTTACATTTACTCACCTCCTCACACACTCGTGAGATACACTATCCCATGTCTCAGAGAGATTCGATTAAAAGAGATATATCAAGTGAGATTTGAAATCAAATTGTTGATTTTAAAAGGAAATCTAGGAATTACTCTTGTGATACTTAAGATTATTTCACAAAAAAAACATGTTGAGTTTTTAGGAAGGATTATGCCTTTGGTATTAAGTAACTTTATTCCATACACTGATAGTTGAACATTGAATTCCTTGAAGTCTTTATAGATGGGTTGTATGATATTTTGTTCGTCTAATAAGAGACTCTCTCCTTCTGAATAAAATCATTTTCAATTAAAAAAAACTTTTCAATTTTGTGGGTATAATCACTGCAAGCCCTCACGAGACAACACTCATCCTGTAGGTCAACCTATAGGTTTAACGTCTTGTTTCACATGCTAAGTTCAATCGCAAGTGCATGCGAAAGTGACACACTTTTGGTTACTCATCTTTCTTTCTATATCAAGGCAAATGTAGCAATGATGCAGTCAAATGACCCTAAACCCAACCCTATTACCAAATACCTAAGCTAAAACCATTTTCTTAACTTTTTGTAATTCCCCATGTGTGTATTGTATTTGTATTAATATTTTATACGTATTATTTTGAGGTCTTTTACATATTTTAGTATTTTATTTATGTGAGAATCATTTTATATATAGTAGAGTTTAGGTGTTTTATATTAGTATATTAGTATGTGTATTTTTGTGGGTATTATATTATGTAAATATATATATACGAATGTATCATTAATATATTTCTCTTCATTTTTGTGAGTGCGATTAATCACAACAAATCAATCCCACATAGCAAGTAATGAAATAATATGAAAATGTCCACATAACACAAAGATATACGTGGTTCGGAAATTGCTTACGTCCACGAAGAGGTTTCTGAATTCTTATTACTGTCTCTAAAAGTTTGAGAATTATATACCCTTTGACCCTAGGGTGAGGGTTATATTGATAGTGGTGTAAAGTGGTTGAGTTGTTCAAGAAACTCCCCTAACTTGTTATTAGCCCGTGTGGTGACTACTGAATATGTTAGTAACCAACTAAGGCTACCGATACTTAAATTATAAGTATTTGTATTTATTCACGTGATAAATGTTTGTGTTAATCTCTTCATTGGCATACTAGGCTGACGCAGCGCGATGACATGTTGGGCCTACATGAACTAGGTAAAATTGGGCTCAATTATCGTTTAGACCCCACAATTTCCCTTAAAATTCTTGGCCAAAGTAGGGCTAGAGTTGGGCCAAAGAATTTTAAATTATTTTTAAGCCCATCAAATTGATCCAAAATATTATTGAAGTCTGTTGGTCGGGTATTTTCATAAGTAGTTGAAAATCGGCGGGGGTACGTTGGTCATTAAGAGATACAAACCGCCAAAAACCCACTTTGATCCTCATTCCATATGATTGCCATGCATAAAATTCAAACGTTGCTTGTTTCAAACTCTATACGCATCATTCTACTTCTCTCTCCTTGCTCAAAAAGACGTCAAAGCTTCATGTTTGCGTTCATTTACCCTATAAGTTCTTCCTTTATCCTTCTTATATCTTATTCTTCACAACTTTCTTCTTTTATCTTTTATTGTTGTTCTTCTATTTCTGACAATAATGGTAAACACCCTTCGTGGGAAAAACTTAGAAAAATTTACAAAAATCGACTCCATTCCTTCGTAGGAATGTGCCCTATCCCTATAAATTCTATTGCAGTAGATGGGGGCACTGGATTCATACCCTAATTATAGTGCAGAGAGGATTGGCTTTTCCCCCAAATCCACTTTTCTTGGAGTTTTACGAGTATTTTGGTGTGGTCCCAGCTCAGTGTGCCCCCAATACTTGGTGTATCATCAATGGGGTGAACAGAATCAACGAGTTGTATGGGACCAACCTTGGTATCCAAGAGAACAAGTATTGTTACTCTTAGTCTCACACCATTACTGGCCTCGCGTACCTAAAAGCGAGAAAGGCCAACAGGTTCTGGTTGGTGAACCTATCGAATTTCAATAAAGGTTATTGGGATCAGGGTTTTATTGCCCGGAATCGGTAACATGCACTTCTTTCCGAGGGTAAAGGATACGTTGGGTTATTGTGACCAACTTGGGGGTGATAGAGCTTAAAACTTGATCTTTATATACTTATTTCTCTAGTTTGATATTGTGAGTTATTTTTGCTAATATTATTTTTCTTTCTTGGTCCTGTATAGCTTGCTCGAAGAAAAAGAAGCCCTCTCTTGACCATATCAATAGGGTTGAATACTGAAGGCTTGGAAAGTGAGAGAGTTTCTTACTGGTGATGATCATCCTCGCTCAAGTTCATTTCTTTCGGAATACAAGAACACTAGGAGCACCTTTAATGCTCACCCAGTAGACGACATTCTTAAACTCTCTCTGCCTAATGAGGAGTTCTATATCTCATCTTCTTTCGAATCCCTTGACGTTGAATCCTTCCTTATTGACGAGGAGGATTCAATGGCGCACAGAAAGAGAGTGTTGTTGATTAAGGATGATGATGTGGAGGATAGACCCTCCTCTCTCAAGATGAATTCCTTGAAGAGGAAAAAGACTAAAGGCCCTAAGGCCGATGACCAGGATGCGATCATTAGGGAAGAAAAAAAGGACAAAGTTACCATAGTCCCCAAACTCTCCAAAAGGGGTGATCTCCCCCCCTCCTTCCACATCTTCCCAAGCCATGTCTATGGCCCACTATCCCTCTTTGGCTCATGTCTTTTTGAGGGGGGGTGTTCCCGCGGCTGATGGTGAGCAGTTCAAATGGCTTGCCCTTGAGAAGCTTCCAATATGAGTTTCTTAAACTTTACCAATGGTATGTAACTTTTTTTTCTTTCTTCTTTTTAATTCTTATTGCTATATATGTATCTAATACTTTCTTTGTTTCTTTGCCTATAGTTTGTGTCAGAGTTTGTCCAACTTTTAGATGTTCGCCAGATCAATCCAACGTCAATGATGAGCTCAGTGAGGCTCTGAAAAAATCACAGGAGGCTATGGCCAATGACCAAAAGGTCTATGAGAGTGAGAAGAAGTCCACCAGCGATGATATGAGCACACTGAAGATCGAGAACAAGAAGATCAAGGTTGAGATCTCTCAACTCAAGGCTGAACAATCTTGGTTGGCCAAGGAGATGGTCAAGTTTCCTATGGCCAAGGAGGACAGTTTTGATAAGGGCTTCACTGAAGCATATGAGGAAGCCAAATTCTAGCTGGCATACATCCGTCAATTCAACTTCCAGAAAGGCTAAGACACAGCCTTGGTGGGGACCAAGGTCCTAAATGACTCCGACCTCTTTGACGAGCACAAGCCTGGCTCTCCACTAAGGATTGAAGAGGAGACTACTACCAGCATCCCAACTGGCCAGACTGGGGATGTGGAAACCCATGCAAAGGTTGATGAGGCTGAGGAGAAGGTGAATTAATAATTGCACTTTAGTTTAGGACTTATACTCCTTGTACTTTTTCCCCTTGTTTTGTTTGTAAGGGCTTTGACCATTTTGCAATAATTTAATGACAGAACATTTCCCTTAATTGTTATGATGTTTAGATGTCATTGCTGAATTTTATCCTTGGTGTTTATTTATTTCTATAGTCTATTGCCGAGGAGATTACCTCTTTTGTTGGCAACCTAGATGACTTGATTGGCAAGGATGCAAGTTCTCGAGCTTTTCGAGCATTTTTATCCATTCATAAGGCCCTAAAAGATGACTTAGGTCTTTAATATCCAATCAATCTTGCTAGCCAAGTTAAAGGATAACCTGAAAGACTTAGGATATATGGGTTCCTTGATGTAAGAAGAGGTAAATGGCTTGAAGGTCAACTTACTGAGGCAAAGGCTGTAGGAGAGGTCGGTACCCTGCTCCGGTCTGATAATGATGAGCTTAAAAATAAGCTCTTTGATGTCGAGGAGTACATCCAAAGAGATCATGTCATGGAGATAGGGCTTAGCCATGATGTGAAAGAGCTTCACTACTTATTTAGGATGTGTCCTCAAGCGTCCAGGTCGGCATGCTATGATGAGGGTCAGGAAGATTCTCCAATTAGACTAGGGAAGGCCAAAAGTGTGGCCTATAATCATGGTTGGATGAACGCCCAGAAGGTTGTAAAAGAGACCCAAGAGTCTAAGCTTTAGTACATGTATCAAGTTAACTTCCCGGTATATAGGTGCCTTCCCTTTGGTCGCGATCAGAAGTCAGTTCTATTGGATTTCATACCTCTTTAGCTCGCTGAGAGTTACCTAGAGGCTCATGACAGAGATGATGAGTACTGACCAAATCCCAATGACAGTCAAAGAAGGTCGATCACAAAATTTCTTGCTCACCGACCATAAACAGTTATATTTTGTACTGTTTGTAATGATTTTTTGTAATTGGTACTTTTTGTAACTTATAACTTAATATTACAACATAGTTAACTTAATACCAATCTCGCACATTATTCCATTCCTTAATGCCAAACATGTGTTATATGTGTCTTATCTTACCTTTTAGGTTGTGTTATCACACTACCTTAGGCCTAGAATAGGTTGTGATAAAAATGCACCTGGTATAAGGGCAGTTCACCCATTTAGGATTTTATCCGACCAAGTCGAGTTAGTTTAGTGCCTAGGGATCCCCCATAGGTCTTTTGTTTGCATGTGTAATTCATAAGGTAGTTTGTGTTAGTAATGACAAATACCTGAAGACCTTAAGTTTAATTGTAATAAGCAAAGTTTCCATTGTAATTAAGCTAAATCATGATCAGTGTTTAAAAATTAATGCCAATTGTGATCCTGTTACTTTGGAACAAGGTAAAGAGATCAAATAGCTAAGTAATTGAGCAAATAACCAGGGTATTTATTAATAACTAGAAAGTGAATTGCGAACAACATAAGTTTTGAAAATAAAATTTACAAAAACTAAATATGTTGGAAATAAAACAAAAAAAATAAAACTTCTTGAGGTTGGACTCATTCCATGCTCGGGGTATCCCCCTTCCCTCCATTTTTTCCAAGTGACAGGCTCCTTCCAAATCATCCCTGATCACTTTGAATGAACCTTCCCAATTAGGACCTAACTAGTCGTTTGATGGCCTTTTAGCGTTGTCGAGGACTTTGTTGAGGATGTAGTCCTCAACATTAAATTTCCTCAGATTGACCCCTATGTTTTATTCTTTTTTGCCAACTGTTGCTCGTAGGAAGCCAATTTGATCGTGGATTATTCCCTTCATTATTCTGCTGGGTCAGGTTTAGCACGAAGGGATTCGTCGTTCAATACTTGCTCGATGATGTTTGTCCTCATGGTCCGCATGCCAGCTTTAAGTGGAATCACGACTTCCATACCATAGGTAAGGGCAAAGGTAATTTCCTTGGTAGGTATTCTCGATGTGGTGTGATATGCCCAGAGAATATGATGGAGCTCGTCTACTCAAGTGCCCTTTTCTCTTTCCAACCTTTTCTTTAGGCCATCGATCATTATCTTATTGGAGGCCTCTGTCTGACCGTTGCTTGGGGGTATGCCACCTAACTGAAGTGGTGTTTGATTCCATGCTCGTCACAAAAACTTTTGAAAGGCCCACTTTCAAATTATGTGCCATTATCCTTTATAACTGTCCTGGGTACCCCAAGGCGTGTTATAATGTTCCTCTAAATGAACCTAATCATGTCAGCATCTGTATTGTTCGTCAGTGGTTATGCCTAAATCCATTTAGTGAAATAAATTATGCCAACCAACAAGTACTTGCGATTTCCTGGCACAGTGGGGAGCGGTCCTACAATATCTAGCCTCCATTGTCCAAACAGCAATGGCCTGGTCAAAGGTCTCAGGTCGTTGGTCGGTTCATAAAGCATAAGGGAGAATTTTTGGTACTTTTCACACTTCCTAGAATAAATACTTGCATATTTCTGCATATATGACCACCAGTAGCTTTATTTGATTGCTAAGAAGGCCAGAGACCTTCCTCCCACGTGACTCCCATAAAATCCATCATGAAGCTTGTAGAGAACTTAGTCGACATCTTTTGGGTGTACGCACTGGAGGTAGGGCCTGTGAAAGATCTCCTGTAAAGATTTTTCCCAGTTCCTAAGTAGAAGCGAGCAACTTTAACCCTAACTTGATGGGCCAGCTTTTTATCAGTTGGTAGTGGGTTGTTCTTCAAGTAGGCGATGATTGGATCCATCCATCTTGGACCTTTTTTTATGAAAAGAACGTGCTTATAATCCATAACTTTTTTTATGCTAAGATAGACGAGGAACTCCAATTCGATTGCTCTTCTGAGATTAAAATCTACTGTTGAATCTGTATGACTGTTGGGCCCCCAGGGGAACTGTTAAATGTAAACTTCCTAAAATTTTAATATTAGCTCGCGAACAACTTGTAGATATGTTGAACATCCATTCATCCTTAGCATTGAAGTATCCACTTACTTGGTTGGACACCAGTATTAAGTCACAATACACTTTGAGCTGACATGCGCCCAATAAATGAGCCTTACGCAATTCGGCTATAAGTGCTTCGTACTCGGCTTTATTATTGGAGACCTCAAAACCTAATTTGATCACTTGCTCGATCATTTCATTTTATGGCGTTACAAGGACAATCCCTATACCTACCCCCTTGGAATTGGAGGTGCCATCGACATATAATGTTCATCCCTCGAATTGGTCCTGCCTGCGGTCTTGTAACTACTCAACCATTTATTAGCCAGTAGGAGCATCTCTTGCAAATTTTTCTATGAAGTCACCCAATATCTTCCCCATGATTGTTGTCCTCGATTGAAAGTGAATGTCAAATCTCCTAAGTTCTATCGACCATTCTGACATGCGTTCAGAGAGGTCGGCTTTGCGAAGGACAACTTTAAGGGGGAAATAAGTGATGAAGGTGATGGAGTGGACCTCAAAGTAGTGTTTTAGCTTTCGATAAGCAATCTCCAGCGCGTAAGCCAATTTCTCAAGTGGTAAGTAACGGTGCTTGACGTCCATGAGCATTTTGCTGGCATAGTAGAAGGGGAACTATTTTGCCTCTTTCTTGCCCACCGATTCTAATCTAACCGTGTGGTTTGAGACTGCAAGGTAGAGCTAGAGATGATTCCCTTCATTGGTAATTACCAGTAATGGTGGTTTACTTAGGTAGGATTTGATTCCCTCTAGAGCCCTTGAACATTTGTCATTCCAGATGAGGCCCTTTTTCCTTTCTAAACAATTGGAAGAATGGTCGACAACGCTCAGATTACTTTGAGATGAAACGAGTAAGTGTCGCGAGCATTCCAGTAAGCTTTTGGATATTGCGAAGCGTCTTCGGCAGCTAAACGTTATTGATTGCCTCTATCTGATCAGGGTTTTCCTCAATTCACATATTACTGACCAGATAGCCTAGAAACTTCCCTGACAGTAACTCGAATGAGGACTTACTCGTATTGAGCTTCATCCAGTAGTGCCTGAGGATTTTAAAGGTATCAGCCAGATCTTTGAGATGGTCATCTTTATACATTCTCTCGACGAGCATGTCGTCAATGTACACTTCCATCGCTTCCCCCATTTGTTGTTGTAATACCCGCTCCGATAAATTTATTTAATTATACATGGAATTTATACGAAGAGGAACAAATTATAATTATAAGGATTTATGGGTAACAAATTGAATTAAATAAAGGGGAATAAGTAAATTATGGAGTATATATAATTGGAAAAGAAAATAAGGTAAAAAATAATAATAAAAGAAAAGAGACTTTGCGCAGCATAGTACGTCGCTTGAAGCAATATAGGACGTCGCGCGAAGGGGTCGTTCGAGAGACGGCAACGGTCGATGGAATGACATCTGACACAAGTCAGACGTGCCATTATGTTGTTACCATTTTAACCGTGGATCAATTCTCCATTGACAGCGCTTGAACATGGACGATTGGAGATACGGCGGACAATTTAGGTTATTTATTTTATGGGGATTATTGTGGGTATAAAGAATGAGGTCTTTGGCAGTAGACCACACAAAATCGGTTCTTCCATTTTTCCCAAACACTCTCATATTTCTCTCAGTGGATATACGATTTTCTTTAAGTATATTAAACACCTTAACATGAATACTTATTTCCCTATTGTTATCACAGAGCTATAAAAAAAATAGAGAAGTATTTGTCGGGGGTTTTGATGGGTGTTTGAGGAGATATTGATAGAAGAATATGTATGTGTTTTTGTAGATATTTGTAGAGGGTTTAATGAAGGTTTCTTGGACGCAAACCTGGTGGTGCTAGACAACCCCTTTAAGGCCACCTTAGGAGGTTAGGGGGGGTATCATCTTCCTTAATCTTTCATGCCTCCCATTGTGTTGGGCTTGATTTGAGGTGGGATAAACTACTCTTTGTACTTAGAGTCCATTTTTGGGTATATTATGGTCTTATTTTTATTAATGTTAAAGAGTAGGATTAGTATGTAACTATAGTGTGTTTGCTAATAAAATTAAAAATATACATTTTTAATAATAAAAAAAGTAAGATAATATTATTTTAGTGTGTTTGCTAATAAAATTGAAAATATACATTTTATGTAATAAAAATGTAAGACAATATTATTCTAGTGTGTTTGCTAAAAAAGTTGAAAATTTACATTTTTTATGGAATAAAAATGTAAGAAATACTATTTTGGTGTATTTCTAGTGAAAAATCTATAATAAACATTTTTATGGAATAAAAATGTAAGAAGTACTATTTTGGTGTATTTCTAGTGAAAAAGAAATAATAAACATGTTTATGGAATACAAATGTGAGGAAATATTATTTTAGTGTAATTCTAGCAAAAAGAGACAATGGACATTTTTATGAAATAAAAAGGTGGAATGAAGTTGATGTTGTCAAAATATATATGAAATAAATATTTTTAAGTTTCTAGCAAATTGGAGACTTTATGAATAAAAGGACATTTGTCGAGCCTAAAAAAAATTATCAAATGTTCTTACTACTTGAAATGCACGTTTAATCCACTTAGTAGGATTTTAGTATTTAAACTCCACTTTCTATGCATATAAACTTGTAGTATTTTGATAATAAATATTTGATCAAGTTTAAAGAAAGTCTTGGCGGGTTTAAGAATGACATAATAAGATAAACGAAAATTGGGAGCTTAAAATGTAAAGGGTGTTATTTTATGTGTTAAAAGTGTTTAAGTGACTTGTGCGAAAATTGGCAAAAGTGTGGAATTAAATAAGTGTTAAATTGGCTGAAGAGTTTAAATGTGAAGTTGGAAACTTAATAACCATTTTTGAGAAATAACACTCATTGAAGGACTAATTTGCAAGTTGGGAGAATAGAGGGTAAATTGGTAATTTACTTAAAGTGGAACATTTTTATGGAATAAAAATGTTAAACGTTGTCTTCATACTAATATGTGTGAAATGAATTAATTCCTAAAGCGTGAATGAATTTTGTATACATGTGAGTGGATAAGGGACTTAAAGAAGAAAAGAAACAATTTTCCAATTGTTAATGGAAAAATAGACGGTTAAGTCCAGGTTTTGACTTCGGCCGGATAAAAGTAAGGAGGTGGAATCTTTTGGACATTTGTAAAATGCTAAAACACATAAAAGAAACTCGGATGACACCAGAGAAAAGCAAGCCCTTGGGTGAAAATCCCTAAATCACTGGTTAGAGTGTATGGTGCGCATAGCTGTCAGTGTGGAGCCCGTGTAAGCATGCGGTAAATGGAAGATTCCAAGAAAAATATAAGAGGAATAAGGAACATGCCAAGAAATGGATTGTGTGGTAAGATGTGTTAATACAACCTAACTTGAATGAATAAATTAAATGTTCCGGTAAAAGGTAAAATGGACAAGTAAATGCGTAAATCTATTAAGGTCCACAAGCTCAGGTAAAAAGGCTAAAGTAAAGTGGGTAAATGGGTGGTTAAGTAACCTAAGTTGTTAATCCCATAATTTGCATAAGTATGTGTCGAAAGTTTTTAAAATGACAAACAAGTATTTTCTAACACGATGAATGCATGCGTTGAAATGGTATTTTTCAATGAAAATACTAAAGTATATTTTAATGAACCAAAAGGGGTGATTCCGGTAAGGGAGTGGGTTGGAATGAATCAAGTGTCGTGGTGTTAAGTGTGGAACCGGGTGTGTTAAACCAAGTGAAAAATGCTAAGTATGAATAAAGGAAGTCCTTTCAAGATTGAGGAAAATTAATCTAGATGAGTAAAGTTTTAGAAGTAAAACAGTTAATGCATTCAATATTTTTTTTAAAGGTATATCTATATGTATGTAGATACATATATATTTTCGCCATGCATGTGATTATAGCATGTGAGTATTCCTATATGTCGTTCAATTCTATACTGCTTTGTATATTCCCACTGGGCATAGTCTCACATCCTCGCTTTGTTACGACAGGTTGGGTGCGGGTTCGTATTTTACGGGTGTTATACAGATAAGTGCACTTTTATTTATTTTATGTCAGTATATCTGTTTACTTGGACTCAGGGTGCTCCCATGGATCCCACACGTAGTTTATCTTTAAATTAGAATCGCATGCTAAACAAGTGAAATGTTAATTAAAATAAAACTGGACTAGTAACATTATGTAGGTTATTTCTTTCCACTTCAGACCTAACGCTCGGTCCAGACCAGGTTGATTCACAGGTAACCCATAGATCCGAGTCGGGTCAATACAGTTGCTTGAACATCTTTGTGACCACTCTCTAGTATGTGGCTCCAGTATTCTTAAGGATGAAAGGCATAACCTTATAGCAGTACAAACCCAACTGTGTTAAAAACCAAGTCTTGTCTTAGTCGGAGCCGAACAAGGAATCTAGTGATACCTTGGGTAAACGTCCAGAAAACTCATTCATTAGTGGGATGCAATGGCGTTGAGTAGTTGGTCTATCTTTGGCAAAGGGAAACTATCCTTAGGGCATGCCTTGTTGATATCGGTAAAGTCTATACAAACTCTACAGATATCGTTACTTTTATGAACTACTACTGGATTTGAGAGCCACTTCAGGAATTGAACTTCTGTTATGGAGCTTACCTCCAGAAGTTTCCCAACATATTTTTCCACCACCTTTTCCTTTTTGGGGTTGTGTGGCGAGCTTTTTGTATGATTGGCTTGAACATTGGATCTATGTGGAGACAGTGATAGGTAATCATGGGATCAATTCGCGGCTTATTGTATAGCTCCCATGAAAAAGCATCTAGGCTTCTCTTTAGAAAGGATATCAACTCCCTTCTTTCGTGGTCAGACAGTGTTGTAACGATAAAAAAACTTCCTCTCTAATCAGCTCTCATTAAAAACTACCTCCTCCAGCTTTTCTATGACCTATCAGTAGGGTGGATCCTGGTCTGCTACGCCCCTAATCGGTCGTGCCTTAGTTGTTATTTCGAAGGAGTAGCGCCATATGGGGATGTCTCTTAAAGGACCTCTTTATCTTTCTCCTTCTCCTGCTTGGGTCTAATGGTGGCGATGTAGCATTTTTTTAGTAATAGCTTTATCGCCTATTATCTCCATTATGCCACAATATGTGATGCATTTAAGTTTTTGATGATAAGTTTATTGGAAAGCTCTCATAGCATAAATCCACCCTCTATCGAGAATGGTGTGGTAAGGCAAATCGATGTCAACCACCAAAAACTAAATGAGCTTATAAATATTCCTTTCCCTTACTGGTAGGACTACCTTCCACCATGGCATGGTCATTTTTCCTGCGAAGTCGACTAAAGGGATAGTAATTTCCTTCAAGTCCAACATTTTAAACTTGAGCTTGTGTAAGAGTTCTAGGTACATCACCTCCGAGGAACTCCCCTGATCCACCAATAACTTGTCCACATCCCAGTTGGCAATCCTGAGAGTAATTACTAATGTGTCGTGGTATGAGGTTCTCACCCAAACCAAATCTTCCTCGATAAACACTATGTGTTTATTGTAATCCATGTCCTTCGGTCGCCTGCGCTTGCTAACTTAGATCTTGGAAAGATCTATCTAGAAGGCCTTTATCACGGACTTAACCTTCTTAGGTTCCATTCGAACAATGTTTCCTTGGATCTGTTTGAGGTCGGACACCCCATGTATGCAACAAACTCAAGTCCTACCTCATCGTCCACGACGTTGTCTTGTTTTTGGTCACCATTGGTGACGACCTGATCATACTTCTTCTCTATGTATTCATTCAAGTGCCCTACTTAGGCCAACTCCTGTAGGTGAGATTTTAGTGCCTTGTAATTATCTATCTTGTGTTCATTTTCTTTATGGAACGCACACCGGAGTGTGTTGTTCCTCTTGGTCAGATCCCCTCCCATCTTCTTCGACCACTTGAGAAATTATTGGTCCTTTATTTTTCCCAAGATCTTATAAATTAATTCCTTAAAAATCATGTTAATTTCTTTAAAATCTTTGGATGAGTTTGCCTTGCCCCCATTTTTGGTCCCGTCTTTCTTCTTGTTCCCCTTTTTAGGGTTGTTCTCCTTGTCGTTGCCTTTTTTTCACTTAGGGCGACCAGTTTGTGCTTGGTTGGTGTGGACTACATCCTTTAATTTGGCGTACTTCTTAATTCGGGACATAAGTTCGTCGATGGTGTTCGCTTCTTTCTTGGTAGGGGACCGGTGCAGCATAGAGGTGGGTGGCAAGCCGATCTTGAAAGATATTGCGAAAACCTGCTCCGAGCAATCTTCCACTTCATTAAAAAGTCTTCCAGTAATGCTTGGCCTACTCGCATAGGGTCTCCCATGGCTTTTTACTCATCGTGAGCAGATAGTCTATCCTCTTCGGATATGAGCAGCTAGTTGTGAAGCGAGCAGTGAAGGACTCAGCGATAGCCTTAAAGCTCTTAATTGACCTATGAGGTAGCCTCTCAAACCACTTCTGGGCGACGTGCCCTAGGCTGGAGGGAAATATACAGAACATAAAGGAATCTTTATGATTCCATACAGTTATGGTTTGCCTATACTGGCAAAGATGGTCTATGGGATCCATTTTTCCATCATAAATCTTGAATAGTGGGGCAATAAATATCTACGGGGGTTCCTCCTCCTCAATAGCTCTCAAAAAGGGGTATTTCATTTGAGTGATCAAGGCTCTTCTGACCAGCTCCTTGGTGGACTTGAACCCTTAGTGTGATGGTGTTGGTCCATATACCTCCGGACTAAGCTCCTTATATCATTCATGTGGAGCTCTTCATCCCAGTTCCTTCTCACCAAGTGACTGCCATGTTTCAAATGTTCATGGTCACACCCATTGCTCATTACTCTACTGTAATTTTTCTCGCCTGAGGGCTAGGAGTCCGACCATAGCGTTTTCGGTTCTCCTGGTGGAGTTTTATCTCCATTATTTCCAATCTTCACTAAAGGCATGAATTTTCCTCAATTTGGAAGCGAGTTGCCTCCTCTTGCTATTGAAGTCGTGCCTCATATGCATCAACCAATCGTGAGATCTGGGTTGATTTAGGTTGGTCATGGCCTCCTCATAGTGCTTCTATTCTGGAAGGAATCTTGGATTACTATCTTGGCAAAACTTCAAATCTGACCCCAAATAGAGCTAGGTCAGCTCGCAGGTCACCAGGCTGGGGTGCACTGTTTGAGCGGTGAGACATTTGAGGCTAATCTATGGGTTGCTTTCATAGAAGAGGAAATCATTTCCCATAAATGACATCAATTGTGACTACAATTAATCACAATAAATCAATTCCAGAAAGCAAGTAATAAAATAATATAAAATGTCCACACAACACAAAGATATACAGGTTTCAAAAATTGCCTACGTCCATAGAGAGGTTTCTGAATTCTTATTAATGTCTTTCAAAGTTCGAGAATTATATACCCCTTGACCCTAGGGTAAGGGTTATATTTATAATGGTATAAAGTGGTTGAGTTGTTCAAGTAATTTCCCCAGCTTTTTATTGGCCCATGTGATGACTCCTGAATATCTTGTCCGAGATTGTTGGTAACCAACTAAGCCTATCGATACTTAAATGATAAGCATTTGTATTTATCCACGTGATAAAATGCTTGTGCTAATCTCTTCATTGTAGGACTAGGCGGGGCCGAGGCAGCTTGGTGATCTGTTGGGCCTGCTCGGACCAGTTGAAATTGGGATTAATTACGGTTTGGACCCCATAATTTTATTTTATATCTTTTAATGTTATTTTTTAGTTTATATTTTAATTTATTTATTTGAGGCTTTTTATACTTTTATATATGCATGTTTTAATTTATAATAGAGATGAGTGTACTTAGGTTCCTCACAAGCAATTTAATTACTCTAAAATGGGAACAAAAAAAATTAAACACCTAGGTCCCTCAAACACCCAATTACCAAATACTTTATTATTTTTAAAAATCCAAGCAAGAGACACCCACCCCCACTGCCGAAAATCCGACGGCCATCACCAAAGCTCCGACGAGGCATGTCGAAGCTCCGACAGTGGGGTGGGAATAGGTGCCACTAGCGCAGACTTTTAAAAATACAAGAGTATTGGGTAAATGGGTGTTTAAGGGACGTAGGTGTTTTAAAAAATTATACCAATTTTAGAGTAATAAAATTTCTTGTGAGGGACCTAAGTGTAAATGCCCCTTTTTAATATTAGTATATTTTATTTTTATTTATATTTTTATTACTTTTTTGTGTTATAAATATGTGCATATTATTTTTAATATAGTTATACTCAATGCGATAAACATACACACTAATTCTATACACCCACACATACTCTAAAACTTTCCTTACCTAATACCCTTTACCATACACCCACACACACCAAATAAACTCCCTCACCTTATATTTCAAACACTCATCGGATTTTATTCTTCTCTCTCTTCTCTCATCACCCACGTCACTCTCTCTCTATTAAACCCAAGAAATTACCCGACCCAATACTACCATCAAACCACCTACCTGAACTACCCAATACCCACCAAAGCCCAACCGGATCAAACCCCTTGACCAGCCACCATTCTCGCCGAAAAAGACCTCCTATCTGTTGCCGGCAATCATACACTCAAACCCAAACCCGACCAGCAAACTCGAACGCATGCATCTCCTTTACTAACATACCTAACCTAATACCACCAACCACCCGAATACCCCCGAACAGCCGAACCGACCCAATAGCAACCTACATCTAGCCTAACTCGACCCCACTACGCTCCTAATACCCAGCACAACCCGAGACCTTTCCCATCTCCCAGTTGGTCCCCAATTCCCTCATGTGCTTCTCACAAGACCCACATACTATCTCCCTTTTTATTTTATTTCCTAAAATGCCTCTGACTTATCCCTCATGACCCCTTTTCCCCTTTCCAAATATACCCCCATTATATTCTCACTCTTGACGTATATATTGAAGTGATGCAGCAAACAAAAGAGGGATATCTTAATATGTGCAAGAAAGAGGGTGGTGAGTGATAAGTTGAACGTTTGTATATCGTTGAGGAAAGCCAAGCTAATCAAAACCTTCTATTACCTACACAATATATAACCAACTAGAGTATATAGGTAAGTAAGGATGTCAATCCTAATCTAAGGAGTGAAACAAATGAAAAGTAATGCAATTCATTTTTTATTTAATTTCTTTTTAGATTTTTTTTTAATATTAAAACAATTTTTGTGATGATGTGCATTAAACTAAAATGAGAACAAGTAAATAAAACTAGAATAAGAGTGTAAAGAAATATTTAAAACTATGTGATGAAAAATGAGTGAAATAACTAAATGAGAGAGAAAGATCAAGGGATGTAAATCCACCCCCACTTCACACAAATTAATATAACTTCAACTATTTTAATTTGATCAATTTCTAAAATATTCATTTAATTCAAAAGGTAATTCTCATTACACTAATGAATGAATTAAATATTCTTTTATAAAAGTAAGTTTAATTCCCACAAACACTACTCTAAATGGATTAAAATTAATCATATGAATTGCCCACTAGGATGGGTTCACGCAAATAATTTTAATTAGACAAAATAGAATAAGAGTATATGAAAATTATATTAAGATTTTAATCAATTTGATAAGCCTATCTCTAGTTTGAATCAAATGATAAAATGGTAACACGATTTTCAATCCTTTCTCAAGGACGATTTTCCATTTCTCAATACGAAAATAATAGTAGAAATTAAATTTACTAATCAAAGGAAATCAACAAAAATTAAAATTAACAAACTAAATCAATTGGATTCATGGGGGCTTCAATTCATCCCTTTAATGGGAGATTAGCCCTCCATAATCATCATCCAAGAATAATCATAAGCAATTAAAAGCATGAAATGAGTAATTAGAGAAGAGTTGATCAAACCCAAAATTCCCTTGAATTGCAATAATCTTCAATACTTCAACAATCTCTCAAGATAATTACAATCACCCACTTTATTATTTTTTTTCTTTCTTTCTTTTTTCTAAACTAAAAAAAATAACTAAACTAAAAAAATGGTGTTCTTCTCTTTCTTCCTAGCTTCCTCTCCTTTCTAGATTTTTCTCCAAATGGATATTCTCTTCTTTTATAGTGTGGCACCAATGGGGCAAGGGTATTTCAGGAAGATGTAAGCATATGTGTGCATGGAGTGTGAGGTGATGAGTAGGGGTTAAATTGGGATATGTAAGAGGGCATATGGGTAGTTAGGTGGAGAGGGCATAGTGAGAAATGGGTTAGAAGACATGTAGGAATAATGTTAGGGGGTATTTTGGAAAAATGGGATAAAGGACACTTAAAACACATGTGGGGCTTTATTTGGTTTTGTTTGGAGTTTGGGACTAAAGTCAAGTGGAATACAGTTTGGGTTTTGAAGGTTTAGAAATGGGTCTAGATATTGACAGGTGGTATGGATCGGTTTGGAGTGGCGGTGGTGGTTTGTTGGGTTCGAATGGGTAAAGCGACGGGTTTGGGACAGTGGGTCGCGAGGTGGTGTGCCGACGGGTAGGGGAAACTCGGGTTTCAGGTCGTTAGGTTGTATTTTTGGATGGTTCAAGAAGCGGGTATATGGAGGATGTGGGAGGAGAGAGAGACGATGTGGGTTTGGGTCATGGAGGTTTTTTTGTATGGAATGAGAGAGAAGGAGGATGGTTTTGGTGGAAAAGATGAAGTGGAGAGTAGGAGTGAGAAAAGAGTGGTTAATGGGTTTGTTAATGGAGGTGAGATGAGAGAGAGTGTGTGGGAGGTTGAAGATGATGATGGGTGTGATTGGGTGTGTGTGGTGTATAGGATTTAGGTGTGTTTGTATGAGAGAGTTGTTTGGGTGTATGAGTGTGTAGGATAATGTGGTGTGTGTGTGTGTTAGTTTGTGACCCTAAAAAAATAATCTAAAAATCAAAATTAAATCTATAAAAAATAAATATTTACAAAACTATAAAATAAAACTAAACTACATAAAGTCTAAAAAATAAACTTCTAATCCTAAAAATAAAAGACTTAAAATAAAATAATATTAATAAACCTAACAAAATATTAATAAAGTGAAACTAAAAATAAAAACTCAAAATCAAATAAAAATAAAAATAAACTCACACCTAAAAAAATAAATAAAAATAGTCGACGCATAAATAAATACTAAAAATATATACAAGACTCTAAACAAAATATAAAATAAATCCTAAAAATTAAAAATAACTCAAATAAAAATCTATAAAAATTAATAAAAAAATTAAAATAAAATAAATAATGCAAACTAAACACACAAAGCTCGGGAATGGGTTAAGGTTCGGGATAGGGTACTTGGGTTATAGGACTGGGTATAGGTTTTTAGCCACATCTGCACCGCATTTTGCCTTGATTTAAGCGTTTGAACTCCGCAAGCGGCGTTTGACCTACAAAATAGACATGAACGCATATAACACTCATTTTGTCGAGAATTAGCAATTAAAAATCGTCCATTTGGGGTATTATTTAAACATATTTGGGTACTTACCATACCACCCCCAAACAGAACATTGCTAGTCCTCGAGCACAATATAGAGAGAAATAAAGATAAGAAACCAAAAGTGTACCACTTTCGTCGGCACTTGCGATTGCATTTAGCATGTGCAACAAGACTTTAAACATATAGGTTGCCCTACAGGACGGGTGTTGTCTCGTGAGGGTTTAGAGGGTATATACCCACAAAAATCTTTATTCACAAATGGCAGTCAATCTCTTATTAGACATAGAATAATTGTATAATTCATCACAAGAGAAATATTTTAAGAAATACAAGCTAGAAGTGTATAAAAGTTTGGCTAAGTAAATACTCAAGGCACATCCTTCCTAGAACTCAACGAGTGTGTGTGTAAATCAGTCAAAATGGGTCGAGTATCATAAGAGTAATTCTTAGATCTCCTTTTCGAAATCAATGCTTTAACTTCAAAATCTCACTGGATATCACTCTCTCAAACGAACTAACGGGACTTAGGTAAGTGTATCGCTCTTGTCTCTGAGGAGGTGAGTAAATATAAGCAAGGTCAAACGTCTCACATACAAATAAGAAAGAACGAACATATTAGGAAGAAAAATAATCTCATGAAATAATGATAATCACTATAGTGAGAACGTAGAGTTATTCACCACATTGACTTTCATTTGCCCGAACACATAGGGGGAAATATGGATGCATATGGGTGAGTGGGAAATGAAATGAGAAGGATGGGATGATATGAGGTAGAATAGGATGGTGATGGATGGATGTTTTGATGGATGTATGAGAAGAGTGTTCTACTCTTGAGGAACAAATGTTTTTATTTCACAAGAACTTGATTGCAAACTTTCTCCTTTTATTTTCTTTTCTACTTCTTCTTTTTTCTTTTTTTTCCTCTCTATTTTTTTTAATTTTCTTTTTCTTTTTTATAATTTTTTATATTTTTTTTCTCTTTTATACTCTCAACACTCTTCTCATTTTCATAAATGGTGGGTGGAGAATGGAGTTGATATAAAAATGGGAGGTATGGTATATGGTGATGATATGAAAAATAAAGATGTGTGGATGTGGATGCATGGGTGAATATCTGGTGATCGGGACAAACTTCCGGACACATGTTTATTACAACTCGAAAGTGATGTCGTTCTAAGTGATCAAGCCAAAAATTTAGTGAAGAATAATGAGATTATACAAAGATTAAGTGCGGACCCAAAGGAAGTTGAATCAACTTATGACTCGGAGATTGCGTAAAATACTCTAAAAGGGTGATAGGCACAAATCTCACAAGCTAAAGTCTCCACTGGTGATCCTTAAGGTTTTCTTGAGAATTATAGTACTCTTCAACTCTAAACTGTATTGATGTGATAAGTATGCAAATTTTGTTGAGTCTAGAAATTCATGGTACAAAATTCCTTGGAAAGTATTACATAAGCTATTTAGAAAAAAATAAATCGTCTAAATTGATTTCTAGACTTAAAAGACATATGATAGAAATTTTACGTCAATGAGTGGGATGAAAGAAACTGCGGGAAAATTTTAAAAATCAAGTCTTGAAATTTTTTTCAAAAGAGGCACGATTTTGATAAAATTCCCCAACCCCAAACAAAAAGGAACATCATCCTCGATGTTAAGTAAAATAATTTTTAAAATTGAAAGCATAAGGTAGGAAAGAGATTACCATAATCAACCGCTAATGAAGTGTATCAGATGTAGCCAAGATGAACCTAAATAAGTGATAAGAAAAAATATGTACATGCCTATAAATATGGTAAAGCATTAGGTGGTGTGAAACACCACCCCCAAACATGATGAGAAGCATACTCATAAATAGCGGGCTTCCTCCCGGTAGCGCTAAGTTTAATGTCTTCAGCTAGACCGAAGGGAACTCACCCTATGGATAAGAACTATGAAAGCGCGGGTGGCAGAAAAATGGGGTGATGAGAATCACCCCCAAACAAGATGGAAGCATCAGTCGTGTTGGATAAAGGCTAAAAGGGTCAATGCACTTTTATGGAAAAGTGCATCACAGGATGCAAAGCATCAGTGGACCGTGGGTGGGCGGGTATTAGGGTAAGGGTGAGAGTTAAAAGGTATCTATCACGGGACTTATTGAGCCTAAAGGTGAGGGAAACAAGGGCCCTATAATAATGATGCTCAATTTGGTGAGGAAGGCAAAATGGTTTGGAAATTGGAATGGGGTGGGGATCAGAGAAATCGCACGGCCGTTCTATATATGGACGATGATAATGGTCGCACCATGACACGTTGATGAGCTGATGAAAGTAAAAATCAACACCACACGAGAGTGGCGCTCATGGAGTAACAAGCTCTATGTCATGGAAGTGGAGAGTAGCATCACAAATACTCTCATGGATGGTGGAGGGTGGTTTCATGTGAGGACTGATATATATGGATGAGAACATACAAGGTATAATATCAAGATCCAAACCATGTGGTGGGGTGGAAGGGATAATGGTTGGGCCGGGTGGGATAAAAGGTGGGTCGGGTGGGATAAAAGGTGAAGTAAGATGATCCAACTCAAGTGAGGGGACATACACACGCGAGAGGAGTAAAGGGATACTCACAGGAGAGTGTGGTATCTAAAGATGGAGTGGTCAACTTCTCCACAAGAATATCACCAATGAATGTGGTGAGTAAGTTAAACGAGGCACCAAGATCGGAGATAGAGGAATCACTAGAAATATTGGGCTCAAAGGGAGACATGTATAGTGGGACAAGATCCATATCCAGAGAGGTAGGAACCATCTCGGACAAAATCTCGATAAAATGGAGAGCACTCATAGCTGGAGCTAACCTATGATGAAGTGGTTCCTGGGGAGTGCATGCGGTGGGCTTAACAGGTGTAGACTCGGGCATATTTTTGGATTCATCAGGAGGAAAAATATGAACCTCAATTATGGGTTCCTCGAATTCTACAGGGTCGGGATTAGTCTCATAATCTATAGATAAGTCAACAAAATTATCAACTTGGGTCACGAACCACTGGGTGGTCTCAACTTCGAGATTCTAGGGGTGGTAGGATTGGTCACACTCAAAATCAGTGGCATAAGACGACTCATCATCACTCCACGTGGGTGCAATAATGGTTTGGCTTGGGGGGGAATCCGACTCGTTCTCACACTCAAATTCATTTAATATTTTTTCAAGTCGTTGAAGGGCTTCATATTGATATTGAGTGTCTTGCTCTTGCTCGAGGATGAAATTTTGTAAGAGGCTTTCGAGAGCGAATATGGATGTTGGTGGTGAAGTGGTGAAGTGTTGACGGGTTGCGGCGATGGTTGAGGTGGACATAACTCACTATTAGCATGACTATATGGAGAATACTCGTATGAAGTGTGTGGAGGAGGGTCAAGTTGTTCGTAAACGGGAGAAGCGTCACCGTGATAGATAAAAGGATGATAATCATTGGGTGCATAGTGAGGGAACTGATCAAGATGGGGTGCACTAGATTGCCATGACGACTGTTGGAATGTGTGAGGATCCATAACATCGGGTTGGGATTCGTATTGCGTAGGAGGGTGATCGCCACGAACATCTTGGTTTCTCACACCACTCGGGATTGGATATGTCATGACAATAGACCGAGGTGGGTTCTAGAACAGTGTCATATGGATACACATGTTCTATGGTGGGTTCATATGGACACTCGTGGGGTAAGTGATTGGCTAAAAAATAAAAGGTGCACGGCAAAGCATTGAACGCATTGATACTCATCATCAGAGGTGATGGAATGTGAGATGCGTGTGTGGACGACGCATGAGTATGAACAGTTTGAGAGTTGAAGACACTAAATAAATTGTGGAGGTTCAACTCGGGCTCAATGTCAAATATGCATCGAGAGAATAGGAAATCGCCAAAGTACTCTCGTAAAGGATGTTCACTACAAGAAAAATGAGTATTAGGGACGGGAGTATTTGGGACGGCAGTGTCATTTTGTCCCTTATGCTATACCAAAAGGGACGGTTTTAATTACTGTCCTCTTTGATAGTAGCAAAAGGGACGAGTTTTAAAAACTGTCCCTTTTGGTATTTATCAAAAAGTACGGTAATTAAAACCTTCCCTTAAATATATGAGAATTTTTAGCGCTAATTTTTCCCGAGCTAATTTAAGGGACGGATTTTGAAACTGTCCCTTTTGGTATACAAAATGGGACGAATTTTAAAAATTCGTCCCTTTTACTACACCAAAAGTGACAGTTTTAAAATCCTTCCCATTTAGTATAAATTGAATTTTCATTTTTTTTCAAACGAGTATTTGGGACGGATTTTAAAAACCGTCCCTTTTAATATACCAAAAAAGACGTTTTTAAAATTTGTGACTTTTACTATATCAAAAGGGACAGTTATTTCTAACCCTTTTGATGGCTTTCCTTATTTTTCCCACACTTATTTTCATTTTTCCAAATAGCTTCCCTAACCTTTAATGAGTAAATTCTCTCTCTCTCTCTCTCTCTCTCTCTCTGGTTGCTCTCTCCGATCTCTCCGCTTCTCTCGCTGCTCTCTCCGTCGCCCCTCACCCTCCTTCGCTCCACCCCTATGTTGCTTCCTTTCCCCTGCGCCTCCTTCGTTCTCTCTCTGTACTTCCTCTCCTACAGCAACATCCCTCTCCCACAACACTTATTTTCAGTGGTTGATTGTCTCATAGGTATGTCTACTCATCTGAGTGGATGTTTTAATTTTTTACCTCATTATTGTGGTGTACTCATATGATACATGCCCTTTTGGTTTTGATTTTACTTGTATTTATTGTATTTATCAATTTTATATTAATGTATTTTTTGTTTTGAGTCTATGCATATGAACAATATTTTTTCCAAGATTTACGGTATAGTATCTTATCGTATCTTTCATAGGAAAATTTTGTGTTTGCCTTATGCGAATGGAAATGAAAACTCTGTTAAAAAAGATTTTTTTTGCGAGGTTAGGCCCCTAAAGGTTTTTAAAACAACTTAGGGCTGAGGACGGGGAGGGTTAAATGGGGTAAAGGTTGGGTAGGTCACATACGGATATGCATAGGAAGTAACTTATAAATGTGCCATTATCATATGTTATGCCGAATTTTATATCAAGGTTCTAAAAAATGGGAGGTATGATCGAGGCGTGGACTCTAAGCGTTAACCCTTAGAAGGCGTGAAAAGGCGTTTAGGCCTTTTTAATCTATTTTAATATTTTTTAATCATAACAAGGCTATTAAAATACTAAAATTGTACATATCATAGAAGAAGAACAGCAGAATGACCCGAAAATGAGAGATCAAGTCTTTGAGGATATCATTGGTCGTGACGGATATGTAAGTGCATTATATAGGGGAGTTGGTATTCGACCACCATCTGTAAGGTCCGTGCCTTCTCACGTTTATGAGAGAAAGATCGAACGATTGCAAAAGAGGATTGAGGAGGGAGATACTCGTCATCGTGAAGAGATGGAAAAGAGGATTGAGGAGGGAGAGACTTGTCATCATCAAGAGATGGATGAGTTTAAAGAACTAATGTCATATACCACCAACAAATTGTTTCGTATGATAAAAATGTTGGATTCCCAATACCACCAGATGATTCCCCGAGTACTTCCAATGTGAAGCTGTAGCGAACAGGTTTCCTCATATCTCATCGTTATCCAATTATAAGGAAGAAATTATTTTTGATAGGAATACTAAATTGTACAATTATATCTCAGAAATCACAAAACAAAACAAGACCTGCTTATGTATTAAACAAAATAAAATCACAATAGAAAGAACAGTCAATATTTTTACAAAAAAACATGTTCCCATAATTAAAACGATGGCATTGCCACACTCTATTATTTGTGGTTTACAGTTAATATTTTTACAAAAAAGCTTCCTTTTATACAACTATCAGTGTTTTACTGTCCCCACCAACTGTGATTTTAATATCCCAATCATTTGTCACATCTCTTACTATTATAAAATGCAAAATAAGGCATTTATTATTCTTTGCAATTAGGCTATCCACGTGGCACCTAATATTTGTTGCATGTTTCCTCCGTCTCTCTCTTAATTTAGATTTAGATAAACGAGTCGTTCACTTCACTCGATTCCAGGTTCAGTCATCCGTCCGTTCACTTCACTCGATTCCATTTTCAGTCAAATTCATCCCCCATCCCACATCCGTCAGTTGTCAATTTGTTCCCATATTTATTTGGATATGCGCCTTCTACAATGGCTCCTCATCAGCAACGACATTTTTGTTTTGCAAGAGGAGTTATCATAAACTAATTATTCCTGACCCTCATCCAGGTATTTCACTCTTTGGAATGCATATTTGATGTTTCATTAAATGTGTATGAGAAAGTAAGTGATTGTTATAGATTCATTTGGAGTTGTAGGTATTTAGGTATTTGTAATGCATAGTGGATGTTTGATTAAATGTGTATGAGAAAACAAATGAGTTATTTGGGCAATGAATTGGATGTAAGGCAAGTGTGCTTCCTGTTTTCATTAGCTCTGCAATTTTCTTGGATTCTTCCACTTCTTTCTGTCGGATGTTTATTATTTTTTTTTTTAATTCCTGAGCCTTTATTTCATTCGGGTCATACATTTTTTTCCCGGTAATATTCATGATTATCATCTCATTCTGGAATTAAAGTTCTGGTGAATAGAATTCGTCCCATTTTATGTGCCTATAATTCCATATATGATTATTCACATGATATATGCAGTGCAATGGTTTTTCACCAAAGAACTTCTTTAGCACTTTTTCACCAAAGAACTTTAGCAGTTTTTCACCAAAGAACTTTTAGTTTTTTTTTTTTAAATCTGTTTTTAGAAGAAAAAAAAACATTAAATCAAGCAAAAAAAAATTTACTAAAACAATACTTTTTATTTACAGTTTTTACAATTTTTACTAAAAAGACAGTTTTTATTTACAGTTTTTGGAAAACTATTTTTATTTACAGTTTTAGAAAAATATATTAAAGAAGTGTATAATGGCATATCATGACACGACCTTCATATCCTTTTGAAAACGTATAAATCTATTGAGATGTGTATCTGATGCAAATATTCAATGAGGAGCCATCAGATGAATTATCCTGTTAACAAATTTTCATAGATTTGAAGGTTTTATACAGTAAAGCAAATGAGAGAGAAGGCCCATATGAACACATCAACTTCTCTATAACTTAGAGGTCTCAGCCTATTATAATCCTATTGTCCTGAAATCCACAACTCTAAATTGAGTATATTCCCATCTACAGTCAAATTCAATGCCTTTTCTTTCCCCTCCATAGATTAAGAAAAAGTCATTTACACACGACATAAATTCAATGCCTTTTCATTCCTGAGCCTTTATTTCATTCGGGTCATACATTTTTTTTCGGGTAATATTCATGATTATCATCTCATTCTGGAATTGAAGTTCTGATGAATAGAATTCGTCCCATTTTATGTGCCTATAATTCCATATATGATTATTCACATAATATATGCAGTGCAATGGTTTTTCACCAAAGAACTTCTTTAGCACTTTTTCACCAAAGAACTTCTTTGAGTTTTTTTTTTTAAAATCTGTTTTTAGAAAAAAAACGTTAAATCAAGCAAAAAAAATTTAATAAAACAATACCTTTTATTTACAGTTTTTACGATTTTTACTAAAAAGACAGTTTTTATTTACAGTTTTTGGAAAATTATTTTTATTTACAGTTTTAGAAAAATATCTTAAAGAAGTGTATAATGGCATATCATGACACGACCCTCATATCCTTTTGAAAACGTATAAATCTATTGAGATGTGTATCTGATGCAAATATTCAATGAGGAGTCGTCAGATGAATTATCCTGTTAACAAATTTTCATAGATTTGAAGGTTTTATACAGTAAAGCAAATGAGAGAGAAGGCCCATATGAACACATCAACTTCTCTATAACTTAGAGGTCTCAGCCTATTATAATCTTATTATCCTAAAATCCACAACTCTAAATTGAGTATATTCCCATCTACAGTCAAATTCAATGCCTTTTCTTTCCCCTGCATAGATTAAGAAAAAGTCATTTAGACACGACTTTTTTTTTGGATCCATGAAATAATAATAAAGAAAAAGAGTAATTGATGTCATTAACCTTTTCGAAACTTGATGAACGGAACTCTTCCCAATATCTCTTAAAGTCCCATTCCAGTTCATGTTTGTCCCTGCTTGAACATAATAACAGAGAAAATGATATATTAAAGAAGTGTATAATGGCATATCATGACACGACCTTCATATCCTTTTGAAAACGTATAAATCTATTGAGATGTGTATCTGATGCAAATATTCAATGAGGAGCCATCAGATGAATTATCCTCTTAAATATTTTCATAGATTTGAAGGGTTTATACAGTAAAGAAAATGAGAGAGAAGGCCCATATGAACACATCAACTTCTATATAACTTAGAGGTCTCAGCCTATTATAATCCTATTGTCCTGAAATCCACAACTCTAAATTGAGTATATTCCCCTCTGATATATTTTGTAAAAATTCAGTGCATATAAAAAAATGGAAAAAGACATTTCCCCCCTCAAGATGGAGGTCATGCACTTATATATAGGTTTTCTTCTGGATATCGAGGACATCTTACATTTGAAGTAAAAAATATATCATGTCAAATCATTTTTTGGACCATGTTGGTTTAGGATTTGATGCTCAGATCCATCACATGTTATGAAATATACCTTTCCCTGCTCTCTATTGGCTTTATTTTACTTAATATAAATGTTAAGAGAAAAATCTCATCCACTGCTTCAATGTCCAAATAGGCTAAATGTAGCCTACATGTTATTACATCTATAAATGATTGTGAGATTTAAGTACATATGTTATCACATTCTTAAAAGTTTATTTCCATTTTAAAGAATCTGATAACAGTATATGACATAATATGTTGAAAAATACATATTTTTCTCCTGTTTAGTAATGTTAACAATATAAAATACATGTTTGAAATTCCAATTATAATAGTATGCATCGTATGTAATAAACAAGAAATAGTTTGATCAAATTGCATTGTATTGTTGCTTATTCTATGTTGCAGTGATTTTGTTTTGAGCAGACTGTTTCTGGCTCTGGACTGTCATTCAGAAGAAGGTATTTTTCATTCCCCTTAAATTATATTTATTGTTATATTTTTAAGAAAGGAAACGTAAACTCTCACGTTGACAATTTATTTGATGCTAATTGATCAAAAGATTCGACTTTCGTAATATACATTGTCATAATTAACATCAGTTAAACTGTGTAAGATAATGCAGATTTAGAATTTCAATTGGTTTATGGCGATGTATTTTGACAAGGACGTTTAAATTGCCCTAAATTGCCTAAATGGGAAAACCCTTTTTTTTATATTTGCCAATAAGTGACAAATACCTGTGTTCTCTAACTAAACACAACTACATCTTCATGCGCATGTTCTTAGATGACATGATATTTAAAGATGAGCTTTTTATTATATATTTTGTTGATATTTATGATTTCTTTGAAATGACACAATGAGGTTTGGCCCTCTGGCCCTAAGGATACTACGATGTGGCTATACATTGGCGACTCACCACCCAAATCTCCACATGGTTAACGGTCATTGCATAAAGCACGTTCGCATGATTTTTCTACTCTTTATCAATGTTTCACTCGATTGTTGTTGTAACACTTTTAGAGGAGTTCTACCAATCTACGTCATACACTATCTACTAGAGAAGTGTTTATTGATTGGTAATATGTTTGTGTGTTTTTAGTTATTCAAATAATTCAATGATAGTTCATTGTTATTGTGAATTATGTATTAAAAAAATATCATGTAATTGTTTTTATTTTACTCATGAAATGTTAATTTCATCTTCTCTATCAATTTTTCAATTCTCCCAATCTTGACATGTTAAAGTGAATTTCTGGTAGGGCCTTTAATTAGTTGTGTAAAATATATCTTTATTGCAAACTTCTTAGGAGTATATTAGCAACCAACGCATCCAATACTTTTTATGTTAAAATCAATAAAACTTTGGTTTTCTCCAGCAAACTAAAAAAGCAATGACTTATGTGCAAATATTAGACAAATAGATAGAGAAACAATGATATAAAATGATGTCTTTATGCTATGTTATATATATATATATATGATGATATTATTCAACCAATAAAGCATAATTGTTATTTTCGTTCAAATTAGATGGATCCTGCATACCATTCTCGCATTGCTAGATCCCGTCGTAGGTTGATTATGTTTCGTAAGCGATCAAGTAATGTACGTCGTACGTCAACGCCAAGTATTGCTTTAAGTAATATGCTATATAATCTTCATCCCTCGATTCAAGACATGTCTTCCAGTAGGTATCTTAGTTTTAATGCTGACAATGTAAGGAATCAAGGGGTTGCTACCACAAAGAAACGGAAGACAATTACGTCTCGAACAAAAGTTCTAGAAAATGTTGATGTCATGACAACAACGTTTGCTGATGACTCATCAAATGTCATTAACCATCACAGTAACTATTGTGGATATAACATTAACTTTGTAAACCATGCTTTGGAATCATTCCATGCTGTAACTGGATCAGGTAAGTCATTTATTAACCGTACATAATAGTAACACGTATATATATTAGAAAGAAATATATATTTTTTTGTAATATAATTAATGCCAATTATATGTAATGTAGGAAATATAGGGGATACAACACCAACCGAGCATACGACTCAAAGTAAGGATCATTTAAAAAGCATTTTGAAAAGTAAGTCCGGTATTAGTAAGAGTTAATTGTAAAAAGTCATAAAAAATTATGTATTTGCTTCTATTATGGTTTAACAAATTCAAAAATTTAATCAATTTATAGGAAAGTTTAAATAAGCATGGGATTTTGGTGGTCCAAGCGCCGTTTGTGACAATTGTAGTGCAATTCTATGGTATGAGGAGAGAATTGATAAGAATCGTACTCCTACGTGTCCTAAATTCTCATTGTGTTGCCAAGAAGGAAAGATCATCTTACCCATTATAAAAGGAGCACCACATATTTTGAACGATCTACTGAATTCTGAAAATGATGGTGGTTCATCTAAATTTAAAGACAACATTAGAGCATACAATTCCATGTTTGCGTTTACCTCTATTGGCGCTAAAGTTGATAATCAAATAAATAATGGATTCGGTCCCTATGTCTATCGCATTAGTGGAGAAAACCATCATTTGCTTGGTTCTTTGGTTCCAGTTGATGGTCAATGCCCAAAATTTGCGCAACTTTATATTTACGACATGGAGAATGAATTGAGAAATAGAATGAAGTCTTTAGGAGGAGATAGACCGAAATCAAAGTTGGACGTAGAAGTTATTTCAAAATTAGTATCGATGCTTGATGAGCACAATCAGATTGCAAAAGTTTTCCGAATCGCACGTGACCGTTTTGAGAATTCAAATGTCATGCTTGTGAGAATAAGGTTGATTAAAAACCGTTCGAAAGACCCATCGGTTTACAATTTGTCGACTGCTTCCGAAATAGCAGCACTCATTGTTGGTGATTTTACTGGGGAGAATGTTATGAGAGATATTATTGTTGACCATAAGTCAAATGGATTGCAAAGAATTAGCGATATTCATCCATCCTTTATGGCTATGCAATACCCATTGTTATTCCCATATGGTGAAGATGGGTACCAACTGGGTATAACTTATAGAAGAAATAATGGAAAACGTAAGAATAAACGAAATTGCTTAACTATGAGAGAATATTACGGATACCGTCTGCATCAAAGAACAAATGAAGCCCCCACCATTTTATGGTCCGGAAGACTTTTTCAACAATATGTTATCGATGCATATACATGCATTAAACATGAAAGGTTGAGATGGATTAGAAACAACCAACCACAATTAAGGGCTGAGCTATATAAAGGATTGAAAGATGTTGTTCTTGAAGGAGATTCAACACCTTCGTCTGTAGGAAAACGTATTATCCTTCCATCAAGTTTCACTGGGGTTCCACGTTATATGGCTCAAAATTTCCAAGACGTAATGGTTATTTGTAGATTCTTTGGTAATCCAGATATGTTCATCACCTTCACGGCTAATCCTAAATGGCCCGAAATAACAAAGTTTCTTGATATGATTCCTGGACAAAAGCCTGAGGATAGGCCAGATATTATCACAAGAGTTTTTAAAATAAAACTTGATGCTCTACTGAAGGATTTAGTTAGAGGAAAACACTTTGGGAAAGTAATGGCAGGTACGTATCTCATATTTAATAATTAATGATTGTAAATTATAAATCATATTATTTGATTTTCTAACCTTTTATAATATGTCAATAGCTATAACAACGTTTATATTTTATGACAGCTATCTACACAATTGAATTCCAAAAAAGAGGATTGCCACACGCCCACATACTTTTATTCCTACAGGCAGATGCAAAACAACCAACATCAGATGATATTGATAAGATTATTTCATCTGAGTTACCTGATTGTATTAGCGACCCAATTGCGTACGCTTCTGTTTCCAAATTCATGATGCATGGACCCTGTGGTCACGCAAATCCCCGTTCCCCTTGTATGACAGACGGATGTTGCTCCGAAAAATTCCCCAAAAAATTCACAACCATGACCAAATTTGATGATAATGGATTCCCAATTTATAGACGGAGAGATGACGGGAGATTTATAGAAAACATGGGAATCAGACTTGATAACAGATTTGTTGTTGCACACAATATTGACTTGGTCGTCAAATACCAAGCTCGCATAAATGTTGAATGGTGTAATAAATCAAGGGAAATTAAGTATCTTTTCAAGTACATAAATAAAGGACCAGACAGAACCACAATGGAGCTCACGCAATCAATTATCCGTAATGATGATGATTGTAACAACGAAATCTTCCTCGATTGTCGTTACTTATCTACATGTGAAGCTTGCTGGAGAATTAATCAGTTTCATGTACAATATCGAAGCATCGGTGTTGAGCCATTGAGTTTCCATCTACCAGATGAGAAGGTTGTCACTTTTAACGATTCTGACAATCTGAATACTGTGATTGATAGGATAGATGTTGAGAAGGCTATGTTTACACAATGGATGACCACAAATTGCATCCACGAGGATACAAGGGAGTTAACCTATGCTGAATTTCCTTCAAAATGGGTTTGGGACTCAACGGCAAAGGAATGGTTTAGAAGGAAAAATTTAGGCACATGCTTAGGTCATATAGTATATGCTCATCCAGCATCTGGTGAGAGATTTTACCTTCGTATGCTCCTAAACGTTGTTCGCGGAGCAAGAAATTACAATGAGGTGAAGATGGTTAATGGTATTGTCTATCCAACATGCAAAGAAGCATGTTATGCTCTTGGCATGTTAGAAGATGACAAAGAATGGCACGACGCTCTAGATCAGGCTTCACAATGGGCTACGGGTAATCAATTGCGTGACCTATTTGCTGCAATGCTTCTTTTTTGCAAAGTTGTTGATCCAAAAAGACTTTGGGACGACAACTGTGAGATTCTATCAGAAGATTTGCTCCATCGCCAAAGAAAAATATTATGTCTACCTGATCTTATTCTTAGTGAAAATCAATTGAAGAATTATGCCCTTCATGAAATTGAGAATATTTTAAACAAAAATGGGAAAAGCCTAAAAGATTTCTCGCCGATGCCACTTCCCGATGCTACAATGATCCGAGAAAAGGATAATATGCTTTTAAGAGAGGAACTTTCTTACGATGCAGATTCTTTGGCACGAGATCATACTAACATGTTCAACGCATTTAATGATGAACAATTAGATGTCTATAATCATGTTATACGATCCGTCAAAGAAAAAAAAGGAGGCTTTTACTTCGTAAATGGGGCAGGTGGCACGGGTAAAACATTTTTGTACAAGACAATTCTTGCACGCTTGCGTTCAGAGGGAAAAGTTATTCTCGCAGTTGCATCTTCAGGAATCGTATCATTGTTGCTACCTGGTGGAAGAACTGCTCATTCAAGATTTAAGATTCCCGTTGATATTCACGCCGATTCAACATGCGATATTCATCAACGAACTCATCTTGCAGAGCTCATTAGGAAAACAACACTAATTATTTGGGATGAGGCTCCCATGAACCATCGTCATTATTTTGAAGCTGTTGACAGAACATTAAGAGACATAATGCGATTCAATGATGAAAAATCTTTTGAAAAGCCTTTTGGTGGAATTACAATTCTTTTGGGTAGTGATTTTCGTCAAACCTTACCTGTTGTTCATAAGGGAAGCAGAGAAGAAATTGTAAGTGCATCAATCAACAAATCAAAGCTGTGGAGTTTGTGCCATGTATTCAACCTATCAAAGAACATGCGGTTACAAGATTCAACTTCATTTAGAGATTGGGTCCTAGCACTAGGTGACGGTAAACTAAAGACAGAATCATTTCAAGATGACGAATTTCCATCGTGGGTAAAAATCCCAAATTCAAACCTTATACCCCATTCCGATAACCCAATTGCTGATATTGTTTCAAGTGCATACCCCGATTTGGTCAGTAGATACAGTGATCCAGATTACATTAA
This sequence comes from Sambucus nigra, assembly GCA_949130495.1. Taxonomy (NCBI): domain Eukaryota; kingdom Viridiplantae; phylum Streptophyta; class Magnoliopsida; order Dipsacales; family Adoxaceae; genus Sambucus; species Sambucus nigra. The sequence continues at coordinate 47,537,457 of OX422220.1, read as the reverse complement.
GGGTCGAGCTATTCTAACTCCAATAAACCATATGGTGGAGACCATCAATGCCTACGTACTAAATGTCATTCCCGGAGATGCGACAACTTATTTTAGCTCAGACTCAATATCTAAGGTTGTTGGGGACATTCGTGACCAAAATGTGCTTTTCCTGTTGAATTTTTAAATAGCTTAAACTTTGCTGGACTCCCAAGCCATAACTTGGAGCTAAAGATAGGTTCACCTATTATGCTAATGAGAAACATAAATCAAAGTGCCGGCCTTTGCAATGGAACAAGATTGATCATTACACAATTATCTCCATTGGTCATAGAGGCTATAATTATCACAGGATCTAACATAGGCGCAAAAGTATTCATTCCACGAATAATTATGTCTGCAATGGACTCCAAATGGCCGTTTATTCTGAAAAGACGCCAATTTCCCGTTGGTCTTGCTTTCTCTATGACAATCAACAAAAGCCAAGGGAAAACTCTCGATCAAGTCTCAATATACTTACCAAAGTCAGTTTTCAGTCACGTTCAACTCTATGTCGCTATATCTAGAGTAACTTCAAGCAGCGGACTAAAATTATTCATAAATAATGATTACCATATTGATAGACATTTAACAAAAAATGTTGTGTACGATGAGGTTCTATCATCTATATCTATAGGTATATTTGCGTAATTCACAAAAGCTTTAATATAGTTAATCCTTTTACTTATGATATAACTCCCTTTATTCATTTAACCAATATGTATTTTCTCATAAAACACTTCAGGACCATGAAAGAAGTGACAAGACTTGAAGATCTTTCACTAGGCAGGGATGATTGGACCATCTTTGTACGTGTCGTTCGGAAATGGGAATCCAAGACTCGAACTGGCGATAACCCAAAAATATCTGATGACTTTCTCTTAGTTGATGACCAGGTACATCATTTAGACATTCAAGTTTTTATTATTGTTTTCTCACATAAAATATCCTAATTTAAATAACTATTTATGATTTATTTTTACAATTTTTTTTTTAAATTGCACAGGGTGATTCAATACATGCAGTATTGCACAAATACTTATTTGGCAAAATTCATCAATTCACTAGACGTTGGAAAAGTCTACACAATAACCAATTTCAGAGTCATGGATACAACCATAGCTATAGGGTCTCCTCCCACAATCTAATGATTGAATTCATTCCATCTTCAAAATTTATACATTCTGAAGCTGACAATTTCATTTTTCCAAAATATCACTTCCAATTTCATTCTTCCAAAATATCACTTCTAATTTCTCGAGTTTGATGAATTTAGATCTATATTGAGAAATGACACATATCTCACAGGTATTTTATATTCATTAATCATTATACAATTAACAACAATCGTTTAATTCTCTTTATATATAACTGTTCACTTTTTATTTCATTAGATGTGTTCGGCCTTTTGACTTCTATATCACCTGTTGAGGATCAACCGGTTAGGGGATCCATAGTAAAGAAAAGGGTTTTGAAGCTTGAAAATCAAAGGTCCTTCCTTCATATTTTCCCATTATTAACTTCTTTCCTTTCCAATATATACTATTCATTAGCCCTTAACCACATAAACTATTATACAGTCGGGAAAGGATTTCCGTCACTCTGTGGGCCGAAGAAACGGCACTAACAACTGAAGATATATGCCAGAATTTCACTGACCATTTGATTGTGGCCGTTACATCCACTACGGCGAAACAATTTAGAGGTAATTGAAATTTATATTTAATAATATCATCTTTTTATATATTCACGATTTCAAACAATACATTTTAATATTCATACAACTTTTGTTCAATAGGTGATTACTCATTGTCAACAACCAATGCATCCAAAGTCTATATAAATCCTGATGTTCTATGCATTCAAGACTTTATGACCAAGTAAGACTTTATTGACAATAACATATGTATTTTATCAATCCTGTTAGTACAAATTGCTTTGAAGTTCCATTGATGGCCAATTTGACCGGATGCATACAATTTCGTTGTTTTCAAATGCCCCGAGACCCATACATATTGATTTCATTGTGTGGAAATGCTTTGAGGCCTAAACCCTTTATACCCCCACCTCTTATATTCGAGAAGAAGAACAAGAATAGTTTTGTACAAGCCTTTGTACAGTCACAGTCTGCCTTGCATACAGGCTTGGTTGACAAAATTGGGGTTTTATTAGAGCAAAGATGACAGGGTTGTTTAGTTTATTCACAAGCCTCATTGGCACCCTCAACTCTCAATCTATATCACTGATCTCTATATAAGGTTTCTTATTTTACTTCTTTATTATTCCTTTTTTATTTAATTATGTGGCCTTGCAATCTTAATTAATGCATCAGTGTGCTGTTATACTACAAGTGACCTTCAGATTGAAGGTCATCTTTCAATATTTTTTTGCCCAATGAAAGAAGTGCGTCTGAGATGGGGCATAGGAGTTCATTTCCTCAATTGTAGGAGGCCTTGAGTACACCTAAACCTTTGAGATCTATAAGTCCTCCCTTACGACAACAACATGCCCCATATGTTAGCCTAACACTTCAACAATGCGCTTTATGCCCTTCTCCTTCTAGGGTAACACCACACCATCGTTCCCTTTGGTAAGAGGATGAAGCAAAACTTATAAAAAAAATTAGAAAAAAGGTTGAAAATCTGTTCGAATAGAAGGATCACATTGGGCTGACATATAGGTCCCAACTGACCCTGCATATGCTTGCAGTAAGGACAGGATTACAGTAAAAAAACTCAGCAATAGGCCACCAACGAAGCCTAAATTCAACTCTGAGCCACATTGTATATTTCTCATGGAATCTCTCTCCCCCCCTTTCACACACACAATTCTAGGTTTTTTCGAGTCGCTCTTTCATTCTCTCACTCTCTTCATCTTCTGTCTTTTCCTCTTATCTCTTAATCTCATTTGCCCTTTCCTTTCTTTCATCTATTCAACCGATCACTTATATACCCCTACCACTTTCTTAAGATTTCCATTATACTATTTTTTTATCCCTACTTCAACACAATCAGGTATGAATTGGGTTTTGATAAAAAACTGAAAAAGAATTTAGAAAGCAAGATTACAATGTTCTTCTTCTTTGTGGGAGGGTTAGAGTAACATGTCCTGCAAGTGGTGAAGAGAGGTGCATAAGATGCGTCGCACCGACCGATCCAGTTGACTACAAAAGGTCCTCAAACTCTTCTTCTTCCCGTCAAGCGGTTGCCAGGAAAAAACCAAATGATGCACTAACACAATTGCGCTCTCTTTTTTCCAACCTCCGACGGATGTGCTCCGGTATTAATTTTGTTCAAAACAAGTTGATTATAACTTTAAGTTCCTCCCTTAGTGTGGAGCTGCTATATCACATATTATAGACTGATATATTATTTTGGGTTATTATCTCTGTACAGCCTACAGGAGTGGGTTTGGAATAGTTTTCCCCAGAAATTTTGAATAATCACCTGCCCTCCCATTAATCCACCAGCTCATAAACAATGTTGAAATAGAGTTTTTATCAATTTTAGCTCCCACAAGAGCTTCAAAAAAGTCCCAAAATGGTTTAGTGCCCTTGCAATTTAGGAATAAGTGATCAATAGACTCACATTGATTGAGACAATCCTGGCATCTAGAAACCAAATTGATTCCAAGATCTTTGATAGCATCATCTAGAGGAACGCAATCATGCAAAATTATCCAGGTATTGATCAAAATTCTCTTAGGAATTCCCTCATCCCATACCTGTTTCATGACAGCTTCTCTTCCAAGAATGAGATCCCACTGTTGGATTGTTTGATTTATATCTGTTCTACATAAATTCAGCCCACAAATAATTCTATGATTTAAATTTCCAAAAAAGTCTCATAGCAGAAGCTGTTATCAAATTGTTGAAGTTTGTAAACTCAAAACCAACTTCAGACTTCATTCTATATAGGGATTCCTAGGATTTCCATTGATATTTCCAACCTTTTCTTCATTACCACCCCAAAAAAATCTATTCAGCATAGTCTGAATCCTCCTAGACAACCTAATATGCAAGATGGATATGTTTAAGACTTAAGTTTTTCGCTTTACTAACACTTTGCATAACTTTTTTTACATAACTTTTGAGAGCTAAAGGTATATTAAGTGTCAAAATTGTACCTTAATTTCATTCCAACAAATTACCAATGAAATAACTTTATTTGATGAGTATCTGGATGATAAAACAATGCATTCAATGGCAAGACTAGCTGTGATGCTCAACACCTACTCCCTAGAGCTTCAAAAGAGTGTTGAAAAGAATTTTTCTACAGATAATTTTCTCATTTGAGGAAATTAATTTACTTGGGGAAGCTATAAAGGAATTGGGCTTCCTAATTTCCTTTCCCGCACAGTATTTTTAACTCTTTTGTAGCGAAAAGTTACTACAATATCAGGATCACCTGTAAACTTTCTGAATGATGTTTGGGGCTACATTCAAAATGTGGTAATTTCTGTCTTAATGCGCCATTGTAAGAGTTACGTTCAGGTCGATACTTTTACAACAAGGACTGCCCAAAAGTTGTTATGAAGGTAAATTCAATTGATGGTGTGATGGATTTTGTGAGTGAACTCCTGCCTGCTGGAGTCATGGAGTGGATGCTTGAGGAGACACCCAATATTGTTAAAAAAAAAGGGACCAAATGAAGAAAAGAATTCTTCTACTAAAGAATTCATAGGAGGTGATGGCAAAGGTTATCGATAGGATTTCTATAGATGTTGACTACAGTTAGGGCTCTTTTGCATTACTTTTTTTTCGGTTTAGTCATATTATTATAATTCTGTTTAGATTTTTTTTCCAAGTCGCATTGGCTTTGTTCAATTCTAACATATTACCGGTTTATCTTTATGATATATATACAGACTTCATAACGAAAATCGTTCTTTCACCATGACAACTGATCCAACCAGAGGCAACAATTCACAAATTCAAATTGAAGGAGAGTCTAAATCCATTGAAGATATCTTATCCCTTCGTTCTGACTCTCTAAATGAGGTATCCACTTTTAAATATACATTTCCTTTCACTCCTTCATTATCTAATTATAATATAAATATTATATATTTCACAGGTTATATATGTCACTTGTAACGCAAGAATAACAGGTGTGGACGAACATGGTGGTTGGTATTATGCAGCATGCAATCACTGCAATAAGAAACTTAAACATTATATCACTTCTTTCTTCTGTGAAACATGCAACACAGATAAACTTATTCCTTCTCCGAGGTATTTTATTCGTACATCTTATTTTCATTTATTGTTCTACACATCAATTTTGACAAACATATACTTCACCATACATAGGTACAAAATTCAAATCTCAGTCAATGACCAAACATCTACCACCACATTCGTACTCTTTAACAAAGAAGCTAAATCTTTAATCAATGTCCAATGTTCTAAGCTTGAAAATATTAATCATGACGTTTCCGTACGTTGTTCATAATAATTTTACTATTTTATCACTACATTCATTTTACCCATTTCTTTTTCAAAAATAATATATTTACTATTTTCCACAGGTAACAAAAGATCCACTTCCACTGGCAATCACAAGGATCATCGGCACCTCTCACAAATTCCGCCTGAAGCTCAATAACTACAACTTAATACGTGGCTATGAAAACTTCACTGTGTCAACCATTTTTAAAGATTCTTCAGACGGAAATAGTTCAATGACTAACCACAACATTCAAAAGGTATTTTTTAGATACTCACTAATAATTTTATATTATAATTTCTTTTCTTACTCTAATCATATCTCATTTACATAATAGGAAACAAATCCAGTATCAACAACACAAGAATCAATCATTATCACAGACAACGACAGTTCCTCTCACGGAAATGATGTCGAAAGCGAAGTTAACCCAAAAAGGAAGCTTCCTTCAAGGTATTTTAAATTTATTTTCCATTTAAATTCTATTCACATTTATTATACAATACTTTCAATATGTTTTTTTAACATATATTTTAATTTTTTGTAGGAACATGGACGCAAGGAAAAAAAGGATGATTTAACTTCATTTTTAAGATCTCATTCTTCATCAGCTTATTAAAACTTCTTCTACTTCATCTAATTTCTATTTTCTTTCCTATCACAATGTAAAACATTGGCTATCTTTCTATGCATTTTGACTTGGAGTTTAACAATCACTAATATTCATCAATTTCACTGTATTTAAGTTCTTTTATTTCTAATTATAATTTCATACTTCGATGCCTTTATTATGCATTAATTTATGTTCTAACAGCACATCGCGCGTGTTTCAACGGGTACACACCATATTAAACTATGTACCTTTCTATTTTTATCCATGACCGTATTATTTTTGATTAATTGTTTCTTCGTTTTGAAACGGGTCTCCTTATGTTTAATTTTTCTCCTGGATGTCATTAGAAAGATCATATGAGCTCGCATTTGTTAAATTTTAAATAGCTTCCTTTATTATGCTTTCAATACCATATGCACCGCGCATCGCGCGAGTTTCCACCTAGTCTAACATAAAGTGACACACAATAAACTTTAGATCTAACAAAACTATGATTTTAATATCCCAATCATTTCTCACATTAAACATAAAGTGACATATAATTTAGACTTAGGCCTAAAATATGGGGTCAAGAGGTGAAAACGTAAAATAGTCACAAAATGGTCCCGTAAGAGGTACGAGCACCTCGCACTGGACCAATGTAACTCGTAGGAACCGACGACGTAGTCATCGGACTCCCGATTTGAGTATACAACGAGAATTTGCAAAAAAATAGACTTGGGCCTAAAAACTTGGTGTCATGGGGTGAAAGCATAAAATAGCCACAAAACGGTTCCGTAAGAGGCACGAGCACCTCGCACAAGATCAATGTAACTCGTATGAACCTATCGCGTAGTCACCGGACTCCCAATTTGAGTATACGGTAAGAATTTGCAAAATTTAGACTTAGGGCTAAAAACATGGCGTCAAGGGGAGAAAACATAAAATAGCCACAAAACGGTCTCGTAAGAGGCACAGGCACCTCGCACGGGACCAATGTAACTCTTAGGAACCGACGACCTAGTCACCGGACTCCATAGTTGAGTATACGATGAGAATTTCTAAAAAACTATACTTGGACTTAAAAATATGGCGTCAAGAGGTGAAAACGTAAAATAGCCACAAAACGGTCCCGTAAGAGGCATGGGCACCTCGCACGGGACCAGTGTAATTCGTGCGAACCGACCACGTAGTCACCGAACTCTCGGTTTGAGAATACAGCGAGAATTTGCAAAATTTAGACTTAGGCCTAAAATATGGCGTCAAGGGGTGAAAATGGAAAACAGCCACAAAACGATCCCATAAGAGGCACGGGACCCTCGCACGGGACCAATGTAACTTGTACAAACCGGCTGCGTAGTCACCATACTCCCCGTTCGAGTATACGATGAGAATTTACAAAAAATTAGGCATGGTCATAAAAACTTGGCGTCAAGGGGTGTAGCATAAAACAGTCACAAAGCAGTCTCGTAAGAGGCATGGGTACCTCGCACGGGACCAATGTAACTCGTACGAACCTACTGCATAGTCATCGGACTCCCGGTTTGAGTATTTGGTGAGAATTTGCAAAATTTAAACTTAGGCCTAAAATATGTCATCAAGGGGTGAAAACATAAAATAACCACAAAACGATCCCGTAAGAGGCACGGGCACCTCGCACGGGACCAATGTACCTCGTACGAATCGACCACGTAGTCACCAGACTCCCAATTTGAGTATACGACGAGAATTTGTAAAAAATAGACTTGGGCTTAAAAATATGGCATCAAGTGGTGAAAACGTAAAATAGACACAAAACGGTCCCGTAAGAGGTACGAACACCTCGCACGGGACTGGTGTAACTCATGCAAACTGACCGCGTAGTCACCGGACTCTCAGTTTGAGTATACGGCGAGAATTTGCAAAATTTAAACTTAGGCCTAAAACATGGCGTTAAGTGGTGAAAACATAAAACCGTCATAAAATGGTCTCGTAAGAGACACGGGCACCTTGCATGGGACCAATGTAACTCGTGCGAACCGACCTCATAGTCACCGAACTCTCGGTTTGAGCATACGGCGAGAATTTGCAAAATTTAGACTTCGGCCTAAAATATGGCACCAAGGGGTGAAAATGTAAAACATCCACAAAACGGTCCCGTAAGAAGCATGGGCACCCCGCATGGGACCAATGTAACTTGTACGAACCGACCACTTAGTCAACAGAATCCCCGTTTAAGCATACGTCGAGAATTTGTAAAAAATTAGACTTAGGTCTAAAAACTTATCGTCAAGGCGTGTAGCATAAAAGAGCCACAAAACGGTCCCATAAGAGGCACGAGAATCTCGCACGGGACCAATGTAACTCATACAAACTGACTACGTAGTCATCGGACTCCCGGTTTGAGTATACGATGAGAATTTACAAAATTTAGGCTTAGGCCTAAAATATGGCGTCAAGGGGTGAAAACGAAAAGCGTTCATAAAACGGTCCCGTAAGAGGTACGAAAACCTCACGCGAGACTAATGTTACTCGTACGAATTAACAGCGTAGTCATCGGATTCCCCGTTTGAGTATACGATGAGAATTTGTAATCGGATCGACTTATGCTTAAAAACATTTCATCAAAGGGTGAAAACATAAAACAGACACAAAACGGTACCGTAAGAGGCACGAGAACCTCGCACGGGATAAATGTAACTCGTAAGAACCGATCGCGTAGTCAACAGCCTCCCTGTTTGATTATACAACGAGAATTTACAAAATTTAGACTTAGGCCTAAAATATGGCGTCAAATGTAAAACAGCCACAAAATAGTCCCGTAAGAGGCACGGGAACCTCGCAAGGGACCAATGTAACTCGTACGAATCGACCGTGTAGTCATCGAACTCTCGGTTTGAGTATACGACGAGAATTTGTAAAAAAATAGACTTGGGCTTAAAAACATGGCGTCAAGTGGTGAAAACGTAAAATAGCTAGAAAACAATCTCGTAAGAGGTACGAGCACCTCGCACGGTACCAATATAACTCGTTCAAACTGACCGCGTAGTCATCGAACTCTCGGTTTGAGTATACGGAGAGAATTTGCAAAATTTAGACTTAGGCCTAAAATATGGCATCAAGGGGTGAAAACGTAAAATAGCCACAAAACGGTCTCGTAAGAGGCATGAGCACCTCGCACGGGACCAATGTAACTTGTATGAACCAACCCCATAGTCACCGGACTCCCCGTTTGAGTATACGATGAGAATTTGCAAAAAATTAGAGTTTGGCCTAAAAACTTGGCGTCAAGGGGTGAAAGCGTAAAATAGCCACAAAACGGTCTCGTAAGAGGCACGAGCACCTCGCATGGGACCAATATAACTCGTACAAACCGATCACGTAGTTACAGGACTCTCGGTTTGATTATATAGCGAGAATTTGCAAAATTTAGACTTAGGGCTAAAAACAAGGCGTCAAGGGGTGAAAACATAAAACAGCCACAAAACGGTCCCTTAAGAGGCACGGGCACTTCTTACGGCGGGACTCCCGAATTGAGTATATGACGAGAATTTGAAAAAAATAGACTTGGGCCTAAAATATGGCATTAAGGGGTTAAAACATAAAACAACCACAAAACGGTCCCGTAAGAAGAGCGAGCACCTCGTACGGGACCAATGTAACTCGTACGAACTGATGGCGTAGTCATCGGTCTCCCTATTTGAGTATACAACGATAATTTGCAATTGGTTAGACTTACGCTTAAAAAATGCCATCAAAGGGTAAAAACATAAAACTGCCACAAAATGGTCCCGTAAGAGGCACGATCACCTTGCACGGGTTCAATGTAACTCGTACGAACCGACCGCATAGTCACTGGCCTCTCGATTTCAGTATACGATGAGAATTTGCAAAATTTAGACCTGGGCCTAAAAACATGGTGTCAAGGGGTGAAAGCATAAAACAGCCAAAAAATGATCCAGTAAGAGGCACGAGCACCTCACACAGGATCAATGTAACTTGTACGAACCGGCCGCGTAGTCATCGAACTCCCGATTTTAGTATACGACGAGAATTTAAAAAATTTAGACTTAGGCCTAAAATATGGCGTCAAGGGGTGAAAATGTAAAACAACCACAAAACGGTCCCGTAAGAGGTGCGGGCACCTCGCACGGGACCAATGTAACTCGTATGAATCGAAGGCATAGTCACCGGACTCCCCGTTTGAGTATACGACGAGAATTTGCAACTGGTTAGACTTACGCTTAAAAATATGTCGTCAAAGGGTAAAAACATAAAACAACCACAAAACGGTCCCGTAAGAGGCACGATCACCTCGCACGGGACCAATGTAACTAATATGAACCGACCACGTAGTCATTGGCCTCCCGATTTGAGTATACGGTGAGAATTTACAAAATTTAAACTTGGGCCTAAAAACATGGTGGCAAGGGGTGAAAGCGTAAAATATCCACAAAACGGTCCCGTAAGAGGCACGAGCACCTCGCATGGGATCAATGTAACTCGTACAAACTGATCGCGTAGTCATTGGACTCCCGATTTGAGTATATGACGAGAATTTGCAAAATTTAGACTTAGGCCTAAAATATGGCGTCAAGGGGTGAAAACATAAAACAACCATAAAACGATTCCGTAAGAGGTGTGAGCACCTCGCATGGGACCAATGTAACTCGTACGAATCGATGACGTAGTCACCGGACTCCCCATTTGAGTATACGACGAGAATTTGTAATTGGTTAGACTTACGCTTAAAAACATGCCGTCAAAGGGTAAAAACATATAACAGCCACAAAACAGTACCGTAAGAGGCACGAGCACCTCGTACGGGACAAATGTAACTCGTACGAACCGATCGTGTAGTCAACAAACTCCCGGTTTGATTTATGGAGAGAATTTATAAAATTTAGACTTAGACCTAAAATATGGCGCCAAGGGGTGAAAACTGAAACGGTTAAACTTAGGTTTAAACATTATTTGACTACTGATATCTTTTTTGTTTTGTGTCTTATATTTTTTGCAGGATAACATTTTAGGGTTATATTTTATTCGCGTGGAACATATGAACAAATCAGTGGTTTGCGTCAGGTAGATTATCTATTTATTATTGTTGTTGATATGCGAGATTGTTGTTTTAAAAAAAAATCTAGCCAGGCGGGCTTTTGTGTTGATTAAACAGGTTGGTTTTCATGTATAAACAAAGGAGACTCTGTCGAATTTTTTAAAAAATTGTAAAGAATTGCTGATATACGAGATTCTTATTTTTACTTTTTTTATGGCCGCGTGGGCTTTTGTGTTGATTTTCATGTATAAACAAAGGAGACTCTGTCGAATTTTTTTAAAAATTGTTAAGAGTTGTTGATATGAGAGATTCTTATTTTCGATTTTTTTATGGTCGTGTGGCCATTTGTGTTGATTAAACAGGTTGGTTTTCATGTATAAACAAAGGAGACTCTGTCAATTTTTTCTAAAATTTGTAAAAAGTTGTTGATACGATTAACTAATATATTTGGATATTTTATTTTACTATAATATTCTTTTTACAAAATGATTATTTACTGATTGCAGGTTGTGCACAAGAAGTTGAAGAGATAAGTTTTTGAGTGTGGCTACTATATGTGACACTAAGAGAAGTTTGTGAAACGTGACAACTATATTTATCATCTTAATTTAGGGATGATATTTTTTTTACCATTGTATATCTTATTAATTAGTATGATTTTGTACTCATTTAAATATTTCGACTTGAGTGTAGTTTAATGGAAGAAATTGTTATTGGATACGTGTTTCAATGAATGCAGTTGATATATTGCATTTATGATTGAATGATTTGATTTTAATGCAAATTAGGTGTCATTTATTATTGCAGCATAAAGCATATAATAATATAATTAATTATGATAATTTTTTATTTATCAATTGGGACAATTATAAACCGTCCCTTATACCGATTTGTATTAATTGAGAATACCTTTTGGGACGGTTTTTACCGCCCCTAATACCCATTTTTGCATTAATTGAAACTACCTTCTCGGACGGTTTTTATTGTCCTAATTGGGTTGCCAGAATCTGAGTAGTATTAGGGACGGTTTATCCATCCCTAATACAACTCGCGGGAGCGGAAATTTTTTCAAGGGCACTTTTTGGGACGAAAAAGCCCGTTGTTAATGCCAAATGTAGAGCGCCCATGAATTAACATTTGGGACGGCAAAACCCGTCCCTAAAATATTTGTTACGCCTAGTATAAGGGACGGATTTTTGCCGTTGCAAAATCCGTCCTAAATACCCTTTTGGGACGGTTTTGGTACTTTTACGGACGGATTTTTACCGTCCCTAATACTCATTTTTCTTGTGATGGTTCTTCGACCATGACGAGAGAAATATTTTTTTGATTTTTTAAATTTTTTTCAAAAGGAAAGAAAATATTTTTGGATTTTTATAAAAATAAAGTAAGAAAATATTTTTGGATTTTTGTGGAGAAAGAGAAGGACAAAAAAAAAATTTAGATTTTTTGTAGGAAGAAAAGATGGAGAAAAATATTTGGACTCTTAAATTGGATGAACACACTAAAACCGATTACCGAAAGAATTGAATTGGACACACACAAGTCAAGAATAAATCCTAACTAGCACATAACCAATTTATATCATCAAAATTAGTGAAAGGGGTAGCCAAATTTTAATTAAGTCCGCAGGCGACAAAAATCACGAAATTTATCTTTGTGATCACCTTTGCAAAAATGTTCTCCTATTGGGCTAGCTAGTTGATTGATTTTAAATTTAATGATAGCTAGGGTGCACAAAGGATAAACGAGTGAGTCGGGTGATGAAATCTATTCTCGTGAATGACCGGGTGTAGGTCTTAATTGATTAATACATCACACACATTCAAAAATAAATGCGAGAATAAAAATCAAATAAGAGCACATAGTCACATACAAAATTGACTCGGTTACAGGGGATTCGCGAGGGATGAGAAATGTACCTCCCACAGTTTTTACACATGTGGGGTGATGAACGATTTGAGTCGATCGGGGGAGATTTTGCCTATCTCAGTAGGCCCCGGGAGTCCTACCGACCCAAATTATAGAGGCTTCAGAATCCTCGCATTTGGACGCCCTCTCTCTACCTTGTCTGGTTTCCCTATCACACTTTTCTTCTTTTATTACAAATTTAATTGAAAAACAAATGGTGTCTCCAAGCACTGCAATACAAGCAAAATAAGATAAAGTCCAACTACAAAACTTCTAATAAAAAGCAAAATGGTATGAAAAAAGTAAAAATGGAAGACTAATGAATCACAACACAAAATGCTCTCCAAGTGCTTCAAACTTCAATCCCTGACAATGACGCCATTTGATAGAAACACTTGTGTATGTCATTGAGGGAAGCCAAGCTAATCAAAACCTTCAATTACCTACACAATATATAACCAACTAGATTATAGAGGTAAGTAAGGATATCAATCATAATCTAAGGAGTAAAATAAATGAGAAGTAATGCAATTCGTTTTTTATTTAATTTTTTTTAGACTTTTTTTTTAATATTAAAATAATTTTTGTGATGATGTGAAAATGAGAACAAGTAAATAAAACTAGAATAAGAGTGTAAATAAATATTAAAAAGTATGTGATGAAAAATGAGTGAAATATAACTAAATGAGAGAGAGATCGAGGGATGTAAATCCACCCCCACTTCACACAAATTAATATAACTTGAACTATTTTAATTTTATCAATTTCCAAAATATTCATTTAATTCAAAAGGTAATTCTCCTAACACTAATGAATTAATTAAATATTCTTTTAGAAAATTAAGTTTAATTCCCACAAACTCTACTCTAAATGAATTAAAATTAATCAAATGAATCACCCGCTAGGATCGATTCACTCAACTAATTTTAATTAGACAAAATAAAATAACAGTAGATGAAAATTATATTAAGATTTTAATCAATTTGATAAGCCTATCTCTAGTTTGAATCAAATGATAAAATGGTAAAATAATTCTCAATCATTTATCAAGGATGATTTTCCATCTTCCAATGCAAAAATAAGAATAGGAATTAAATTTACTAATCAAAGGAAATCAAGAAAATTAAAATTAACAAAGTAAATCAATTGGATTCATGGGGGCTTAAATTCATCCCTTGAATGGGAGATTAGCCTTTCATAATCATCATCCAAGAATAATCATAAGTAATTAAAAGCATGAAATGAGTAACTAGAGAAGAGTTAATCAAACCCAAAATTCCCTTGAATTGCAATAATCTACAATACTTCAACAATCTCTCAAGATAATTACAATCACTCACTTTATTATTTTTTTTCTTTTTTTTCTAAACTAAAAATAAATAAATAACTAAACTAAACCAATAAAATGGTGTACTTCTCTTTCTTCCTTGCTTCCTTTCCTTTCTAGCTTTTTCTCCAAATGGTGCGTCACTAATGGGGTAAGGATATTTAAGCAAGATGCAAGCATATGTGTGCATGGGGTATGAGGTATGAGGTGATGAGTGGGGGTTAAATTGGGAGAGGTAAGAGTGCATGTGGGTAGTTAGGTGTAGATAGGGGTGGGCACGGTCCGGTCCGGTCCGGGTTTTGCCTATTTTTTGGACCGAACTGAATATTCGGTCCTTAATTTTTTTGGACCGAGATCGGACCGATTAATTCGGTTAACCTACTAATTCGGTCCAAGCTTTTTTCGGTCCGGTCTGGGGTAAAATTCGGTCCTGACCCTATTTTAAATATATGTACATTTTATGAATGTTTTTATCTATTTTTCTCACAAATATATAACAAAAAAATAATACTCGAAACTCCAAGTGATTTTTACATGGGTTTTTTTAACCCAAATAAAAAAATGTCTATACATATATAAAATGTTCCAAATTAAATTCATAAGTTATATACATTAATTCAAAAACTATGCATAAGAAACACAATAACATTATTTTTATTATATATATATGGGAATCAGTCCGGTCCAGTCCGGTCCAAATCGGTCTTTTAATATAGTGGACCGCGGACCGGACCGGTTTAATCGGTTTTTAATTTTTGTGAACCGATTTTCGGACCGGTTTCAAAATAGCTTTAATTTTCGGTTCGGTCCAAACGGTCCATTCGGGTCGATCTTTTTTTTGTCCACCCCTAGGTGTAGAGGGCATAATGATAAATGGGTTAGAAGACATGTAGGAATAATGTTAGGGGGTATTTTGAAAAATGGGATAAAGGACACTTAAAACACATGTGGGGCTTTATATGGTTTTGTTTGGAGTTTGGGACTAAAGTCAAGTGGAATACGGTTTGGGTTTTGAAGGTTTAGAAATGGGTCTAGATATTGGCAGGTGGTATGGATCGGTTTGGAGTGGCGGTGGTGGTTTATTGGGTTCGAACCAGGTAAGGCGACGGGATTAGGACAGTGGGTCGCGAGGTGGTATGCCGACGGGTTGGGCACCGGGTTGGGGAAACTTGGGTTTCAGGTCGTCGGGTTGTGTTTTTTGTTGGTTCAAGCTGTGTGGGTATATAGGGGATGAAGGAGGAGAGAGAGAGAGAGAGAGAGAGAGAGAGAGAGAGAGAGAGAGAGAAGAGGTGGGTTTTTTATATGGAGGTTTTTTTGTGTGGAAGGAGAGTGAAGGAGGATGGTTTTGGTGGAAAAGATGAAGGGGATAGTAGGAGAGAGAAAAGAGTGGTTAATGGGTTTTGTTAATGGAGGTGAGAGGAGAGAGTGTGTGGGAGTTTGAAGATGATGATGGGCGTGATTGGGTGTGTGTGGTGTATGGGATTTAGGCATGTGTGAGAGAGTTGTTTGGCTATATGAGTGTGTAGGATAGTGTGGTGTTTGTGTTAGCGTGTGACCCGAAAAAAAATAAACTAAGACTCAAAATTAAATTTATAAAAAATAAATATTTACAAAACTATAAAATAAAACTAAACAATATAAAGTCTAAAAAAATAAACTTCTAATCCTAAAAATAAAACACCTAAAATAAAATAAAACTAATAAAATATTAATAAAGTGAAACTAAAAATTAAAACTAAAAATCAAATAAAAATAAACTCACACCTAAAACAAAGTCGACACATAAATAAATCCTAAAAACATATACAAGACTCTAAACAAAATATAAAATAAATCCTAAAAATTAAAAATGACTCAAATAAAAATCTAAAAAATTGATAAAACATAAAAATAAAATAAAGAGTGCAATCTAAACACACAAGGCTCCGGAATGGGTTAAGGTTTGGGATAGGGTAATTGGGTTATAGGACTGGGTATAGTTTTTAGCCACATATGCACCGCATTTTGCCTTGATTTAAGCATTTGAACTCCGCAAGCGGCGTTTGACCTACAAAATAGACATGAACGCATATAAAACCCATTTTGTCGAGAATTAGCAATTAAAAATCGTCCATCAAGTAGGCTTGTCAATGAATCGAATTTTATCCGAATCCGATCCATTTAAACGGATATGGATCATACCTAAAATCCGATTACCCGTTTATTAAATAGAGCGGATTTGAATTCATATACTCCGATCCGTTAATAATCTGATCCGATTAATATTTTTCATATATATAAAAATTATATATTTTGAATTAATATATATTGCATTTAATAATATTTTAAATATTTATTATAATAGTTCTTTATTTCATTATCTGTTTTTTGGGGACATTTGTAAAATAAATTTATGTAATAAGAGTTAAAAATAAAAATGTTGCAAATCAAGTTTATCATAAACAGATAATCGGATAATCGGATGAGATCTGAATCCATTTAACATAAACGGATATGGATTTGGATTTGCCTGATCCGATCCAATTAATAAACTGATCGGATCCGAATCCATTTAACATAAACGGATATGGATTTGAATTTACCTGATCTGGTTCGAATCCGATCTGTTTACAGGCCTACTTTGGGGTGCTTATCAGTGAGATTGTAAAACTTTAGAGTAGAGAGAGAAAGTAAAATTGAGAGATTGTTGTGAGAGTTTAATAATCAATTATTTATGAGAGAGTGTTAAGAGAAATTGTAAAGAATTGGATTTTGAATATCAATTGTTGGTTTGATTATTTATATTCCTTTAATTAGTAATTTCAGCTTCCTATTCTTGTTTATTTATTGGGAAGTGACAAACTATATTTGATAAAAGATATAAAGTTAATTACAATATTTTCTTAAGATTCAAACTAGAGATAGGCTTATCTTTTGATTATTTTTGTAATCTAACTTTCTTCAACTCTACTTTTTATCTTGAAGATTTAAAATTAATTATATGAATTTTCCTTGGCGGAAATTCATCTAAGTGATTTTAATCTATTTTGTTAAGAGTTTGTAAGAAATTTAAATTACTCTTCTAAAATAATATTTGTTCAAGTAATTTGGGTGATGAGAACCAACATTTGATTTAGATCAATATTTTGGAATATAATTAAATTTGAAAAATTCAAACTAGGATTCATTTAAGAAGTGGAGGTGGATTTCATTCCTTGTCTCTTTCTCATTCTAGTTCCACCATTTTCATTACTCCTTGTTATTTTTTCCATTCACTATTTAGCATACTTTAAATTACCTCTCACCTAGTCATTTAGTTTTAATTACCCATTGATATTGTTTTAAAAAATAAAAAAATATTATAAAAAAATATTTGGAAGTGAATTTTGCAATTATCTTCATACATTTACTCTCATGCTTGAAAGATGAATGAATACCCCACTTACCTCTACATTAGTTTTTGTCACATTTTGTAGGTATTACTTGGATTTTGGTTGAAATGCTTTGTTCTACTATGACTATACAAAGAGCTTCCGATCACGCATACTCTTAAGAAACCTAGTCTGTCCCGAGCCCACCTTTTGTACTTATATATAAATGTGTAGGAAGGGGTTTTAAAGAAAATGATTCATAATTAGGGTTTAAGAGGGGTAAGAGAAAAATCTATTCACATTTTTGTGAAGAGAATTAGAAAGATCACCATATCTCACTCATAAGGAAGGGTTTTTTTATCTCAAAAGGTTCCCACACACCTACCTAGCTTTGGGGGGATCATATATTATAAGATCTAAGTTTGCAGAAGGCTAACTAGGGTTTTCGAAGAACTTAGAGGGTAGCAAGGATTTCATCATCTTCAGCTCTTATATCCTCATACGAATCACAACATGATTCGATATGGTATTATATTCTTGAACCCTAAGTTTAATCTTTAAATGTATTTCTTGTTTTTGTTTCCAATGTATGATCAAAAATCGTTAGGGCTGAAATTTTCACATTTTAAATATCAATCCCAAGTTGTTTTCGCCAATAAAATAGGTTTTTTTTTCACTTAACGCCTGCAATAATGTCATATATGATATAACTCCCACAAAGTTCAAAAATTAGACATAACCTCCTAAAATCTAACATTGTCAATCCTACATTAAAAAACATTCTTAATCTGTAATTTGACTTTGCCCCCTCATTTTATCAGGACAAAAATTCCCTTCTTATGCCCCACATTCAACAAATCCAAACCCTAATTTTAGAAACTATTTTTTCTTGTTTCTTCCCCATTCAGTTAAATAGAATAATGAATGAATAGTTGTAAGTGTGTGTTATTTGCGTGTATGAATCATAAAATGTGAATAAAGAAGTTGAACCCACCATCGAAACTACATTACTCTCATATTTCCTCAGTTTTCCTCTCTTTCTTTTACTACCCACAACACTACTTTCTCTATCAACCTCAAAATTCTAGTAAACAACAACATCCTTCACCATATTAATGGGATCCACTTCAAGTGGTACCGAATCTTTCCCGTTAGTTCGGAAGCAAAGAGCTCTTTAAAAAGATGAACGATTTGGGTGTTTTTAACTCAATCAAGGTTGATAATTGAAGGGCGTTTTAGGATAAGGCGAGTTTGGGAGGTGACGGGGCGAGGCAGAGACGATAATAGGTTTGTTTCCATCTACTCGCAAATTCGTTGAAGACATAAAGGTCAATTGTGAAAATGGGAATATTTTCACAATAGTGAGGGTTTAATTGAGAGTTGTGAAGGGAGAGGGAGAGAGGGAGTAAAGTTTTGATTGAGAGAGAAGGTTGAGATTCACGATTGAAATTGAGATCAGGGTGTCATCGACTATTGTTGTGACCATGGGAAATGGGGTATCCAATAGCGGCGGCAACAAATAGAAGTGCGATGACGTGGTGATAGGAAGGTCCCAGCGTTATTCATTAATTAGTCTGTTTAACTGAATGGGTGAAGAAATAAGGAAATTGGTTTTTAAAATTAGTGTTAGGATTTACTAGATTTGGGGAAGAAGATGAAGTGGGGAAGAATGAGAACATCTTTGTCAAGATAAAATTAGGGGGTAAAGTCAAATTACAGATTAAGAGTGTTTTCAACGGAGCATTGACGACGTTAAATTTTAGGGGGTTGTGTCTAATTTTTGAACTTTGGGGGGAGGGTATGTCAAAATAAGAAATTATTGCAGGGTGTTAAGTAAAAAAAGTCCATTAAAATATCAAATTTGGACTAAATATAACCCTAAAAAACAACTAAGCGATGCAACCCAAAAGAAAATAAAAATAAATCAAACAATCTATATCTCCCGAGTCTCGTCCCAAAGAATCCTAAACCACTGTATGAGATTTAGGTCTTCTCAATCTGAGAGAGAATCGAATATTCGAATGAGAGAAATCTCCCAAATTGTCATTAACAACAAACCAAGTTATCTAACAACAAACTCATTTTTTTTGTTTTTAGATCTTAAATTTTGGCGATTTTGTAAGATCTAACAACAAACCCAAATCCGACAATTTTGTGTTCCGATACAACATTAGAGAGTCTGCACCTTTTCCGAAGATGGAAAGTGGTTGTGTTCGTTCGGGCTAGTTATGGAGTTTAAATGGATATGGGGTTTGGTCGTTCTTCTTCTTCGGGCATTTCTCCAAATCGATGGAACCCAAATCGTTCTCTAAGCAGATGTTTGATTTTTTTTATTTTTTTATGACAGTTGTTTATTAACTAGGGTTTATAAAATTTTATCAAATAGATTTGTTGTGTTTGATTTTTTTTATTTTTATTTTCGTTGTGTTTTGAATAGGGGTGCAATCGGTACGGATTTTTACCATACCATACAATTTTGGGCCGAAAAAAAATGGATTTGGTTTCATATTATGAAATACCGAAAATCGATTTTACCGAAACCAAAAATACCGCCAAAAATTTGGTTGGTTTTGGTTTTAAGATATAAAAAACCAATTTACCTAATTTACCGTACCGATTTATCGTACCGAAATTATCAAATTTACCGTACCGAAATACCGTACAAAACTTACAGTATATTACGTACCAATTACCAAATGAAAATTGTATTTAAAAAAAATAAACCAAATTATCAAGACCCTTCATTTTAAACTCATCTCATCCATTCATTTCACTTACTATAAAAGCACAAAACCCTATTTTTTCTATTTTCTCACAAATCAACAATAACCACACGAAATCCCTCTAGCCGCACAACACAAGGTAACTTTTTCTTCCCTATATTTTTCTTTTTCGACCTCAAATCAGTACAGGTTTCCCTGTTCGGCAACCTTCTCCGACCTCAAATCGGTACGACGGTATTGTTGATATATGTATGTCTAGATATTCTACGTCTCAAACTTGTGGGTTTTGACCAAAGTGTTAGTTTCTTTATGTGTGTATGTCTAGATCTGCTATGCCACAAACTTGTGGGTTTCAGTATGTTGGTAATTTTTGTGCATCTGAGATGTGTTTATTTATTTCAATGTGTTTTTACTTAAAAAAACGTTGTTGATCTTCTCGAATCTTGATCTACTCTTTCAGTGTTTTTTTTATTCAGTGTGTTTTTTTACTTCAAAAACATATATACATATGTATGAAATTTTTTTATATAGATCTGAATATATGTTTATACACAACTGCATATATTGATCTTTTAATTTATACACAACTATTTTAAGGCTTTTTAATGCAATTTAGTTTGTTTATGCTTCATAATCTTCATTTTATTTTTCAGTGCAATTTATATTATATTATAGTTTTAAGTAATGCATTTAATGAATTAAATGAGTTTAAAATTTTGGTAACGAAACTTGTACAAAGTCTTACCGATATCATAATATCGAAATATATACCAGATCTAGCGAATGCATAAACCGATTTGAAATTCTGGTATTTATCGGGGGGAAACCGAATTGAAACCGAAATTACCGAAACAAAAAAAAAATCAAAAATACCGAAAAATCGGCCGGTTTGGTTTTGGTTTTTGTTTTGATGTACCGGTCGGTAAATTGGTACGGTAAGGTTTTACCATTTAGATTATGGTTTTGGTATTGATAAGGGGCCATTACCGACCATACCATACCGCTTGCTCCCCTAGTTTTGAATGATGATTATTTATTGGTTGGTTGTATTTATCAAAATGGATTGGACCATGCTACACTTACCAATAGTTAGTATCAAGTAAGTACCAAACAAGGTTTACACAGTTTCTACCGTGGTGCGGCTACACTATAATACAAGCCATGCAAAGCTTATTGAGTACTTATCCGGTACTAACCACGGTTAGGCAAAGCATTATTCGAATAGATTGATTGTATGTTAGACTAGTTTTATAATTTTGCTATTTGAGACATTTTGTAAAAAAGATTATTTGGTACTAAAACTTTTCGAGCTTGGATCATCTTATTTAGATTTTCACCACATTCCACTTAGTACATCCAAGTTTTTATTTTTAGCATGTAAATATAATCCAATCCATAATATTAAACGTTTGACAAATCATAATTTTAGAGCGACTCAGAATCACTAACGTGTTGCTGCCAAGTTTAATCTAAACACGAGTAAATACAAATACGACGCACCAATTGTATCGCATCGGGAGTTCGCTTATAATCCCAGTGAACAAAAGACCATATATGAGAACACTTGTAAAAGTCAAAGATTACATAAGAGTAATGCTACATACTCCAAATAAGTCCCCCAAATATTTTTCAAAATGACTTGATTTTTGTGTCCTGATGAGACCCGCACCATATGACAATAGATGATCCACGTCAAATTTGAGAAACATTTATTTTGTACTCGTATCATTATTCTTACGTAATAAGTCGAAGTCGACAATGAAAATCATCAAACGCTGACATAATCAAACACCAACCACTCTTGAACTTTCTTCTTCGAGTTCAACAACTCTTCATTCAAACCCATCCCCTCCAAGTCATTTACTCCTTTCACAACCGCCAACGAACCAAACTCAAACCCCTTGGCCCTCTCAGGTGAAAAATTCTCCCCAATACACTCACATCCACGTCCAACCACTTTAAAAATCTCATCTTTCTCTTCATCACCCAACCCTTGTTTGAGCTTCAAAAACGTCACCCTCATAGCAAAAGCTTGAGGCAAAGTGAGCTCCTTGGCGAGCCAATCAAGGGCCATGATGTCTTCTATTATGGGAGATGATTGTTGGACCACTCTAACATGGTCCGGGTGAGCTGCGTAAGAGTAAAGATCATCTTTGCTTTTGTAGCGAGTGTGGAGCATGTGGGTGAAGGGTGAGTTGGTTTTGTGGATGGGGCCGGCTGTGAGATAGAGAACTTGGTTGAGGGAGGTTAGGGAGTTGAGGCCGTTGATGAAGGTGGAGATTTGGGATGGGTGGGCGTTGGGTTTGATTTTGAAGAGGACCAAGTGTTCGATGATTTCGGGAGTGGAAGCGGTGGACATTTTATTTTGGTGGAGGAGAAGAGGGTGTTGAGGAGAGGAGAAAGAAGATGGTGATAAAAAGTATGAGGTAGGTGAGCACAAAGTCCACCCAACGTTGTTATAGTGTATATTTTTTAGGGATTTTTTTTTAATTTAATATTTCGTAAAATATTATGATTTTTTAATATATTTAATGATCATGTCCATGTAAAATAAAAGAAAGAGAAAAAACAAATAGAAAAAAGAAACGTCGTCTTCTTTCCCAACCTCACCCTCCAACACTACAAATACGTATCTCCTCCCTCACCCCCCCCCCCCCCCCCCCCTCCTCTCTTTCGTATTCTTTTTTTTTCTTTATATGTTTATTTCTTCTTCTCTCTCTCTCTTACCGAGTTGGTTAAATATTGTTAATGAGAATAGTAATTCACTATTCTTAGCAATAGATCCTGGGGACTTTTTGGTTCATCATGCTATTACTTTGGGTTTACATACAAGTACGTTTTCCGTCATTAATAATGTGTTTACTCGCAACAGTTGTGCCCTCTCGAGAGAATTGATGACTGCATCTTTTATGCACTGCTAGTGCTAGTAAATCTTAGAATTCTTAATTGGATAGTTGTAAATTGTCCCAGAGCTATGGAACAAAGGATTATCCCGAACCTACATCAAGCTATTGATGGTGATTTTCAAATAGAATCAGATTCATTTTGCTTTTATTTATGCAAAAAAAAATCAGTTGCTATAATGATATGACCGATATATCATATTTTGGTATTATCACCACAAAGAAGAGCTTTGAGATTTTTCTTACTTCATATCTTCACGAAAGATTGGATCAAGGCCTTTTTCGAATAAGCCAATTCATTTGGAACCCTTCAGGTCCACTCTTTTTCCTATTCAAAGATCATCCATTTGTCTCTGTATTCTCTCGTAAGACTGAGAGGAATAAAAAAAATAATCAAATCGCACCATCTCTGTAATAGGTAAATGCCTATTTTTCTCCTGAAGTTGTCGGAATTATTTGTAATAAGATATTGGCTACAATTGAAAAGGTCTTATCAATAAAAATTTCATTTATCCGTGATCTAGGCATAGGAGAGAGAGAGAGAGAGAGAGAGAGAGAGAGAGAGCGCAAAGCTCATATACATCATGCCTCATATATCACCCATACATCACACCTAGTTCTAGAATTTTTTTTATTTTTTTTATTTTACCCATGGAGTTAACCTTCCAATCAATACGTGTGCAAAAAATTAGGTCAAAATAGAATTTCTTGCTATATTTTACAAATCTAGCAAAAAAACTATTGAAAATACCTTATTTATAAGGGTCAGCGCAAGCATAATTTTGTGATTTTTTTAAAAAATAGCTAGAAAATGTATTTTAACCTAATTTCTTGAATATGTATTGATTGAAAGGTTAGTTTCAAGAGGAAAACAAAAAATTGGAAGAAAGATTTCTTAGGACCTAAAACTAGATGTGATGTATAAAGTGTGATGTAGGAGAGTATTCCTCTCTCTCTCTCTCTCTCTCTCTCTCTCTCTCTCTCTCTCTCTATATATATATATATATATATATATATATATACACACACACTCACATACATACACAAACATAAAAATGTATATACATCAGTAAATCCAAAAGATTTGGTGGCTGATGTGGGTAAAAATGTATATACATCTAGTAAATCCAAAAGATTTGGTGGTTGATGTGGGTTTTTGAATTTTTGAATAGGGTATATGTTTGTGTGTGTGTGTTTGTGTGTGTGTGTGTGTGTGTGTGTATATATATATATAGAGAGAGAGAGAGAGAGAAAGAGAAAAAAGAGAAAGATAGAAAAATGGGGGGATCGATAGTCGATTGTGGGGTGAGGGTGAGGGGTGAAGGGGTGCTGCTTGGCTAAAATGAGGGGAGAGGGGGGGGGGGGTCTAGGGCTTTTTTATTTTTTGTATTTATTTATTTTTTTGTTCTTTTTTCTTAATTTTTAAATCAATTTCTTTTTACACCCAATAAATCTACCAAACTCAAAGTCAATAAAATAAAAGGTACCAAATTCAAAAGTGGGTAATTTGTGACGTACTAAAGTAAAATAAAAACTTTTTATTTAATATATTAGTCCATCATAATTTGTGATATTAATGGTACACATAAAATTGTTGACTTGATACCATCAAAATTAGCTTAAGACTTTCTACTAAGCATTATTCGGTGATCTCGACCGACCTGCGTTTTTTTCTCATCTCAATATGAAGTTTGAATCAAAAATTTGGAGTGTAAATTTGAACTCTGAAATTTAAATTTGAAAAATATGTTTGTTTTTATGGCTGAATGGACCTCCAAACAAATTTATTTAGACATATTCAAATTCACGATTCAGATTCAGAGATAACTTTACCTCTTAACGATTCATTAATAAATATAGTTATGTCTCTTAATTATTTAAAGAAAACAGATAGTATTTGATACCTCTTAAGTCTGAATGGTTCATATTCGAGAGTAAGAGGCAAAAATAAACGACCCTTTGGTATAGTTGACAAAACTAATGTTATAATTACCCAATTTATGTCATTAATAAGTTCTTTATTGATTTTCAATTTATATTGAATAAAATATTGGATGTTACTTTTTTAACTAAATATCAATTAACTAAACAATGAATTTTTGTCATATAAAGGTAATATAATATGAACAAATAATATGTAGTAATATGTTTACTGGACAAATGTTTCTTTGATAATGCATAATGAAATGCACTTTGAACATTTATTTGCAAATTTAACCCCTATACTCGTGGAGTATTTTGCAATGTGATCAGAATAACTCTTTTAATATTTACAACGTCGGAAGTGTTTTATTTACTGCAATTACGTTCAACCATAAAATACCATTAAAAAAATTAACGAAACTTCATCATTAACTTCATTAATGGTCAAAACATGTTGTTGACATGTCCATTTGGACTTATTGCCAAATACACATCAAATTTCACAACAATAACAAAACCAATGCAAACATTATTATATAAACAACAAGGTCCTTTCTAAAACATATATTTTATGGTGGGTAGAAAATGAAGAAGATATAAAAATGCAAAAGGGATTCCTTGCCCTTATGGACACAATTCCCTTGTTTGAACCTCCTAGACTGATTCGAGTCCTTTTATTAGGTTTTATAGGTGTCCAATATTTGGGTTAAGTTAATAATCATGTAATCTTCAATTTTATTGTTCTTGAGCATAAACCAACCCTCAATTTTCTATTTTTCAAACTCTTGGAGCGTGTCTTTTTTCAATGCGTTAAGGCCCCCAATTTGTCCAAAGGAAAAACAAATAATTCTTGAACTAATAAAAAGGGCTAATATGTTAGAGGTGGAGGTTGAGAAGAAGGAAAAATGTAGAAAAATATAATTTTTTTAATAGTTTTTTATGTTACGAAATATGGAAAGCAATGTATTATCATTGCATGCAATGTTTACATATGAATTCATAACAAATCTTCAATGGGTACCATGTGTGACACCACATAAGCAACTATTAATTGTTAATTATAACAACATAAATAATATGGAACACTCCTAAATACCCTTTAATTACCACCCATAATCCTATATATCTTCTAAAACGCAATACCGTGTTATAAATTTTCCTTAGCTAATAAGGTGTCCACGTGGATAAACATCAAACTCTATACATGTTGGAGAAATGAAAGCCTATTAGTCCATCAACAACTTTTGCCTCTCCCCTTCCCTATCATTTAACCACTCCAAATTTTAGTTTTCCCTCTCCCTGTAAAATCTCCATATCTCAGATATAGATAATGTGAAATTTCAACCATTAATGTCAATCAAAAAGGTTTCTCAATCAAATATTAAAAAGAATCAATGTAACTTTCTCCGTCAAATAGAAAGGTAAAAGAAGCTATAGATGAAAGATCAGCAAAGATTACAAAACCTTTTTTTCTCCAGATTAGGAAGGTATCTTTCTCCCTTATTAGATCTGTAAGAGCTTTGTCATATTTTTTAGTGTATATAAAAAATTGTTCATTTACAGGCATCGATTTGTAATTTTTTGTTGTTGTTTTGGATTTGCTAATGTCCCATTTGGCTTCTTTCATTGAAGAACACTGGGAGTTTAGTGCAGTACCTATTTTTCCATGTTTTATCAAACATGATTTTATTAAAAGGTCATATTGCTTTAAGAAGCAAGCTCAAAACTTTGCATGAAGAATAATGTTCATTTGGTTCTAAATTAGTGAAAACTTAATGGGGTAATTCCCCTATTCTTTCTCAAACCATAAAGCACATATATCTCAAAAACTTCATTTTTGCCTTTTTCTTTCCAACAAAGTCAAGGCCAAAGACGATACAGTTAACTGGACAATAAATTACAAGGAAAAAATGTAGCCAAAAGACCCATCATGAGAAACAGTAAAAGCACTAGGATTATTGTAAATCTAATGAGCAACTGAGTTCTCTGATCTGCCAACCCAGCAAAATGACAAATTTAATCTGGATAATGTCGGCTAAAACAGTGCGAATATCACATGGGATTTGAGCTTTTCCACTGCAAAACTCCATCGGCTCCTCAATTTTGGTCGTCGGCATCGATGTTTCGCACGTTCTCATTCTCTCTTTTCCAATATTTGGTTATTTATGAATATATAGCGTGAAATTGGTTCTATTCATATTGGTTTGTGGTATTTGCCCGTAGCCTTTTTAGATCGATTATAAAGTTGCACATTCTATCTGCCATCAACCAATTTTCACCACGATCTAAAGATCCGTAGAAGGTATATCTACATTTCTATTTTTTTTTAATTTCTAATTTTTATGGCTTTCAGATTTCGTTTGTGGTATGTAAATTAATTTGGGTTTTTATAAAAATCATAACTTTAAAGTTATAATTTCGCACTTGAAACAACTATGAGGTTCATTAGTTGTTAGCCAAATTCTCATCACGTCTATTTGATATCTTTGGAATTTTTTTGTAACGGCTCTTTAAACATAAACTTTCCCCAGTAATATTTTACTTTGCGGATTATTTGAATTTATGATGTGTTAGCCCTCTATATTTACTTCAAATTCTTATGGGATTATTCACTCATGTGCATACATAGATGTAATTTATAATATAGCTTTTTAATTTATATAATTGACCCTTTCAAAATTATTACACGACATGATCATGGCATATTGTCTTAATTTTGAATATGTTCTGAAGATTGCGATTCTCCCGCGCATCACGCCGTCTTCCACCTAGTTATCCATAAAATTGTAGGCATATTCTACCAATAAGCGTGCCAACTAATTGTTGAGAATAACGAGTACAAAACTCTAATATTCACTAGAAATGATTATAAGGAAGAACTCACTAAACCACTCTTTCAAAACACTTAAAGAACACCAACTCATAAAATACTACACTCAAACTAAGATACAAATGCTAATTGCCTTATTATTTTACTTCTTCTTGGATGATTTTAACCAAATGAGAAGCTTGCCTATTTATAGGGTAAGTAAGCAAATTATAGCCACATATTTCTTATTTTCCCTTCCACCACTTGTTCAATTTGTGGTGGCCTAACTTCTCCATTAATGGTAGTGGGCTTAATTAGTGGTGGCTTAATTTCTCCACTAATGGTAGTGGGCTTAATTACTGGTGGCCTAATTTCTCCACTAATTTGTATTGATATCTTAACACTCCCTCTCAACACCAACTCCCATTCCTTTTACCATGCCGAACTGACGACGAAAGTTTTCGAACTTGCTTGTACTCAACCATTTTGTGAACAAGTCCGCAATTTGATTATCTGTCTTGATTCGTCTCATCTCAATCTCTTCTTGCTGAACATTCTCTCTGATAAAATGATAGTGAACTTCCACATGTTTAGTTCTTGCATGAAAGACTAGATTTTCCGATAAACGACCTGCCGAGTGGTTGTCACAGTAGAACAGAACTGTATAGTTTACTGGTTGATGTAGATTGTTCATCAACTGTATTAACCATATCCTCTCTTGAGCTTCCATTGTTGATGCTCGATACTCTACTTTCATAGTTGACAAAGATACCATTGGTTGTCTCTTACTACACCAAGAAATTGCTCCAAATCTAAGCTTGAACACGTACCCGGTAGTTGATCGGTGAGCGTCATGATCTCCTGTATAGTCAGCGTCACAATAGCCAACTAA
This sequence comes from Sambucus nigra, assembly GCA_949130495.1. Lineage (NCBI taxonomy): Eukaryota > Viridiplantae > Streptophyta > Magnoliopsida > Dipsacales > Adoxaceae > Sambucus > Sambucus nigra. Next base: position 47,508,524 of record OX422220.1, on the reverse strand, counting down.
CTTGCAATCTTCACCTCTCTTGTACAAAATACCATAGTTAGTTGTGCTCTTCACATATCTCAATATTCGTCGAACTACTTCCAAATGAGACTTCTTTAGATTTTGTTTGTACCGACTCATCACACCAACAGCATAAGAAATGTCAGGTAAACTCAAGGTTAGGTAGATTAGACTACCTACTAATTGTTGATACATCATGGCATCTTCCAAATCTTTTCCTTCATGCACACAAAACTTGCCATTTGGTTCCATCGGTGTCGAGATTGGCTTACATTCGAGCATCCCGAACTTCTTCAACAAATCTTTGGAATAATTTTACTGACAAAGAAATATTCCTTCTTGTGTATGATCAACCTCTAGACCAATAAAGTGCTTGAGTTGTCCAAGTTCCTTCATCTGGAAACGAACTGATAAATTCTCCTTTGTTTAAAGAATTTTTGCCTCATCATCACCAGTTATGATCAAATCATCCACGTATACCAGTACGATAGCTAACTTTCCTCCATTAGCTTTGGCAAACAAGCTAGAATCTGCAGGTGTTACTGAATAGCCACTTTGAGTTAGAAATTCAGCAATCTTACCATACCACGCTCTTAGTGCTTATTTCAATCCATAGAGTGCCTTTTGTAACTTACACACATGCTCAGGATGATCTTGATTATGAAAACCCATTGGTTGAATCACGTAGATCTCCTGATCTAACTCCCCATGAAGAAATGCATTCTTCACATCCATTTTCCACAAGTTCCAGTCTTTGTTGGCTGCAAGTACAAGTATAACTCGTATAGTTGTAAGCTTTGCCACTGGACTAAATATTTCATCATAGTCTAGTCTATATTGTTAAGAGAACCCTCGAGCCACCAGTCGAGCTTTATATCTCTCAATTGATCCATCTGGACGACGCTTTATCTTGTAAACCCATTTATATGATATGGCTTTTACATCTTTTGGTTTCAGCACTAAATCCCAAGACTGATTTTGCTCTAGTGCAGTGATTTCTTCTTCCATAGCTTTAATTCACTCAGAATTCTGGGATGCTTCTTCAAACGTATCAGGTTCTTTTACACTTGCTTCTTCTTCTATGGCTATGTTGGCGTATTTAGGATTTGGCTTTCTGATTCTTGTTGACCTCATGAGGTGTGATTGTGGAGTTGATACTTTCGTTTCACTAGGTCCACCTTCTTCATCTGGTTGGTAATATAAACCAGTTTTCCAAGGATTCTGAGTTACTTCTTGCTCGATATTATCATTATCATATGAATCTTCAACTTCATGTGATCTTGATAGGATTTGAGGAGTCTGCTCTCCCATTTTCTGTTGCAGCTTCTCTTTAAATTCCTTCGAGTTTGATAACAACTCCTTTTCTAAGGACCACCAAGAAGATGCTTCATCAAACACCACATCTCGTGATGTGTAACACCTTCTAATCGTAGGATCGTAATATTTCCACCCTTTCCTCTGGATGTCGTATCCCACAAAGATACATCTAACGGCTTTCTTATCAAACTTGCTACGTAAATGGTTAGGAATAAATACATAGCATACACAGTTGAATACTCGAAAGTAACTAACCGTAGGTTTCATATCCCATAATTTCTCAAAGGGTGAAACAAACTCTAACCTTGGTTGAGGAAGTTTGATAATCACATGGGTTGCAGTTCTCATAGCTTCAGCCCAAAATCTTCCTTGTACATTCTTAGCATGTAGCATACTCCGACAAACTTCTGCAAGATGTCGATTCTTTCTCTATGCCACTCTATTATGTTGGGAGGTGTTGGCACAAGTAAATTGATGACTTATTCTACAGTCTCGTAGATACTAAAAAAACTCATTTGAGGTATATTCTCCTCCATTATCTGTGCGTAGACAAATAATATTCTTCACCACTTCTCTTTCAATCGTCTATCTGAACTCTTTAAACTTTGAGAACGTGTCAGATTTTTCTTTCATAAAGAAAGCCCACACATACCTGGAAAAGTCATCAATAAACGTTACCATATACCGTATCCCACCAACTGATGGTTGCTTGATTGGTCCGAACACATCAGAGTGAACTAACTCTAATGGTTCCTTTGCTCTAAACTTTGATTCCTCGTATGGTAATTGATGTGCTTTACCATACTGGCATCCCGCAAAGATCGTGTTTATCCTCACGTCAAATTAAGGAAGTCCCTTGAGCATCGACTTCTTCATCATCACCCTTATCTTAGAATAGCTAACATGGCCCAATCGCATATGCCATAAATTTACTGTCTCATTTTTTCTTATCTTGTCTACATACGTAGACTCTGCTGACATCACGTAGACTGACTCTAATCGTCGTCCCTCTATTGTTGGCATTCCTGAGATCTTAAGGTCTTGATATACCTTCACATCTCATGGACCAAACAAGATAAAGTGGCCTGATGATGTTAGCTGTGCCACTGAAAGAAGATTTTTTCTCATACCCGGAACATGGTATACATTTTGAAGTGGCACCCGGTTAGAACTGTATTGAGGTGCTACTACTGTCTTACTGATATGAGATATTGGTAGCTTTGAGTTATTGGTTGTTACCACAACTCTATTTCCCTTGTATTTTGACAGGCTCTGTAACTTATGTTTATCACCCGTCGTGTGATTTGAGCAGCCTGAGTCGATAATCTAATCATTCTCGTAGTCGATCCTCTCAACTGTCGAGACTGTGAGAGCTAACTCCTCCTCTTTCATAGCAAAAGATGCTTCATCATCCCATTCATCTTCGCTTCTCTCCTTTGAAATGGAAGTAGCAGCATTGCTCTCGGCGGGCCTTTTGTTGGACCAACAATCTTTTTCCATATGTCCCTTCTTGCTACAGTTGTAATATTTGCCCTCAAATCTTTTACCGTAGCCACGATTCTTTGAAGCTCCCCCTGGATGAGAACCTCCCTCTCCTTGATGACTTTTTGCCATGTCATCATCCTTTTTATATTCGCCTCCGATGTGCTTCTTGAAGTAGCCTTTGCTTTTGTTGGTGTAGAGCACTTTCTCCTCACCCTTCAGCGAGACTCCTCCCATTTCCTTAGCCATAGCTTCTTGACTGGAAAGAAAATTTTCAAACTCAACAAGTGATAGTTGAGTCGGCCATCCTTATACAACAGCAACAAAACTTCGATATTTGGACCTCAAACCATGGATAATTATTCTTTTTATCCTGGTTTCACCGATAGCAGCTGTTTGATCTAAATTTGAAATTTTGTGGCATATTTTCTTCACCTTGTGAAAGTACTTGGTGATAGTCATGTCGCGTTGCGCCATCGATAGCAACTCATTCTTAAGAAGTTGTAGTCTTGTGTCGTTCTTCTTTGACAAAAGTGTAGTGAAAGTGTAATCCAACATTTCGCTTTGCCCGCTTTAATCTTCCATTTTCTCAAAGTGCCATTAGCGTCATCAACCTCCGATTGTATAACTTCACTACCGCCAACAACCTCCCAAAGGTCTTGTCCTCAAATATAAGATGTCATACATGTCTCCCGCGTATTGTAATTTTGGTGGTTGAGCTTCTTGATTCCTCCAACTACTTGAAGATCACCCATCGCGTCGGTAAATTTTTTATAATACCAAACAAGCCTGATTTCAAGATACAAACTTGCAGAATACAAATTTCTCACTTCAAAAATACTGGTACACGACAGTTCCTCTCTGATACCAATTATTGAGAATAACGAGTACAAAACTCTAATATTCGCAAGAAATGATTATAAGGAAGTACTCACTGAACCACTCTTTCAAAACACTTAAAGAAGATCAACTCATAAAATACTACACTCAAACTAAGATACAAATGCTAATTGTCTTTTTTTTTACTTCTTCTTGGATGATTTTAACCAAATGAGAAGCTAGCCTATTTATAGGGTAAGTAAGCAAATTACAGCCACAAATTTCTTATTTTCCCTTCCACCACTTGTTCAATTTGTGGTGGCCTAACTTCTCCATTAATCATAGTGGGCTTAATTAGTGGTGGCCTAATTTCTCCACTAATGGTAGTGGGCTTAATTACTGGTGGCCTAATAATTATGCACTAGTTAGTGTTGTGTAACAACCCGAGGTTTTGGAGACGGGGATTTATTTATTTTGGGAGAAATAAATAATATTTTATTGGAGAATAATTAAATTTGGCACTTGAGGTCAAAACTTGGAGTCGTTAGAAAGTATATAGAATGGCGATTCTGAGGGTGTAGTTGTGTCCGGAAGCGTCGAGAAAGTCGAAATGACTGTACTTCGGGTCTATTTAGGTTCCGAAATAATTTAGGACCGTTTGACTCAAATTAAAGTTATCGGGTCATTTAAAGTGTGTATTATCATTCAAAGATGTGTATCTTGGGATTTAGGGCTTATTAAGCCTACGGGAGATATTTCTCCAAAGAGAGAAAGAGAAAAAGAAAGAAATAAAGAGAGAAGAAGAAAAGGAAGGAGAAAAGAGAGAGAAAGTGGAGATTTCCGGCCAATACGTGATCTCAAGGCAGATTCAGACCCTACGAACCCGAGGCAAGTGATTAAACTTGCTAAATAATTATTGTGTACCATTTATTGCATGATTTGTGGATTTAATCTTTGGGTTTTAGGTTTAGTTTATCAAAACCTAACTTTTGGGTATAATCTTAGATTTGATATAGATCTAGGATTTGATGATAGAAATTAGTTTATATGTATTCTAGGATGAATATTAATGATATGTATGTGTTTGGGTTAAAGAGAAATGGAGAGAAAATGATTAAAATGTATGTTGGGGATTTTGGCTTACTTAAAAAGTAACCATTTTCGAGGTTTCTGAAGGGCCCAATCGATTCGGCCTCCTACCGAATCGATTCAGAAGTATGCAGGTGCCCAGGTCTGAGTGACCGAATCGATTCGGATTCCAGCCGAATTGATTCGGCCTGAGACAGAGCCTCAGGTCTGATGACCCGAATCGATTCGCCTTCCTGGCAGAATCGATTCGCTGGGTCGAATCGATTCGGAATTGGCCCGAATCGATTCGGAAACAGGGCTTTCGGGGGATTGTTTTTCTAAGAAGAATTTCATCCCGTTTTATTTGAGGATGTTGATTGGGAACCTCTATAAGAATTGTTTGGAGTATGTTTTGGAGACTTTTAGAGAGTTTCCCTTATAAGAAATTATTGGAGTCTTATTGACTAAATTTGAGGAATATCGAATAGATATTACGGTATATCTTAAGTGGGGAAGCCCACCTTGATTGGAGATTCAATTTGGAGATGATCATATTAATTATAAGAAAGAATGAGATAAATTTAGAGACGTCGGATCTTAGGATCAAATCCCAAACGGGATAACTCTAACGGTTCATAAAATGAATTGAACCCCATTATGGATGGAGAACTATTTATGTGAATTGAGGTGCATTCGGATATAGAATATCCTTAACTTAATTAGAATGGAGAGACAATTCATTATTAGAAGCGACGTGTTAGCTTCAAGCGAGAAATAGTATCGCGTATACTAAGTGGGGAAGATATGTGAGATTTAACGGTTAGTGTATCAAAGGAGAGAGATATACTAAACAATGACATTAAAGTTATTGCGCCTAAGAGCGTCTAATAAAAATGAACATGATGTGGCAGGTATACCTTATATGAGGGTATATCTTTATTATGTGGGATGTATGTATACCATATATGATGGTATACATGCATGGTTAGGCATACCCTCTCCTTGCTATCATTGGGAAGTTACGTGCGTAGAGGGTGAGCATCCTGGCTCAAAGAGCAGGGTGTGGATATTCCCCAGGTCATAGTCGTCCATGTGATTATTATGTGATATACATTTATTTATTTTGGGGGTGAGAGGTCGTGGGTATGTGTCGCTCTCACTTGCCGGTTAGGAGCTATGACCGCTTCCCGGGATGTCGTGTGCGTGAGTTGATCACGAGGTGGGTGTCGTGGAACCCCACCAGGTGGCCCCAGTTTGCTACGTATATGGGCTGCTGAAAGATGATAGCATGTGAGCCTGCTTCCTTTGAGTTATAGCTCGGTTGGATGGTTATTATTGCTTGTGCTTGTAGTTGGGTATCGAGGGCATAATGGACCTCAAGGACTGACATTGCCAGGATCAGTGTATCGGGGGGTTCCTTGTTTGGATTTCGCTTCGGCGAGACGTCCCACGCACGAACCGCAATGTAATGTTGGAAATTGGGGATAAGTTAGTCCTTAATGCTCATACTTATATATATATCACCTATCCCGATAATCGACAGTGCCAGGAGTAGTGTAACGGGGGGGTTCCTTGTTTGGATTTCCCTTCGGCGAGACGTCCCACGCATGAAACGCCGTGTACTGTTGAGAATTGGGAATATTAATTAATTAAAACTGGATAATAAATTGGGTTACATGCATCATGCATTGAGGGCATAATGAGCCTCGAGGATCGATACGGCCAGGAGTAGTGTAACGGGGGGGTTCCTTGTTTGGATTTCGCTTCGGCGAGACGTCCCACGCACGAAACGCAGTGCCGTGTTGAGAATCGAGAGGAGTTTATTCCTTAACTATTGATGCTAATAACTCATATATATATTATATATATATATATTGTTGCATGCCTTATAAGGGCGTCACTAGAATATAGAATTCTAGTAATTGATAATGTTAATGTTTTGTGATGTGGTTGATTATGCAACTTTATATGTTCAAAAAATGAACAAATATAAGGATTACTATAACATTTAAATTAAAGTATACGATCTAGATGGAACTCACATAGGTAGAGATTGAGAGATAGGTTAGATGATTTTATTTAAATATTTCATTTGGGTTTCAAATTAGATTATTTTGCCTAAATAGAATTGGGCACCCATTTGGAGATCACGTGCATACGCTTAGTGCGTGCTTTAGTTGAGAGGTGAGATGGATTTTATGGAGAGGACGATTCCATTAAATCATGTAATAATGCATTTATAATTATTATGCATTTTAAGACACTTGCTATAAAATGTTTTTCAACTCGGGCTCTGACCAATTTATATTTTCTCCTCCATGTATATATTGTACTACTTCAGGTGTTCCTCCGCAAGGACGCCTTTGATGTTCATCCATTCAGGATTCGTGGAGCTGTGGCAATAGAGGACTGTCGCAGCATTTTGCTTTAGTCGATTCCTATCTAGTATTCAAGGTGTTGTAGATTAACACTTTTATATTTCATTTCTCCGATTGTATTGTCTGTTACCCGACAGCATATTCGAGTATTTTATTTGTACTTTGTATTGCACTCTTGTATATTAATGGAGTTTGCACTTATCACTCAAAATAGTTAGATGTGTATAGTTGGTTGTGTTTGCATTTATGGTTTTGTTGTTGTTGTTAAATAAAAGTTTTAAAATTTTTGACAATCCACTTTTAATAGTTTCGGGTAGCTAGCCTTATATTATTAGTATTGTTAATTGATGTTGAGACTGTGCCATCTGAGATACCTGATTTAATGTAGTATAGGGATGTCCACCCGTTATTATTTTGAGCGGGTTGTCACATGTTGATATCTTAACAGTAATGTCCTAAAATTGCTACTTAGTTAAGCTACATTATAATAATCTCCAACAAAAATACCACCGCCCAGATTAACAAACTAACTCCTCCCCAAAAAACCGCCAACTAATAACTCGGTAGTTGTCTATGAAGAATGACACTAGTGCATGAAAAATTAACAGTTATGCCAAGACTAAACTATAATTCATCTCTTTGAATTAGGACTTAAAATTAACTCGAGAATAATAACAAACACATATATAAAAGCGAGCAAGGATACAAATTCATAAAAGCATGTTAAATAACTCAAAAAAGATATAAGAGGTTTTTAACTAGGTTAATACACATGTGGGAGTCATTTAAGTCTTATCACCCCGAACATCGAATGACGTATCAAGAACTACATTATTTTTAATAGCAATTTGTGAGTTTGATTGCGGGTTTTTCAATAGCAAAACGATTCAAGATATGGATCTCAAAATTTTATTACGAGGTTTGATGGTGGTGAAATTTGCGAGGAATTCTTATTTTGTTTCTTTCTCTCACTAAGAAAACAACAAGGTATAGATTGATATTATTTTTAAAAAAACGGTGGTTGTATATGAAATTAAATCATAAGTTCACTTCATTTGATAACCCCCCTCATTTAAACCACGTGTTTACACCCTAAGATAATTTTTTTAAGTTAATGGACAAATCTTAATAACCTGGCTATTTTAGAACTCATGTTTATTTGAGATTAGTTATTAACCCGTATGAAAATAAAGCGATAACTTAGGTGTTATATGATAAATCTTCATCATTGTCTAAGGAGTAAATCTTGATGAACCACATTTTGATGCTGCATCGCTATCGCAATGCGTAGCTGGCTATACACATCATCAACCAAAGATAAAGGAAGTGGGGTCATGACCAATAATTGTTGACCTTAATAATTTTATGCCTACTAAACAAAATAATACTTAGATTATTTACAACACTTTATTAACTACTCATTTATTAATTAGCATAACTCATTATACTTAATCACTTTCGCACCTTAAATTTCAATAACTACTTTTTCCCGAAAATAATTCTTTTTTTACTAATTTTGTACAAAAAATGCCTAAAAAAAGGGCCTAAAAGATTTTTTTTCCTAAAAAATGTAACATGACGCAATACAACACGACACGGGCAATTATTGTATATTCCCTAACATAAATACGTATTTTGTTAAAAAGATATATATTTTTAGTTTAACCCATTTAGTCCCCAAAACACCCATTTACCAAATATTCTCTTATTTTTAACCCCCCCCCCCCCCCCCCGGGGGGCACTGCACCATTTTTTTACATATTTTGGGACTATACAGTAATTGACCATTTTTTAAAAACAGTTGAAATTTTTTTATATTATTCAAAAGGTTCAAAAAATTAAAAAGAATAAAAAAAACACTTGTATAAAAAGAAACCCAACATAATAAATTGTTTATAAACTACTTAAAACATATATTTTGACTAATAAATTGTGTTAGAGAAAATTGTTTTTAGCTTCTTATAACTATTTTTTTTTTAAACATTTCAACTATTTTTAAAAGGGGTCAATTACTGTGTAGTCCCCCAACATAAATACATATTTCGTAAAAAATATATTTATTTTTAGTTTAACCCATTCAATCCCCAAACACCCATTTATTCAATATTCTCTTATTTTTAAACGTTCGCGATAGCGACACTCCGCCCCATTTCTCCCTCCACCCTCGCATTGCCCCCTATTTTACATCTTTTGGGACTATACAGTAATTGACCATTTTTTTTAAAACAGTTGAATTTATTTTTTATCTTTTAAAAAATTTATAAAAAAAGTTAAAAACAGTTTTAAAAAAAGTTTCTTATTAAAAATGTGTATTTTTTTAAACATCTTTTTATTGAAAAAAACTATTGAATAAATATTAAAAAATAGTTTTGACTATTTATAAAATTATTTTTTATTAACAAATATTTTTATATATATAATTCTGGTTCTAACTGTTTTTTATAATAAAAAATTATTTTTGTATAATATATATATGTGGGGGGGGGGGGGGGTGCATGTGTGGACCCAATGAACAAGATAAAGAAATCTGAATGGACCATACAGTTTCAATGCGGTACAAATAGGCGGTACATCTAGAACTGCTCTTGCCTAAGCAAATGTTTTAGTTAAGAGTTGTTTGTCCTTAGCTCTTAAGAATGAATTTGAATCACCCTGACTCAAAAGACTTAAGAGGCCTCAATAATATTTGTTTAAAAATATTATAGGCTAACAACTATATTTTTCTTTGAATGGTCAACATGTTAATTGCATCTTATTTTGAATAAATGCATGAGTTCAATGATTTATTTATATATAAAATAAACATATTATTTATTTTCGCATTTTAGACTCTAAATCTTGATTCAAACGTAAGATTTAGGTAAAATAACAAATGTAGTCTTACATAATAATTTAAATTTAAGAGTATTTTCCCACTTCAACACTTTCTCAATTATGAGATTTGGATTTTATTACATTTCTACAATAAATTTTAGACTTTGACCCAAATTTGTAGTGTTTTGTCAAAGTTAATGGAAAGTAACATATTAATTGACAAATGACTACAATTTTAAAAACCTAAAAAAAGTAGAACTAAAAAATTTAAAGAAAGTAAAACTTAAGTGAAAGAAATACATACTAGCTTCCCTTTCCCACACTCCCACATGAAGAGTCACACATTATGACAAACATTCACCAACAAACTCTATTGAAGAAGAATGAGCTCTCTCTCTCTTCCTCCCCCCCCCCCCCCCCTTCTACACACATACACACACGCTTATATGTGTATGTATATACATAAAATCGACCAAGTTTTGACCCAAGTAGCCTGTTTACTGATGGACTACGTTAAAACAACGTGGTTTTGGGCAAAGTGAGGGGTTTTCTTATCATTTCACCCCAAAATTACATCAATTGTGTAGTAAGGGATGTGCATGAAATGATATGTACAATTGTATTCAATACAAATAAAGATGAGTAGAAAAATAAACATGCACAATCAAACAAGAACAATATTTACGTGGTTCGATAATATGTCTACATCCACGGGGGTTTTCTAACTTCTAATTGATCATGTTTGATAGCAACAGTTGCATAGCTCTTTTTCCTGGGGTGAGGATTACATTTATAGAGAAAATAAAATAAGGTTGATCCGCATAGGACTTTATAACATTAAATAGCTATCCAGACTTGATTGAATGTATATAATTATGAGATTTTTCCAGGCCAACATTAACAATTTTACCCTTTCGTGAGAGATCTCTGATAGGGTCAACGAACATGTTTCCTTCCCTCATGTGTGGTCTAACTAGATTTGCAGTTGGTTGAGGATGCAGAGGTTTGTTTGTTCCCTTAGTTGGATTCAAATTGCGGTTACTGACAATATTGGTCAGTCAAAGGTGCTAATGATCAAAGAATAATGTGGTTACTTATATTTTTTCCTAAGGTCGGCTTTGGATACGTTTTATACATATGAACATATATATGTATTATATGTTTTCAACATATGTAAGTATTTAAGTCATACGTATATGTATATGAAGGTATATAGAGGCATTAGTTAAGTTAAATAAGGCATTGGGGGGTGGGTTCAGAGTCTAAAATTAAAAGAGGTGATGAATTTGATTACCTAGTAATGTATATTTATAGAGTAAATAAATTTCTTCTTCTGATTAATTAATCAGTGTTGTCCAAAAGATTTTCCAGTGCTTTCTGCCAAAATGATCTGTAGTGTTGTTAAATAATGTAAATGATTACTAGCTTTGTTACATAATTAATTTGTGATTCGTCTAAAGCCTTACACCCGACCTCATCAAGTTAAAAAAGTCTTAATCTTATCTCACTCCTTTTAAACCATTCACTCTCCATATATTTACCGAGAATGGTCACAATCACTTGGTCACGATCCAAATTCCTAACCAACATAAAAATTATGTGACCACCAAGGGTAGGGGTGACCTAGACTGGGGATTTGTCACAGTTCCAGACCATGACCACAATGTTCATGACTCTAGACTGTGATCTTACCATAACTATTTAGGTGGAAAAGTTGGAGCCATTTTTTCAAGTGGATGGTCATGATTTTAGACCGTGAACCAATCATGACCAATCTTAGGGTAGAAAAGTTACGATTTTGAACCATGACCCCTAACAGTGACGACACTTTAATTTGAATTGATCACCAGCCCAATGGTCACAGTTTGATACCATGACTAAGTTTGATGACTAAATGGGTCGTGGTTGGGAACTATGACCTAGGGATAGTAACTAGTCGAGTATGGGGCGGGATTTTTTAAATCCTAACCCGCCCCGTGAGGAAAATAATTAACCCGAACCCCCCCCCCCCCCCCCCAATAACCCGTGATAGAGTCTTTTTAAGCCACGAACCCGATTAAATATAAACACATTTAACCTGTCCTAGCCCCGTTTATATTAAACGGGTCAAAAACCTGCTCGGAGCGGGTTTAAACCAGTTTTGGGGACTCGTGACAATTTGATTGGTCGCAGGAAGTGTCACGACTCCAGACCGTGACCCTTTATCAGCTATAAATAGAACCCCTTATTTTTTTTTCATTTCACTCGACGTCGCTCTCTCTATATCTATCTATCTATCTCTATCTCCCTCTTACTCTCTCTCACTAATGGCTCCACTAGCGCTCGTCTCTCTCTCTCTCTCTCTCTCTCTCTCTCACACACACTATGTATTTGTGTGTGTCTGTGTGTGCATGTTTTTCTCTCTTTATGTGTGTACATATATATGTGTGTGTGTGTGTGTGTATATATATATATATATGTAAATTTACATATATCCATATATTATGGAGTATAAGTTTTTTACTATTCCATAAGGGGACAAGTCAATTAGGGTCCGATTGGTTGACAATGGGCAAAAGAGTGTGCATAGCAAAATTTGCCAATGCAAATTTTACATAGCTTTTTTCACATGAGCCTATCAAACAACCATTTGGCGAAATTAACGTCAATCCAATTAGTTTATTTAAAAATAGTTTTTATATTATATTCAAAAATGTTAAAAACAGTTTTTAAAATATTTTTATATTACGATTTTTAAAAAAAATTGTAAAACATTTTCTTAACAATTTTTTACAATATTAAAAACAGTTTTTAAAATATTACAAAATAATTTTTAAATATTCACAACAGTTTTTTTAACTATTTAAAATAGTTTTTAAAATAATTTTTTTAAACTTTAAAACTGTTTTTATATTATATTCAAAACAGTTTTTAAAAATGTTAAAAACAGCTTTTACAATACTTTTATATTACGGTTTTTAAAAAAACTTGCAAAACATTTTCTTAACAATTTTTTATACTATTAAAAACAGTTTTTAAAACATTACAAAATAGTTTTTCAATATTCTTAACAGCTTTTTTATAATATATTCAAAACAGTTTTTAAATTTTTTTTTAAAACATTAAAATTATTTTTATATTATATTCAAAACAGTTTTTAAAAATGTTAAAAAAAGGTTTTACAATATTTTTATATTACGATTTTTAAAAAAAATTGTAAAACATTTTCTTAACATTTTTATAATATTAAAAACAGTTTTTGAAACATTAAAAAAAGTTTTTAAAACATTACAAAATAGTTTTTTTAACTATTTAAAACAGTTTTTAAAATTGTTTTTTTAAACCTTAAAAAAAAATTATAATATAGTCAAAACAGTTTTTAAAAATTTTAAAAATAGTTTTTACTGTATTTTTATATTTCGGTTTTAAGAAAAAATTGTAAAACATTTTCTTAACAGTTTTTTATAATATTAAAAACAGCTTTTAAAACATTACAAAACAATTTTTAAATATTCCTAACGGTTTTTTGAATTATTTAAAATAGTTTTTAAATATTTTTTAAAAATATTAAAAGTGTTTAAGAAGTTGGCAAATTTATTGATAAATATTTCTCACTCAAATAGGTAAGCAAAATTTACCTAGGCATTATGCATAAGAGGTGTTGTACATTGACAAATAACTTGTAGGTAAACTTTTGTATCAAACACATCAAATTATAGGCAAATACCACATTTGTCAATTTATTTGCCATTTGCCATGGCAAATAAACGCAATCAAACGGACCCTTAGTGGTTAGGATTAGGCCAACAATGCAAGAAATAAGGTGTTGTGATCTTTCTTTAGTTATTTCATTAACCCGCCCAAACACCCACAATAGGGGTGGCAATTCGGGTCAACGGGTCATGTTTTGGGCCGACACGAGACGACAAAGTTTTTTCGGACACGAACACGACACGACATGAATTCGTATTTTTTTAGTTGACACGAATACGACCCAAATAAAAAATAACACGGCACGACATGACACGAATACCAGAATTTCTTAAATTTCACCCCTAAAAAACACGATAACACGACTCGACTCATAATTAAGACACGAACACGACACGAACACGAAACATCGTGTCAATTTCGGATCAATTTCGTTTCGTTCCGTGTAATTTTTTTGTGTCGTTTCTAAAATTGACACCCCTAACCCACAACAAGGGCGGCCACCACTAAGGAGCCCTACATTAATTCAAAAGCACTTTCAATAGTAGTCACCTTGGGCTACACAGTGTTTGTCTCTCAACCTTAGTGCCCTAATCCGCCAACTAAGGGTAACCCGCTCTTAATTCGCGAATTTAACAGTTCGTGGGAAATTCAGGTACAATTCGCGAATTACTTTGGTCAAATTCGCATATTATAAAAGTCACCCAATGAATTGACAACTAAAACCATAGAAAATAATTGAACTTTTATCGAAAGGGGCAAAGCTTCTATAAAGCAGCTAAACCCCCTGTCTTCCATGACTCACACTGCATGAGCCTTACTAACGGAACATCTTTTATATTTAGCAAGTAGTCACATGACTAATACTCCATTCCGATGTGGGACTCTCACTGCTTCTTAGAAAACCATGTGGTTGGTTCCTTTCTATCTTAAAGCATATTTTGTTATATTTTTATTTTCTTAATTACATATTATAAAAAAAATGTTTTGATATTAATATATATCATACTTGTGTGATTCAAGTTATTTTTAAATATGCCCACTAATTTATAAATTAGATAGTTTTTGTGATTAAATTAAAAATATATCATATTTGTATTTTTAAATAAAAACTTAAATAAAATATGTTATTCTCATAAATGTAGAGTTAAATACACATTGACTTTACATATATGTATTTACATACATTTTTTTAAAATTATTTACATTTATTTTTATTGATGGTAAATAACAAATTATAATAATGTTTACACCAACATGAAAAATAAAATATTAACTAAGCACGTGAAACAATAAAATAATTCTCTATTAGTGTATATTTTGTTTATATATAAATATATATTTCTTATTTAAAATCGTAATTTTATATTTAAAATATATATATATATATATATATATATATATATATATATATATATATATATTTGTATGTTAAATATATAAACGCACAGGTGGCGCTTTCAAATCCTAATAATTTAAAAATCGACGCATTAGCGCACTCGCATCCACACCTGCACTCGCCCCCGCACCCGCATTAGGGCACTAAGCTCTCAACCCCCACATGCAATCTTTGTCTTTCTCTTTCAAGCCTCTCTCTTACATGATATCAATTGGCTTCTCCTACAAGACGACATGATTTTTTTTTATATTTGGGTTCAATCTCAGTTAAGGTAATGTAATATTTTTTAAGGTTACTTTTAGTGTTCAGTTGTAAGATTTTAATTTGTACGTAAATTTTGTTTTCTTCTACTTTGTAAATGATTTGGCTTTTGAATTTGGGTTTTGTGGTTTTGTCTACGATGTGCAGGTTTGATGTTATAGCGATGAGGAATTGTATTTTGGTGGTTTTGTCTACCAGATCACCATCGGTCTCTCTCTCTACTTTTATTTATTTTTTTGTCTATTTAGTTTCCCTCTTGAAATATATTTTCATTTTCATCTCCAATGATCTGATCTCTTCTTTATTATTCCCCTTTAAGTTTGATTAATATTTATGGGTGGATATCTAAACCCTCACACTGATTCTTATTTCACTTTCAGGTAAATTTATAAGGTTCTCTCTCTCTCTCTCTCTCTCTCTCTCTCTCTCTCTCACTCACTCTCTCTCTCTCGTGTATTTCTTCTATCAGTTAGCATTTTTTTATTCTAAGATAACCTTTTTTGGACTTTTAATTTGAGCACTGATCGCAAAATTTATTTGGCCTAGACATATGAGATGTTTGAATACAAAAAAAAAACTTGATAAACATTGCTAATTAATTTTAATATTTGTCTTAAATTGTGTAAAAGTTAGTTTGTCACTGATTTTGAGATATTTGATTCATTAGTTATTTATCTTTAATTGTTGAGGTACATTTGATTTGGCTTTTATTTTCCGTCATTGGTCTGTAATGTTGACAAGTTTGAAGTTTTTGTTCTATGGGTATTGATATACCCATATATACACACGGCCAGG
Organism: Sambucus nigra; assembly: GCA_949130495.1. Lineage (NCBI taxonomy): Eukaryota > Viridiplantae > Streptophyta > Magnoliopsida > Dipsacales > Adoxaceae > Sambucus > Sambucus nigra. The sequence continues at coordinate 47,492,501 of OX422220.1, read as the reverse complement.
CCGAGGACACCCTGTACCTGGATGGGGTTAGGGTGACCTCATCATCAGGCTCCAGACGACCCCTCAGGGACCGACCCTTCATCAGGCCCGGACGACCCTTCAAGGGCCGACCCTTCATCAGGCCCGGACGACCCTTCAAGGGGCCGACCCTTCATCAGGCTCCAGACGACCCTCCGAGGGGCCGACAGTACGAGGCCTAAAAATGGCCTGACTCACTATCAGAAGGAACTTTGCCCTCGGCCTCGTGCTACAGGCCGAGGGTGACGTCATCACGGCGCGTGGTTTGGGAGATGCGTGGAACAGTGCGCGTGAGGCTCACAGGACACATGGAAGACCGTTACAACCGAATCACCCCCTCACGTGAGGGAATATTATGTCATCATTTGGCATCTACAGGTGTCAGCAGGAGATTGGCTAAATCATCATTCACATGCACCATGCATACTTGGGGGGTATACTACACCCCCCAAGACCTATATATACTTGTCACCTACAACCCTACAAGGGGATCGATAATCATAACCCTAGCAAAAAAAAATCTTATACACACAGTAGAGAGAGAAAGTGAGATTATGTGCATTGTATCCAAGGCCATTAGTGCCCATACTTAGTGGATCACACACTCACAGTGGATGTAGGCCTAATGGGCTGAACCACTATGCATCATTATCTTATTCCTCTTATACTCATCTCCTTCTACACACTTACACACTTATACATATACATATACATCTCTATGGCTGCCATGGTTACTACTATTTGAGCTCATCATCACTTATCTGGTGGTGCTGAATCTCAGCATCATCAGTTATGATCCTCTTTGTTTAGAGATGAATACCTCTATTTTAATCAAATGTATGGTATCGATTGGTTGACTTTCATATTTTATTATGTTTTCCTCTATTGCTTTTCTCCTACTATTTAATTGTCATATTGACATTGGTGAAGGCCTTCATTAGTTTCTTTTTTTATATATAAATCTTTAAATAGCCGGAAAAAAGAAAAACATTAAAATGTTTTGTTAGTTTTTGGGTATATTATATATGTGGTGTTGAAGTTATTACAAACAAATATTGATGAATAAAACTATATCTATTTTGTGCCATGTTTTACCTAAATGTAAGCGGGCGTCTTATACATATGCAATTAGTGTAACGCTCACGCGGTTCATTTTCTCTTAAGTATTTTACTATATACTATATCACGAGTACTAATATGAAATTGTGGAATACTGAAAATGCTCACAAAATTCCGTAGACAAGGGCAACTCTGCGATACTCACATGGACATAATAAAATGGATTTCTAAATAGTCATAATGTCTTCATGTGTTGAAATTGGTGATTTGGTTAGACAATTGTAATTTGTTTCGCGGTATTATCATCACTTACTTTAGGTGTCTTGCTAATACTCCTATTACTTAACATTATATGAATAATTTGATACACTATGTTATGATAATTAAATTCCCTAACGTGCCTGGTTGACACATGAAGAAGTTATTAACAGATACAAACATTTTTTCTTTGTACACAAACTCTTTATACGACTGGAAAAAGAAAAGTTATGCAGAATCATCTCCACCTTTATAAAATTATCCAAAAAATTTTGCGTTCCTTCGTGCATTTATCTTGGTTAGTTTTGGATACTAACCATTGAGATTCTAAACCTAAAATAGTTTACAAATTTAGATTGACTTGAAATTTTTGGATTATAATTTGGGGTTTTCTTGATATGTTTGATTTCAATATTTCCAGTTTGGCGATAAAAAGAAACTTTTCTACTGTAATCCGCATTCATTTTAGATTTTTGGTTACACAACTAAAAAAATAACCACCCGTTTGGCATTTTATATTCAACGCCCACAACTAAATTTGAGTAATCATTTTTTATTTCTAGCTATTAGTTGATGTATTATTTTGTCTTGCTTAAATGTTGACTGAAATGTTTGTTGCTACACTCCTCCTATAGTTATGAGTTTGACACCCATCCTTGTTCACGATATAATCAAGCAATCTCCTCAAGCCAGAATTCACATTTAGTAAATTATTAGGGTTTTGAGTTGTGGTTACATTTCCAATTTAAGCTTACTTCCATCTTGCATTTTGATTCTCTAGTTTTAACTTAATTATTTGTTTATACAACTAGGGTACTATGTTATCAATTAGAAAATTCAAAATCTAATCTAATTATCAATTGTATAAAGAGTAAGACTATCTTTTTCTATTGGTGAGATTTGTCCAATTTAAGGTAAACTACTTTGTGCATTTTCGTTCTGTAATTCAATCTTTTAATTGAAGCAAGTTTTTTAGTTAGATTGTGTTGGAGGTGTAAATGATAAAATTGTGCAATTATGCTTTAGGTCTAATTTTAGTCATATTTTACTCATCTATATTCTGGTATAATTGATTTTGTCTACTTTTAGTTAGTTTGTGTGTATACACCAACTGATCCCGCTTCCTGATCTTGAATAAGATGAGAATGCGGGATTATATCGAATAATTTGTAGATTAGGCCAACCAGACACAAGTTCAAATTTTATTTTGATTAGCAATTAGGTGTACATGCGACGATAATGTCCAATTCAATTCTAATCAATCATACAATCAAAACACGAATGCAAATATGTAAGAAAAAAATTATTTTTAGGACAACTTTTTATTCGGCAATATAGAGAATTGGACAGACACAATCGACTTACAAACTACTCAGCATGTCTAAGTATATGTGTAGAATCTTAAATTCTTCTACATAATACGTCCCAGTCTAATACCGTCCACAGGAAGCGGTCTTCCCCCGATATCCACCTATAAGTCTTCTTCTACTTTAACAGCAAAACTTCGGTTCCATAAGTCAACAATATAGATGGACTCTACATGGGTTTATGCAAGGTGTATGGAAATTAGGGTTTCATAAACTCAAAAATCACATATGGGGATGTATGATTTGGAAAATAAAAAGTGATTTGAAAAACAAAATATGAATACTTTTGGAACAAGTATTGGAAAATCATTTTTGCCAAAAGTATTGAGAAATTCTAAACAAAACAGGTTTTTATAGCAAAAAAATGAATTTTTAGGCGCTAGGGTTGTTCGAACGATATTAGACCTCGTTCAAACAAAAATAATACTTTCGTTCAAATGAAATCTTGTTTCATTCTAATGAAACCCATTTTTCGTTGAATTTCCTTCTCACAAGCTTCGAATAAGAAGTCCTTGTCAAAGCACGGGTGTCTCGTTTGAATATTGTTTAATGCTACTTCAAACAAAATTACACATCTCATTTGAACGAGACCCAATCTCGTTTGAACGAGACTTTAAAAAAATTGTTTTTCAAAATCCTTATATCAAAAGCCGTTATTTTTAAAAGCAAGACATCCCAGTATAAAATCTATATAAAGCCATGAAAATGCAAGTTTTTATACCTCCATAAAGTGTCGGTGATGAATCCAAAAATGGAGCGCGATCACTAACGCGTCTTTGAATAAACTATAAGAAATAACTCTTGCTCTTATAAATATCCCCCTTTAGCTATTCCGGTAAAAAAATAAAATTGAAAACCAAATTACAATAAATTCCCCAAAGATAATAAATCCTAATGTGCTTTCAACCCTAGAAACGGAATAACATTTGATCGTTGTCTTCAGCTAAACCTGTTCTTACCTTGGCTAGCTTTGTCTTCATGTTGTGTAGTCCATGAAATCATCATCAAAGCGGAAGAGTCCTACACACATGAAACAAGAAATATCATAACGCATACGAGTTTTACAGAAAAGTAAAACTCCCCCTCAATATATTCTCCCCCTTTTTATCCGTATTAGACAAAGGGTTGAAAGCTAAGAATAAATAATAAGCATCATATGAAGAAGCAAATATATCATCAAAAAGATAATCGATAAAGCACATGTAATGATAATCCAAGAGGCCCACCAACTCTAGACACCACATTCTAGGACCCTCCTAAGCATCTCCTTAGGTCCCTAACACTTCCTCTTTCACCATAAACCCTAGGTTATAATCTGAGTACCGATTTAGAGGCTACCGAGTGCTCCCAGGCCCTGTTTGACTCTGGTCAACTTTTTCGTCAAAGAAAAAGCTTAATGAATCTTCGAAGGGATCTGAATTCCCTTTCCTACTGTCCTTCGGTGCATAAATCAACCTTACAATTCGGACGAACGGTCCTTTTTACTGTAAAAATCGATCTGGAGGCCACCGGATGCTTCCTGGCCCCATTTTGACTCCAATTAACCTCCTCGCCTGGGCGTAAGCTCAATAAATCTTCTAAGGGATCTGAATCCCCTTTACAACGGTCTGTCCCGTGCTCGAATCGGCCTTACGATTCAGACGGATGGTCCATTTTCCCTCAAAAACTAATACGGAGGCCATCGGGCGCTCTTGGGCTCTATTTGACTCCCATCATCTCTTCAGATCTCGATAGAGACTGAATAAATCTTCAAAATGATCCGAATACCCTTTCCAATGGTCTGCCCCGTGCGTGAATCAGGCTTACGACACAGACGAATGACTTGTTTTACTCTGAAGGGTCACTGGCCATTTCGAGTCATGTTTCACTAAAGTTAACTCTCTGAACCAAATGATATTGAATGAATCTTTGAAAGGCTCTGAATACCCTTTCAATGGTCCATTCCGTGAGTGAATTGGACTTACGGTTCGGACTAATGATTTGTTTTGCTCAGAGAATATCTTGTTAAAAAGATCATCGGGCATTTTCGAGACCCGTTTGATCGTAGTCAACTCCCGAACCTGAGATAAGCCCAATGGATTATTAAAGGTATCTGAATACCCTTTTTAATGGTTCATCCTATGCGCGATTCGAACTTACGAATTGCGTTTTACTATCATTTTTTGAAAAATCTACATGAGACTTCCGAATGGCAAACCTATTTTCATGCCTATCGGCAGTGTGTCTGGGGTTTCCTGTTGATAGGTATGTCAAGGACAATGCCAATCGGCACCCCCTTGACCCTATATAAAGGGAGCATGAGCTCACTTTAAAAGGCACCTTAGAAACATCCTTTTCAGTGATCTCAACAACATTCTCTCAAAGTTAGCGTGGTTTCCATATTGAAATCTCTCCCCCACATTTCATTCCCATCCTTTTCTTACACAATTTAGTAAATTCCATTCCTTTTCCCCTACCGCCTCCATCCGCTTGCAAGAGCAACCCTTCAATAATCGAGATCAATTTTAAAGCTTTCAAAGAAAGTTCAAACCTTTCACCCTCTCTTTAAATTCCCTTATTTCCGCATTAGTTATTCAATTCTTACTTTAACATTCCATCTTTATTAGTTCACACGCATTAATATTCAATTCTTGTATTAGTAGTATTGCACATACTATATTTTCTATTAAAAAAAAAGAAAATGAGGGTTTGCTTGTAAATTCCATAAGGGATTTCTCATTACATTTTCTCATACTAAAGCATCCTTTTTCTACACATACACATATAATAAAGTCCCCGGTTGGATTTATAGGATAACCACCACCCCTATGTTGCATGCGAACTACGTGGACTATGATGCCTTTTTAGGCTACGTATGCATCTCGGGTAAAATCTGAGATTCAATTCCTCCTTCCCTATTTTTGTTCATATATTATTTTAATATATTATATTTTAATTTGTGCTCACGTTTTGTCCAATATATACCATCATTTTTCTAATAAACGATCGGTGACTCGATAAACGCACACATGATATTTTTTCTTATTATTTAGAAACACTCCTACGGATGACCTCACTCCGCCTTTCTTCAGGACGCGAGTTGAGTGATCCATCACTCCATTTATATATACATCCACACACTTCATAGAGTTATTAATGAGAAAAATAATACATGCCCATGAGAGATCGAAAGGGAGGGATGGGTGCCTAATACCTTCTCATTCCATAACTTAGCACCTGGATCCTTGAACTAATTGGTTTCGGAAGTGTGTCTTTGATGTCATTCTCTTGAGGAGGCAATATTTCTTTTGCCTATTTTGTGCAAAATAGGTTGGAAACTCTATCTCTATACATCACCCCATATTTAAAGACTGTCGAGAATCCCCAAGGAAGGGAGCGACCCCACCACCGCGCGCTAACTCGGTAGGTCGGAATGGCCATAGTAACGACTCTGTTGGGGATTTTGTTTGTTATAAGAGAGCTAGACTCTATTCTTACATGAGTGTTATCATTTTTCGCATGTGTGTGTATACACCTACCTGTGTGTTCCATTTTTCCTCTTTCACCTCTTGCATATATCTACCTCATGTATATATCACTTATTACTCACACAGTTGTAAATACCCTCAATATACATCTCACATTGCTTACACTTGTATATAGGATCACTTATTCCCACATGTTTCACACACCACTTAGGATATCCATGCTTAGGTTTCACTAGCATACACATCCACTTATCACACTTATATATATCCATGCTCACTTGCACACATCACATGCCACTTATAGTTTATCCATGCTTAAGCTCACTACCACATACTCACTTATTGATATTCACATATCACTCACTCACATGTATCCATGCTTATAGTGTAGTCTTTAGGCTCTATGATATATTTACTTTTCATGATACTAGTACATTCTTCCTATTAGTATAGTGCTTTTTTTACTCATCATGCCAAATAAAAGACTCTCTTCATAATATACTAATCAATAATCATGCATTTTTCACATTACATCACCAAGAGCATGGATATGGACCAAAATTTTATCTCGTACTGGGGGGTCACTGTGTGATGGGAACTTATTCGACGGGTCGCAGTTAGCCTAAGCAATATGACTCTCACTTTCCATTGGTCTAGTACCTTCGACGTATATCGAACGGCTCCCTCCGTATCTATAACACTCTGTATTTTTAAGCATTATACATATTTAATTAATTCGACAAATTAAAATTACTAGTGTATTGTAATTTACTTGAATTAATTATTAAGGGTTCATTTAAAATTAATCGGGAGAGTTAATGGCTAATATTTATAAAAAAAAATAATTACTAAGTGAATGGTAATAATTTATTAACGTCATAACGAGTGATAGTGACATGGTATTATTTTATCTCAATCGGGAGTCGGGAATAGACTATATTGATGTCGAGATAAAGACTTTTAATAAAGTAATTTGGATGATAATTCTGATTGTACGGTTGAATCCAAATAGGCGAGATGGTTGAAAAAGAGTACCCAAGGATAGTAAATGGGTCTCGGGGATTTTTTAGGAATAATCGGGCCCACACGGTGGTGTTTGGGTCATTTTAATTTGGCCTATAAGCTTAATATCGGGATTAACATTATAAAACCAATATAAGAGTGTTTGTAGCAAACACAACTTAAAAAGAAAACCCTAGTTATGTAGAGAAAAATAGAGGGAGAAAGTGGAGAGCTTTGGGGAGCCAAGTCACGAAGAAATTGGTGTGTTCTTCGTCAAATCATGATGTTCTTCATAAAGATCTGGACACCAATCTCCAACTCGATGATCCCCAACCATATAGTGCCTCAAAAAACAATGGTCACTATATGGTTGGGGATCATCGAGTTGGATATTGGTGATCAGATCTTGGTATGGATCTCCTATGAAGGGAGTCATGATGTTTGGCAAGAAAGGGAGGCTAGCGCCGAGATACGTGGGATCCTTTCCTATTATTAAGAGAGTGAGATTGGTAGTATATGGATTGGTCTTTTTAGAGCATCTATAGAGGATACCCGATGTGTTCCATGTGGCATCACTGAAGAAGTACCGGAGGAGCGAGAGAGTTTTTTGGCACGTTCCACTCAAGGAGATTGACTTACCACCAGACATCTCGTATGAGGAGAGACCTGTGGCTATTCTAGATCATAGTGAGTATAAGCTATGATCTAAGGTGGTACCATTAGTCAGAGTTCAGTGGGGACATCACAGGATTAACAAGTCAACATGAGAGCGGGAGGATGACAGTCGAGAGTAGTATCCGGAGTTATTCACCGCAGGTATGACCTAATTTCGAGGACGAAATTCCTTTTTGATGGGGGAAGTATGTGACACCCTGAATTTTTAAGAATTATACACATTTAATTAATTCGGCTAATTTAAATTACTAGTGTATCGTAATTTAACTGAATTAATTATTTAGATTTCATTTAAATATTAATGGGGAGAGTAAATGGTTAATATTTATGGAAAATAATTACTAAGTGGATGGTAATAATTTATTTGCATCATAAGGAATGATAGTGACATGGTATTATTTTATCTCAACCGGGAGTCGGGAATACACTATATTGAGGTCGAGATAGGTATTGTTAGTAAAGTAATTCGGATGATAATTTTGAGTGTACGGTTGACTCCAAATAGCCGAGATGGTTGAAAAAGAGTACCCGGGGGTAGTAAATGGGTCTCGAAGATTTTTTAGGCATAATCGATCCCACACGGGGGTGTTTGGTTCATTTTAATTTGGACCATAAGCTTAATTTCAGGATTAACATTATAAAAACAAAATAAGAGAGTTTGTGGCAAACACAACTCAAAAAGAAAACCCTAGTTTTGCAGAGAAGAATTGAGGGAGAAATTAGAGAGCTTTTGGGAGCCAAATCATGAAGAAATTTGTGTGTTCTTCGTCAAATCATCATCCACCTCAAAGGACTAGACACTATGAATCAATAGAGGCAAGTGGTTAACTTGCTGTAAATTTAACTATGTGATAATCGATTCATATCATAGTATGTGTAATTAAAAATACATTTTTGGGTAGGAAATTGCATGAAATTGTGTCTTCCTTAAATGGGACAATTTGAGGAGATTAAAAGGGAAATTGGTGATGTTATATGATTCGAGGATGTAGAAATCTGAATTATATGGTAAACCCAATGAAATTGATGGCAAATTTCGGATTATAAAGTCGAAGTCATAATTGGTTGAATAAAAATCGGATAAAACCCAAATGGGGAAATATTGGCTTATATGTAAAGTAGTTGGTGATTAATGGTTTCTAGGATGATTATAACATGTTTCTATGTAAATAAAACGTTGATTGTGATTGGGTGGCGATCTAAGGAAAAATAAAAAGCTTAAAGGTTTGACAATGGAGGAAAAACAAATCTGGGAAGAAGAAGGTTCGCAACCCACGTACAGCGAACCGGTTCAAACTTAGGGGATACCGGTTTAGGGGGTTAGGCCAACCGGTTTGGGGGGTTAGGCGAACCAGTTTGGGGGTCAGGCCGAACCGATTCAGGGGACCTGATAGTGTTAATTTTCTCATTTAATTTGGGGGTTAATACGGAGGGATTTCCAATGGAATTTTAAACGGAAGGATGAGAAAAACTTGTTGGGGAGATCGTGTGACATCATTTTACCTTATGAGAACAAATGAATGATTTAATTTAGTAATGGATTAAGTTTAATAAAATTCGTATGACTTAAATTATGGGGCGAGTGGATGTGTCCAAGTATTTTAGTTGAGTGACACTACCTACATAAATTTAATTAATGTGAATTTAATTAAAATAAGAGTCAGGATATAGAGTCGGGTATTTTCAGGCTAGTGCTATGGGAGTTAGGCACGGGTTAATCGGGTTTAAATTATTATATATATATATATATATATATATATATATATATATGGACAGTGTGATAGTATATATATTATTGTGTTCTCATTATATATCGGTGTAATATATTTTTTATAAATACATACCCCTCTAACGCTATCATAGGAGGTTGCGTGATGTGGGTGAATCTGTTGGCTAGTGAATGCAAGACGAGTATAATCCCAGGTCATAGCGTCCATTATTTTATATCGTGATTCTTTTCGGGGTGAGATGCTTTGCGCTTGAATCGGTCTCATAACCAGGGAACTATGACCACCTCCACTACGCTTGTTTTTATTTTCTAATTCGGTGAGTTAACCGTCCTGGGGTATCCGGGTGGATTGAGTATAACTAGGGTGATAGAATTTTAAAGAAAACATCCGGTGAGTTCTTACTCGGTAGGATGTGATATATATATACACACACACGAGACATGTGTGTGAATGTTATAATATAGTTATACGTATATAAAAGAGTATGAAATTATATGTGGGTGAAATACATGAAGTGAATTGTATTATTCATTCATAGATAGTGAGACAATTATATGGTTTATTTAAAGATGAATAATTAAGTGAAGATGAAAAATAACTTATAAATCATTAGTACTATTACTCGGGCTAGAGTAGTGTGTCAGGAGATTTTTATAACAAGGCTTATTAAACGGGGTAGCATGAATAGGTGGGTTATAAAAGAAGTCGTAGGTATGCATAATAGTTAAGAGGTGAACATCATCTCAAGGGAGTGCGACACTAACTTATATATGAAAAGCATTCGTGCATTTTATTTACTGCAAACTCAATCACTTGCTAAATATTTTCAAAATATTTTGGGTTCTAACCCTTACTGCAAATATTTTCAAAACCTTTTAGGTGTCTAGCCACAGGGACGCCAAACTTGATATTCTATTCCAGGAATACGTAGTTGTGGCACATGTGGATGCAGGTAGGAGTTGGATTAGACGTATCATTTCTTTATTCCTAGAATAGGGATCTTATCTCAGTTATAATTTCTTTTAGGTCGTGCTGCCCATTTACTTTCAGACTCAATATTTGGATTATTTATTTATCTGTTGGGTTATTATGTTGGATTGGGATTTTATAGCCGATGGTTTATTCAACAAGTATTTTAGTTATTTATTCAGTATTTTTTTAGATTTAGTGATTGTGTGCATCGATTAGTTATTTTTATTCCGCATATATTTATCTGTTTAATGAAAGATAAAATTTGATACCGGCTTAAATAACTAATTAGGTGATTAGTAATTAATATGGTTTTCGACAGTGACGCTAAGAATGAACCAAATGGAAATCATGTTTTAATTTAATAAAGGACTGATCAATCGGTATTTAATTAAGCGGGGAGTCACAATATTGTACCACTTGACCAAACTCATGACGAGAGGTATATAGCAGAGAAATCATTCACGTATGTCGAGTATCTCAAATTCTCTCTCACGCGTACTATCCCCATGAGCTATATAGTGAGGCAGTTCACGTACAATCAGGTATATCAAATGGCTTGTCCACGCGTACCGATTTCCCTCAAAAGAAAAAAGTATATCGTGGAAGTCAAGCGAAATAGGGGAACCCTTTCACTCACCTAATAACTGAATAAATTTTATATAGGCGTCAGACCTAGGGCACTTATATTTAGATTGTCAGTTGATACATGAAACTCAGTCAAAATGTCAGGTCAATAAGCCTCCCAGATTTTCATGCCACTTCGTCATTTTTTTAAAACAGGACCTTGTCCATGAGCATGGAAACAAGTCAAACCCTATCTTACCTATTTTTAAAACCCAATTTTCCCAGGCTCGGGTCTTGTCCGACATTTCTTTTGCATTTAGGTAAACCTGATACAAGTGAAAACATAATAATAATAATAATAATAATAATAATAATAATAATAATAATAATAATAATAATAATAATAATAATAATAATAATAATAATAATAATTTTCATGCTGAAACTCTTCTCTAGTTTTTCCTCCTCTCTCAAAAAACTGAAATACCAAATACATTTTTCCTCCTTTTCATCAAAAAAATACCGAAAAAAAAGTTCCTCATTTTTACCAAAGTGTCAAAAACATCTTTCCTCTTTTTTCAAAAATACCAAAAAAGTAATCCTTTCTTCCTTATTTTCAAACATAAGCTCGAACCATTTTCCTTCTCAGGTCGATCACATACTCGATTCTTGGCCTGGCTTCCTATTGGCTTCTGTCTTTTATCAAACCACCCTGAAGCTCCACCGGTTCCTCACTACTTCATTCGGGTCCGAAATCTACCTTCAGTAGTCCTTCATGAAAAATGTCGATAAAGCACTACATGTGCAGCTTGATCTGAGGGCAGTCCTTGTCCAACTCAATGCCAAGATTGACAACCTTCAAATCGATGTCCATGAGATGCAGCGAATTTGATCCAAGTTTCCTAAGAACCTGAGGTTCTCTTTCCTCATGCCATGGATTCACCTTCTCCTGAGCCTATTCCAGAAGAATATCATAATGATCTGCATGCCTCGCCTGCTAATGGGCCGCTGCTTGCTCATCTCCCTATACCAAACCTTACCCAGTCAGGGGTTAACTTACCAGCACCAATTAATCCTAAGAAGGAAGAACTGAACAAGGTCAAGGAAGACCTCAAGTTATTATCTAAGAAGTTTGACCAAGTTAATCTACACCCACGTGTCTCCCCACCCTAAAGTTAGATTGTCGAAAAAATTCAAGATTCCATCCATCGATAAATTCGGGGGTAGCGAGCCCCCAATTGGTCACCTCCGCAGCTATAACTGAGCCATGACCCTTCTCAGCACCTCTAAAGAGATAATGGCCCAAATTTTTCAACAAACTTTGAAGGGCAGTGCCCTCTGATGGTTCCTATCCCCAAAGAATCTATAATCCACAGTTGGGAAGATGTCGCCCAAGAATTCATGTCATAATACAAGTATAATGAAGAACTAGAGGTTACACGTCGTGATCTGGAGCTTCTCCAGTAGAACCTTGGAGAAACTAGCAACTTCATATCAAGGTGGAGGGAAAAATATGCCATCATGACCAGCCGGCCATCGGAAGAAGAAAAAGTCAGCACCGTAAAGAAAAATTTCCTGCCCCATATCCAAGCAACTATGGGAGGTCAGTATCCCTTTTAAGCTCTCCGGGAAGCAGGTGTGGAAATTGAAGAAAGTGTTTTCAAAGTAGAAGTCTACCCAAATAAGATGTCTAGATAGTTCATTCCTAAAAAGTAAGATAAGCCTTCCAATACTATAGTCTCAACCATGAATACTATATCCCAGCCTTCTATCTCTTAGGAATCAGAAAGCCACCCTAATCCCATCGAAAAGGAATACACAGAGCTCCATGCTCTCTTATCCAAAGTTTATCAGGCTTGGTTAAGACGAAACCTCATCGAAACCTTAGACCCCCGTCTATTACCAAACCCACTTCCTAAGAACTTCAAAACTAATGTCCATTGTGATTTCCACCAATCTACTGGCCATACTACCGACCAGTTCTTCCATCTCCGAAATGTGGTCAAAGGTTTAATCAATTGGGTATCATCGCCCCACCAACCAATCCTAAATCCAACACCAATCATAACCCACTTTCAACCCTCACAAATGTCATTTTTCTAAAAAGTGACCCAAAATTCAATCCATCTGCCCAAATTGTGCCCAGTAAAGCACACATTATGCCCGTAATCTTACCCAAATTGCCTAAATTTTGCCCATATTTTCTCCTATACCCTACATGTTTTGTCAACAAGCTCTAACACTCCTCACAAGGGCCTGTATTACCATTCACACTTGATCCTAAAGGATAAATATGGAATTACCGGTTCTTTTGAACCAAAACTTGGAGTTCGGGTTAAAATTTCCCACCAAGATAACCACTGGCTATCAGAAATTCAGTGGCTTGTTCATGGAACCTCAAAAATAGACTCGATAATTAGATGATTGGGTGGTACCCATTGATGAAGTCAGTTTAGACGATGCAGTACAGATCATGGCAGGCTAGTTTCGACAGATCAGCGAGATCTACAGCATTTTCAAACTACTCGCTACTTTGAAGCTGCAAGGGTAGTTGGTCCCTTCACTCTTGCACCTCCCCATCAAGTGGGAAGATTTATACGAGGAATTCATTGAGGTTATGGAATGTATCGATTTATCTTTGCAAAAATACATCATTACCACCGAATGGTGGAAAGAATTTGATAGCTCGGGTAATGAATCGAGTCAAGAAAAAGTTAGTCCAATAGTCAGTCTATGAGAAATGATATCTTTTGAATACCTGTTGGGGGGAATCAGTAAAGTAGCCATTCACCAAGAAATAGATGAAGACACGGCATTCTTATTCTTCCCCACCTCCATATATCACGTGACCAAATAAGGAAGACACTATCGGGATTCGAATCCTCTGTTATCAAGAACATATAAGGGAAAGGGAGTTGTCGAAGAACTTCCCATGCCAGAAATGACAGTTAAAGAAAGTAAGATCCTTGACTAAATCAAGAAGACTCAAGCCAACATCACCCTGGGTAACTTATCATGCCTTCCTAATTACACTGGAATGCTTTGATAAAGCTTCTCGCTGGCCCCCATTCCCTCCTTCCACCACTCCAAAAGAAGCTATAAATCTGGTTGGATTCGTAACCACCATTAGACTCATTTAGTCTTCAAAGAAACTGCAAAGGTCGGCCTTGACCATAACTATACCCTCAATATCTCTGTTAAAGTGATGGGAAAGATAGTCCCGCTCTCACTCGTCATCAATGGATCCGCCCTCAATATTTTCCCACTAAGAACCTCCAATTACTTGGGGTTGAAAGTAAGTGACCTTACTCCTACTTCAGCCACAGTGCATACCTGTGATAATACTCATCGAGAGATAATGAGATCCATAACACTCATTATTGGGTCTGTCCCTATCAATCCCATTACTGAGTTTCAAGTTATTGACACACCTATATGCTTCAACCTGCTGCTTGGTCAATAGTGGCCTCATAGCATCCGTAGGGTATCTTCCTCCCTTCATCAGAAGTTAAAATTCTTCACCAAAGGGCAAGTCATTACCATTTTGGGAGATGATGATGGTACAAAAAATGCCAACATCAACAATCCGATATTAAAAATATAACATAGGACGAATGACATGCTTCTCTCTGGCTTCAGGGTTAATCCACTTCCCCTTCTGGCGGGGGATAATTTTAAAGACCCAATCTGTCCAGAGCACATCCCTCATGACAATGTCAATGTGATATAAATATTCAAGAATATGAATTTTATATCCAGACTGGGGATGGGGCGATGTCAATAAAGGATACTTTAACCATAGTCCTGAAAATAGCCTTTTCCCCATGTGGCCTAGGTTATCATCCTTTACTATAAGAACTCATAACACTCTGCCATCCACAACTAAAAAAGAGTTTAGAAGATTTCAAGATTATTTTAAGAAACTCTCTAAACGAAAGATTCCTCAAGGGGGATGAATACTTCCCCTTCTGTGGCTTTTCTGAACCATGGTACGACCATAGGGATAAGAAGATGCAGCCGGGGATAGAAATCTTCTTTCAAGATAACTACTCCTGGGCCGAAGACTACCAGCATAAAGTGAAACCTTCCATCAAGAAAGTCGTGGCTAGGGCTGTGTTTTTTTTTCCGAACTTTCCGATTTTTCTGATTTCCGATCCGATTTTTTCCGAATTTGGAATGAAATTTTAGTTTGCCGATTTCCGATTTTCCGATTTCCGATTTTTCCGAAAAAAATCGGATCGGAAATCGGAAATAATTCTGAATTTCTGATTTTCCGATTTTTTCGATCCGATTTTTCCGAAACTATGCCGATCCGATTTTTCCTATTTTTTCCCGAATTATTTCCGATTTTTTCGAAATTATTTTCCGATTTCCGATTTTTCCGATTTCTTTTCCGATGTTTTGAAAGTTTCCCATATCCCACATCAGTTGGGAGAGGGAGATGGCTCCAAAATATGCTCTATAAAAGGAGAGTATCCTCCTAACTTCTACACAAATGAAAAATGAGCCAAATCCTCATGTGTTTACATGTTGGGTTAAGCTATTTTCATTGTTTCTTTAAAATGAGAATTTCGAGTAATCGAAAATCCATAATTTATTTTTTTGAAATTTTGGAATTTCCGAAATTTCTGGATTTTTAATATATTTTGTGAATTTCCGATTTTTTCCGATTTTTGCCGATTTTCCGATTTTTCCGAATTCGGAAATTTTTTTAATTTTCCAAAAAAATCGGATCGGAAATCGGAATAGTTATTTTATTTCCGAAAAAATTGAAATTTTTTCCGAATAGGCATTTTCCGATCCGATCCGGCCGAAACACAGCCCTAGTCGTGGCCATTGCATAGGTCTCCAAGGAAAGTAATTTTGAAGACTCGTTGAACCTGCAGACACTAAGGCTGACCCTCTGTATGATCCATTCAAATGATACACTATCGGACCCATCCACTCTGATCAAGGCTACTGATGAGCCTCTTCTCAACTGGAATGCTATACCAGTTCCACCTGCTGAGATGAAACCCAACCTTATTATTTACCCTCTCTCTTCATCTAGTGTGTTCCTCCTTTTTTCTGATAACAATGTAAACGAGGCCTCTTTTGACGAGGTTCTCAACATTGTTTTTCCAGAAAGTGAAATAAACGAGGATTTTGAGTATCTTGTTGTGTCTTACATTAATTGTCATGATTATAATCAAACTCTTGATGATGAAAATTTTGCAAATGAAAAATTCTAAACTGATCTTAATAAGGTTAATAATAAATAGCATATGAGGATGAAACTATTGTTATTAATCTCGATTCTAGGAGCCAATAGGTCGATATTAAGATAGGGTTCATCTTTAACAAGTGTGAGTGTGTGCAATTCAAAGATCTACTGAAAGAAGTTGTGGATGTATTCACATGTTCCTACGATGATATGCCCAACATCGATCTCGAAATAGCTCAGCATAAGATCCCAACTCTCCCAAAATGCAAACCAATCAAATAAAAGTTGCGAAAGCTCCTCACTGAATAGTTACTTGAAGTCAAGGAAGAGGTAATCAAGTTATTGAATGAAGGGCTTCATTTGGGTGATCAACCCCGTGTTAAAATTAGAAGAGAAAGTTTGCATGTGCATCGACTACCGAAATTTGAACAAATAATCTCCAAAGGAGGATTATCCATTGCCCAGCAGCGACATGATTATGAAAAACATGGACAATCATGCCCTCACGTCATTCATCGATGGATACACCGGATACAGTCAGATCAAGATGCACCCTGACCATGAGGAGAAAACTGCATTAATCACCCCCTGGGGAACATTTTGTTACACGGCTATGCCATTCAGTCTCAAGAATGTAGGGGCTACCTACCAAAGGGCTGCCATAACCATCTCGTGTGATTTGATACACAAGGAGGTCAAAGTCTACATAGATGTCATGATTATTAAGTCTAAGACTCGGGAAGTTCACGTGCCCGCCCTCTGGAAGTTCTTCGAGCGACTACGGCAATACTAAATGCGACAAAACCCACGAAAGTGCATTTTTAATGTCACAAAAGGAAATTTTTGGGGATTCATGGTCAGTGAAAAGGGAATTAAAGCAGACCCCACCAAGTTAAAAGCAATACTCAAAATCCCACCATCCTGAATGAAGAAGGAAGTTCAGGAATTCTTGGGAAAACTTTAGTACATCAGTCGGTTTATCAACCAACTGATTTTTATTTATAAACCCATCTTCAAATTCCTCTGGAAGCACTCTACCAAAGTCTGGAATGAGGCATGTTAAGAAGCCTTCGATAGAATCAAGAAACACCTTACCCGACCTCTGGTACTTATGCCTCTGAAGGCTGGTCTCGCTCTACTCTTGTACTTTAATATAAGAGATACTGCGGCAGGGACTTTGCTAGTCCAATATATGGAAGAATCCCGCAAAGAGAGGTCTATCTACTATGCCAATCAAAAATTGGCCAGGTACGAAGCCAACTACATTATCTTGGAGAAAGTATGCATCGTCATGGTCTGGGTCACTCAAAAGCTACGACACTGCATGCTCACTTTTCCCATCAGACTTGTGTCCCGAATGGATCCTATCAAACACCTGCTTGATAAACCCACCAATCTAGTCGAATGGCCTGATGGTTGATGCTTCTATCTGATTTCATATCGTGTATGTCACATAGAAGGCTATAAAACGGAGAGCCATCTTCGATTACCTTCTTGATTAACCCATAAAAGGTATTAAATAACTAGATTTCTATGGGGATTCTACTCTCACCATCAGCTAGGTCCTTTAAATATGTAAAGTTAAAGACGAGAAGCTCTTACCCTCCCACTCCCACCTATAAGAGCTAGCCTCCAAGTTCTGAGATATCACCTTCCACTACTTGCCTCGTGTAAAGAACAACTTAGTTGATTCCCTTTCTACCCTGGCCTCCATAGTTGACATTCCCTAGGGAATAATGATGCCCCCTTTCATACTCAAAAAATAAGTTAGGCCACTCCATTTCTACCACATTGAGCTCGTCATAGAGGAAGAATCTGATATGGTCGAGTTCTGGTACTATGACATTTGGATCCTCCTCAAACATGGTAGGTATCCCTAAGAATCTAACAAGAAAGACTGTGTGACCCTTTGCAAACTGGGTGCCCAATACATTATCTGTGACACAACATTATTCAAAAAAAACTTCGATGGAACCCATTTACACTACATCACAAGGGCTGGCTTGGAAGAAATGTGTAGAAGATCCACAACGGGGAATGCGAACCCCATATGAACGGTCATATGCTTGCTAAGAAGATTTTCCATCAAGGGTATTATTGGACCACTATGGTTCAGGATTGCACTACTTATGTCCGAAGATGCCTCAAATGCCAACAATTTACTAATCTCCAGCACTTACTTCCTCGAGGATTGTACAACATGACCTTTTCCTGGTTGTTATCCACCTGGGACATTGACATCATTGGGAAAGTCACACCCAAAGCTTCAAATGGGAATGAGTTCATCTTAGTTTCCATTGATTACTTCGCCAAATAGGTCGAAGTCTAGTCATACGCAGTACTAAATTTATTCGAAAGAACATCACCTGCCAAAATGAAGTTCCCCATGAGATAGTATCAGATAATGGGTTACATTTCGAAGCTGAGGTCACCGAACTGGTCGATGAGTATGGGATTCAGAAGCATAAATCTTCTCCCTCCTAACCCTAAACTAATGGTGCAGTCGAAGCCGCAAAAAAAACCTCAAAGTCATCATCACCAAAATGATCGAGAGTTGTTAAGATTAGGCTGATCGGATCCCTTACACCCTCTGAGGCTATATCACTTAAAGTCAGGACATCTACAGGGGCTACCCCTTACTCTCTCATATATAGAATGGACACAGTCCTACCCATTGAGCTAGAAATACCTTCCTTATGCGTTATGCTCGAGAGCAGAGTGAGTGAGTAAGACTGGCATCAAAACTGCTTTGACAAACTGTCACTCTTAGATGAAAAGAGGATGAAGGATCTATATCACATACAAGGGTACCATCGTCGAATAGTGTGATCATTCAATCGAAGAATTAAGGATCGTGGTGTCCAGGAAGGAGACTTGGCCCTCAAAGAGATCATAGAACCCATCTGGGACTCCAAAGTGAAATTCAAGCCAAACTGGAGTGGCCCCTACATAGTCAATAAGATTCTCTTAGGAGGCGCCGCTATGCTCATAGACCTCGGTGAAGAACAAATGGAACGTCCAGTCAATCTAGACCATCTCAAGAAGTTCTACCCTTAGTCTAAAATCTCGGCATGCTACAACTCTTCTCATCCCCCTTTTATTCTAAAAAAAATCTCTTTATTTATCTCTACTCAGAACTACGTGGGGCCTGATCCTTTAAAACACCTTTTGCTTTCAAAATGGAACTCAAAATTTTTCAAAACCCCCAGAGGTACGTAGGCAGCTTATAAACTTTACATGGGCACGGTCCCCTTCTTTTTTCATAAAATTCTACTCTTTTCTAACCTCCAAGAACGATAGTTCATTTTATCATTTACATAAACAAAAGTATAATGTATGCCTTAGCGATTAGTATAGATAATTCAAATATAAAACTCATTAAGAGGCACAATAATATGATTAAAACCTTTTTTATTTTAAATAAGGATGTTCGGTACCATTACATGAAGTATCAGTGAAGGGAGTTGATTAGGCATAAATTCTTCCAATTTCTCCCCTTAATTCATAGGCTTTTATCGCTCCACGAAGTGTAAAATGTGTGACTTATCCAATATATGTGCTAATGACTTCTTCTAACATGTACCTCAAGTTTCGTGAATTTTTCACCATTTTTCAGGTATTTAATGCATGAGAGAAAGAAAAAAATTGAAAGAAAGAAGTGAAAAGAAAAGAATAAAAGTCAGAAGGGCAAAAGATTCATTTACACCTAGAATTCGGATGAGGACCCAAAATAAAAGTTGAAGACTCGAGTCTACAAGTACGTAGGATGAAACGGTGTCCAAATTCGAGTTCCGGATCAAAAGTTATGAGCCTTTAAAGATGAGAGAAACTGATGAGATAATGAAGAGAATTTAACTCGGGAATCCGGACGGGACCGAATAAAAAAGCCACCAGACCGATCCGATGCCTTAAAAACCTCTGGAAATTTTGCATGCCGAACCGATCCGTTTTAGAGAAAAAAGGGGCGGATATGGAGTCCTTAAAGCTCACTGGCAAATTTCATGAGGTGGACCGATCCGCTTACCACAAAAAGAAGATCGATCAGGTATCATACCGGACCGGATCGAAATGTTTGATCGGACCAAGTATCAAATTTCATCTTTATCCTGTTTCAAGCTAGAGTTTTGCATGGTTAAAACTCTTGTATTTTTCGTAATGTATAAATTCTAATGTACCCCCAGACATTAGGGGGATTCTGGAGAACAACTTTTTAGTAGTTTTTAGAGACAGGAAGTGTATAAACCCTAGAAGTTCAAGAATTCAAATTATGTTCTCAATTTGCAATTGCTACAATAAAGTTTACTCTTTTCTCATCTCTATTGTTTTGCTTTGATCAATGCTACATAATTAGTTTAATTCCATTAGATCATAATGGTTTATTCTTACTTAAAACAAATTCACAATGACTTCAGTCACATGCACCGTAGAAAGCCTAGTTTTTGTTAATTGCACTATGCTAGGCTAGACTTTTAGGGGTTGGGATGCTTGAACCAATCCGATGTGGTTCGCATGTGGATAAAGTTAGTTCCCTAAGTTAATTAAATGGTCAAATCGTGTTGTGTGGTGATCACAACCGTTGTAGGACTTTTGATCTCGTTTGCCCTAGGTAACCGGGATGCTTAAGTATGCGATGTATGTGTAGCTACAATGACACCGCTTTATTATTACTTTTGATTATGTATAGTGCGGGCTTGTACCCTCATATATATAATGCTTGAAATTTATAAATACTGAATTTTATCAATTATTTAATTAGTAACTAGCTTTATACTCGGCAAATGTACTAGGGTCGGGGGATTGCATCTTAACCTACTTTTCCCATTCATATTTAACAAATCATAATTAGCTTAATCTCACATGCGTAGTTTATAATTAGTTTAATTAATTTGCACGTAGTTGGTAGAAACATTCCCACTTTAATCATCTTTTTCGTTTCTTTTAGAGTCAAGTTAGGGTTCTCCATCTTTCTAAACATCGTTACGACTTTCTCATCCCATTTCCCTAATGATTCAACCCCGACTTACCTGGATTGTTACTTGAGTGATAGGCTTGCACTTGAGCCTATACAGCACGCACTTTAGACACAAATTGAGTCGCGTCAAGTTTTTGGCACCGTTGTCGATGAATTAGGTAGACTGTAGGTTAGATCAAGTTAATCCATAATTTTGACCAAAAATTCATTAAAAATCCAATAAAAAAAATTACTACATCTCTTAGAAGCCTGATAATGCAAAATCCACAACGAACTCCTTAATCAACTCCCACACGCATTTACAAGAATTCGATAGTTAAGTACGACCCTGATAACCCACATACCCCTCGCGCTATTCAATTTTGGGTTCCACCTCCTACACCGCCAAATTCACTGACAAATTACACTTCGAGTGACCCTCCAGGTTTCACTTCAGGTTACGCTCCTAGCACACAGGGTGAGGATATTGAGTCATTTAAAGAGAGCAATATATCACAACACGGTAGTGTAGGTGAGAGTGAGGAAGAAACATCGTATCGACCTTTGAGAGAATTCCTATACCCTGAGCAGTCAGTCACCCAGGGATGCCTTCTGCTCCCATATAATGCTGGGCAATTCCATTTTCGGAATGGAATGATCCAAATCCTTCCCACATATCATAGAATAGAATCGAAGAAACCATATCTCCACATTCGGGAGTTTGAGGAGGCGTGTGAGACTTTCAGCGATCAAATATGCATAAAAGATATGATCCGCCTCAAGCTCTCCCCATTTTCTCTCAAGGATAAAGCTAAGAGTTGGCTATGGTCTTTACCTCCTAATTCGATTACGTCGTGGAACGAGTTACAATCCAAGTTTCTCAAGAAGTTCTTCCCTCCACATCGAATGGACTCCATTAAGGCTCAAATTCAAACCTTTCGAAAATTAGAAAATGAGCCGTTTGATCTATGTTTTAAGCATTTCAACGAGTTAGTTACTTCATGCCCTCATCATGGACTTGATAAACAGCAAATCATTTTGTTCTTCCATCATGGGTTGAACAACAACTCCAAACAACTTATTGAAACAATATGTGATAGCCCCTTTATCGACTTAGACGCTAATAATGTTGAGCTCCACTTGAGGTATGTCGTCGACACCACTCAAGAATGGGATACATCTGACCCTAGCACTCAGAATCGAACTCTCTAAGCGGCCACCACTCCATCGGCATCCGATCTATGTAACGTCGATAAAGATACCATGACGGACCGTCGACTCGATCAAATTGAGAAAGGTATGAGAGATTTACTCACTCACGCGTGAGAGAACCAACTGGCTCCATCCACACCCCCGTTGACAAGGTATGTGCTATTTATGAGGCGGGACATTCAACAGAGGAATGCCCGACGATACCCTCCTACAATGTTATGCTTCAAGAGCAAATGAGTGGTGTAGGAAGATTTAAGGGTAATTTCGGTGCTCCTCACGGAAATTCTTACAATCCTTCATGGAAAAAACATCCTGGTTTTAGCTATGGGTAAACACAGGCTGCATTGAATATTAATTCACATGTTTCCCCTCCTCCACCTCCACACTTTCAACAAGCACCACCTATGCAAGGACATGTGCCTCCAGCACCGTATATCACTCCACTATGGAGAAATCTCGTGGATAAATCTCAAGGATACAATACACCAATTCATAAACTCCCAAAATGTGACCAATGATAGATATGAACTCATGTTCACCGACATAAATGCGAACATTTTGAAGTTGCAATCATCATTGAGTATCCAAGAGAAGGGTAAAATTCCTGCCCAGGGTCAAAGACCTCCTCATGGTCAAACTAGTGTTAGCTCTACATCCACAGAACACCAAGAGCAATGTCAAGCCATAACCACTCTACGTAGTGGGAGGGTTGTTGATTTATCACCTCCCCCACACGACGCACCGAAAGAAAAGGAGATTTCGCCCTGCACGAAACAGGCCAAAGATGTCCCCTTAAAAGAGAGTAAAAAGGACAACACTAGTGAGCCCGAAATAGTAGTGAAACCACCCACCATAGTGCCATTTCCTCAAAGGTTGGTTCCTTCCCAAAAAGGCAACCCACGTGATGATGTGCTAAAAGTCCTTAAGCAAGTGAAGTTGAATTTACCTTTCCTCTATGCCATCAAGAAAATTCCTTCCTATGTAAAAGTTATCAAAGACTTATTGATGGTGAAGAGGAGGCTTAAGGTAAAGAAGAACGTGCTTCTAGCACAAAATGTGAGCTCCGTTTTACTCAATGATCTCCCACCAAATTTTAAAGATTCGGGTGCACCTACCATCTCGTGCATCATTGGAGAGAATTGAATAGAAATAGCCCTACTTGATTTAGGGGTGAGTGTCAACATTCTCCCGTATTCCATCTATAGGCAACTCGATTTGGGTGACCTCAAACCCACTCAGATCACAACTTGAGGATCGTACCGTGAAGATACCTAGAGGTATTATAGAGGACGTGATAGTCCAAGTCGACACTTTCTACTTCCCGGTAGATTTTGTCATTTGAGACACGGGGCCTCCTTCACCTCAAGTAACCATGTTCTCGTTATCCTTGGGCGCCTATTCTTAGATACGGCTAACACCTTGATTAACACTCGAAATGGGCAAATGCAGATCACATTCCTGAACATGACTCTAGCGACAAACATCTTCAACATCTCCCAATATGTGGGTGATGAGGACGATTTTCACGCAGTGAATCTTATTGAGGAGATCATAGAGGATCACATAGAGGAAAATTTTAGAAGAGATGCCTTAGTAGAGTGCCTGGTATCGAGTAGTGAGAGTGAGGGAACGTACACTGCCTTAGAGAGGGAGATAGAGAAGTGGAGAGTGATTCTTGATGAGAGATCATCAGACGAGGACGTGAGAGATGTTAACTAGGTTTTTAGATTCGAGGAACTACCACCGAGGGAGTCACGCATGGTTACCTCCGATGAAATATTTCCTACCCTCGAATTAAAGAAACTACCCTCCCATGTCAAATATGTTTATTTAGAAGAGGATGAGACATTTCCTGTTGTTGTCTCCTCTAGCCTAGACAAAGAGCAAGAGGGTAAATTGCTCAAAATTTTGAGGAAGCACCAAAGTGATTTTGGTTGGTACATAGCGGATTTGAAAGGTATAAGTCACTTGATTTGTACCCATAAAATCCACCTCGAGGAGGACGTGAAGCCCTTGAGGGAAATGTAAAGAATATTGAACCGAATAATGAAAGGGGGTAGTGTTACCAGAAATTATTAAGTTATTGAACGTCGGGATCATCTACCCAATCTCGGATAACAAATGGGTGAGTCATATACAAGTCGTCCCGAAAAAGTCGAGAATGACTATGGTTGAGAATGCCAAGAGCGAGCTAATTCCCCAACGTACCACCATCGAGTGGCACGTTTGCATTGATTACCGAAAACTCAATGCAGGTACAAGGAAAGACCATTTCCCTTTACCATTCATCGACCAAATGCTAGAGAGAGTAGAGGGGCGCCCATATTATTACTTCCTTGATGGTTATTCTGGATATAACCAAATAGAGATAGATGTGCTTGACCAAGAGAAGACGACTTTCACATGTCTTTTGCGTACGTTTGCCTACTGTAACAACCCTCACTTTTGAGAGCCTATTTTATATTTATTTACTATGTGTAGTAATTATATATAAAATGATGGAATGTGGAGTAAATATTAATTTAATGTGAAAAAAGTTAATATTTACTGAAATGTTGTATAGTTACCTTGTGAGTAGGTAAAAGTATCCATGTTGTGATTTATTGTGTCATAAGGTTTAAAATGACATTTTGGTTAAATATGAAGCCGGAAGTTAAAATAAGTTATAAAATTTGCAAATGATAATTTGGAGGGTGTAGTTAGTCCCGGTAGGTGCGAGACAGTCAAAATAAGTGCCATATTGCATTTTGGTATTTCGGACACTTTTGACTGGTTATAGCTTAAATGTGTAGTTGCGAGTAATTATATCGTGTATTGATCATTTAAATTGGGCATTTTAGACTAATGCCCTGGTTTAGTCTAGCTAGCCTTATTATTTTTCCTCATTTCTCTTAAGACAAATTATTAGCCCTAGAGATAGATAGGGAGAGGAAGAGAGAATTGAAGATTCAAGCTTGGATTGTTGCCTCCACCAAATCAAATCTGAATTAGCAAGATCAAGGCAAGTTATCTACTTGCTACTATGTGATTTAAGGAGAATAATTAGTATTGATAGTTATGAATTGTTATGGTTTGTGATTTTAGGGTTTTGTTAGATTTATGGGTATTATAACTCTTAGAAGTTGATTTGGATGGTAAATGTTGTTAATGATGGTAGATAGATATATTTATGATGTATGGGTTGGAATTTATGATCTTGGTTTGGTTGGTTTTGGGTTTGAGGAAAATTGGAGTTCAAGACTCCATAGCCAAACTTGGCAAAATCGCAGGGGCGAATCGATTCGGCCCCTGGGGCGAATCGATTCGCATAGGGGCAGTTTTCCAGGTCTGTGTACCCGAATAGATTCGGGTTAAGGCTGAATCGATTCGGTATTTGCAGAAATTTGGGTTTGTCTTCCGAACCGATTCGCTTTCAGAGCGAATCGATTTGCCAGGGGGAATCGATTCGGCCCCTAGGGCAAATCGATTCGGTTCCTGCAGTTTTGAGTTATTTTTCTTAATTAAATTTTAACCTTTTTCTTTAGGCTTAGGACCTAGGAACCTTCTTGAATGAAGTAAACTTAGAGTCCTAGAGTTTTAGTTGAGTTTGGTCGCCACCCTAGATTAGAATGGGTTCATCTGGGGGTTTATTCCGGGGATGTCTAAAGTAATGTTAAGGCATTACTTCTCTTATTTAAACCTTTAGGAGTTTTGGAGTTTAAGCCCATTACTTGGAGACTTTAGGGGGATTATTGGAGTTATATAAACTTTGGTACTTGTAGAATTGTTGTGATTATTTGGAG
Organism: Sambucus nigra; assembly: GCA_949130495.1. Classification (NCBI taxonomy): domain Eukaryota; kingdom Viridiplantae; phylum Streptophyta; class Magnoliopsida; order Dipsacales; family Adoxaceae; genus Sambucus; species Sambucus nigra. Next base: position 47,466,241 of record OX422220.1, on the reverse strand, counting down.
AATAAATCGGGACTTGTAATTTAAGGAATATTAATGATACTCTTCAATAAGGATAGGTTCGAAGAAAATGAACCAAATGATTCAATGGTGATAGGTTCGAATAAAAATGAACCAAACACATGGATAATGGAAATGAAAATTGGTAATGAAAATTGAAAATGAAAATGAGATTTAAAATGGTAAATGTTAATTTACTTGAACACACCTCTCTAAATACTATCATAAGGGAAGTTCGCGCGTGAGGTGATGCCCCCTGACTAATGAATACAGGGTGGATATAGTCCTAGGCCATATGAGCGCTGTTATATATATGTATTTTCTACGATGGGTAGGAGATTCCGAGTGTGGTCTTGACTATCCCGCAGGCATATGGTCGCTTCCCGACGTTGCGTTATGAGCCCAGGTTGTCTTATATGTCAGGCCCTGGAAGATGATAGTTATTTAGGGGCGCGCCCAGTGGGGAAACTCGGAGGGGCGGTCTTAGAATCGTTATATGTATGAGAATATAACTTTTTTTGCATCAAGTGGGACTTGATGGATATTAATTCCATAAAGAGCATAAAACAATGCCACAAAGAGCATGGATACGTGCCACAAAGAGCATGTGATTGAGATATGTGCCATAAAGAGCACTTGATAGAAATTATATTCCTGTTAAGGAATAGAAAAGAAAAAAATGGAAAATGATGAGTAAGGATTGAGGTTTTTAATTTATAAACTTGAATTATATTTTCTTGATTAAACTGAATGAAAAATGCTTATTCTTAATCCTCTTGTGTAAATGAACTAAATTTTATAATTAGTTAAAATGTCTTAATTTGTAATGTAAGTTTAACATGCTAGATAACATGCTAGATTTTCATCCTTATCATTCATGCATAACTGTTCATTCCTATCATGCTTGTTATTCTTCTGGTGATCACATAAAACCGGGCCCTGACCCGTTAATTTTTCTATGTTGTGTATGTTATTGTATCCGCTCAGGTGCTCCGCCGCAAGGGCACCCATTGTGATTATTACCATTCCACTACTTTTGACGGGCTGTAAGATTTTGCAGATATTACAGGACGTTGTATTAGACGCTTTCATTTTTGTGTTCTAGATATGTTCAGGTATTTACTCGGGCGTGTTGCCCAAACTTTTGTATTTGATTAATGAATGTATTACATAAGATATTAAACTATTGTAATGCGTTATATGTAACTGTGGACCGACAGCGTATTCAGTCAATTTCTTGTATATTCGTTTTAGATGTATTATATATACTCTTTTGGAAATTCCACTTGCTTGTTAGATTGGGTTGTTTAATTTAATTTTCTTAACTGGTTTTAAAACTAAACTAAATTCTAAACTTTTTGGCAACCCGTTTTCTGATTTATTGGGTGGTTTTCCCGTATACTCAGTTTATTGTTGTGATGCTGAGAATGATGTCCATCCCTGATTCCTGTTACATTTGAGTATTGGGCTGGCCACCCCTTATCTCGGATTGCGGGTTATCACAGATGGTATCAGACCATCAGGTTCTAGAGTACTAGGATCTATGCGGACTCGTCACGTTCTATCGTAGCGTTCTTTAATATAGAGCCTTATGTTAGGACATCTTTGTTGCTTATGTTTGCGATCTTCTGCAAAATAGATTGTTTTGAATAATATTCTGACTATATTGCTTCTTCATCTCAGATGTTGGCCAAGAGAGGCCGCCCAGTGAGACGTAATCGAGTTGTAGAAGAGGAGGTAGGTCCTCCACCACCGCTACAAGGGACCATTAATGTTGCGAATGTAGCAAACATGGTGGCTCAAGTAGTTAATGCCGCCATGACCGCAGTGGTCCAATAATTGCCACAGGCTCAACAATGGGCTCACGATGTTCAAGCTCCTACGGGACCTTCTCCATGGGAAAGGGGTAGGGAGTCCTTTCTAAAGGGCCATCCCCCGAAATTCGAGGGAGGTGCTGATGTTATTAAATCCAAACAATGGAAGAAAGACATGCAACGCCACCTTTGAATGATAGAATGTAGCGAGGAGAAGAAACAAGTCCTTGCTACTTTTAATATTGTCAAATCTGCGTTACACTGGTGGGAGACGATGACCACACCAGAGCAGAGAGACACAATGACGATCACTGAGTTCTGGGCTTTGTTCGATCATAAGTACTTTCCTCCCGCAATTCAAAGGGAAATGAGAAGGAAGCTCCAGGACGTTGTGCAAGGAGATAGATCTGTGGCGGAGTATGAAGAGGAGTTCACTCGGTTGGCGAGTTTTGTACCGGATGAGGTGGCTCCGGAAGATAGGAAGATCTCGAAGTTCATGGGAGGTCTAAACTGGAGAATCCGGCAACATTTGCTGGGTAATCCAGCTTTACAAACTTTTTGTGAGATTATGAATGCAGCATTGCTCCATTGCCAGGAGCATCGGTTATATACGCATGGTAGCAAGAAAGCTACTGTTGTGGGGCAAGCAGGAAAGCCTGGAGGGCACGATATTGGAGGAGGAGCATTTCCCTCATCCCAATCTTCGAGTAGTAAGCAGAAAGAGAGGGACCCTCAGCATGGGGATTCACTTAAGAGGCAACGTTTTGGAGGGTTTATTGCGAGTGGAAATAACAATAACAGGCACAGTCAGGGTGCTCAACAATAAGCAGGTCGGGGTGGTCAGGGAGGTAGAGGCCATCTGAGTCAAGGCGTTACCCAGTTTAGAAATAACAGGGGTCGAGGTCAGGAGGATATGAAGGGACGGTGCTTCCAATGTGGGGAGGCAGGTCATTACAAGATGGAGTGTCCTCGGTTGGTTGGGGGTCAGTTTCTTAGGGCTTCGCAGCAGCCATACGTTCAGTTTCCGCCTCAGGCACCTAATTCGGTTGTTCCTCCGCAGCAGGGACAGCTACAGTATGGGCGAGTTTATCAAATTCAGGAGGCTATGCTTCCTCCAGCTCCGCCGGCACCGCCCGCTATTAGGGGTAAGTTTTTAATTCAGGGTTACTTGAGTTGTGTGTTATTTGATACGGGTACTACACACTCATTTATTTCTAGGAGCTTTGCTTAGACTACAGATTTGATAAAATCTGCTGAGAGTACTTTTACTAGCGTTGAGTTTTTTTTATGGGTGATGGTTCGCTCATTTTCTTTGTTTGTAAACGCATAGGAAATTACTTTTGGTAATTTGTGGTTTGAAATCGATTTACTCGTCCTTGACATGGTCAGGTATGATGTGATATTGAGCATGGATTGGTTAGTAAAGTATCATGTTGTTGTTAATTGCTATGGTAAGAGCATAGTGTTTGCCGTTCCGGGGAAAGAGATGTTGCTAGTGGTTATGCCTCGCTTAAAAGGGGGTACTAACACATACTTATATTGTATTGCGGAGGAGTTTTCTTGGGATGTAGTTGTTCCCTTGGATTTTATTCCGGTTGTTAGAGATTTTGATGATGTATTTCGAGAAATACCGGGTTATGCCTTGATAAGAAGGCTATTTAAAAAGATGTATATATGTTGTGGGGTAAATAATTGTAAGACTTTACGGAAAGTGAATGTCTGATTAGTTGAAATCTTCAATTATTTAAGTGGCAAGGTATAGCAGTAGAATCTTATTAGTAGGGTTGAGAGTTAGAATCTTTTCGGTCCCGAACATGTGTCTTAAACCTTTATTTCTTGATGACCGATAATGCGATGTAGTAGTGTAACGGGAGGGTTCCTTGTCTGGATTTCGCTTCGGCGAGACGTCCCACGCATGAAACCGAGTAAATGTCGGAAGTTGAGGAACGTCTTGGGCACTAGGGATATACTTTGTATTATGTGTACACGACTTAAATAGGATATATGTAAGTAGACCTTAAGATTTGTTGGTCATAAGGCCTTTAGGGCATGTGACGTTAGTTTAGGAGGGTTGTCGGGAGTTGACCATGAATAGGTTGTGTGTTAACTCTAAGAGGGATTGGTTCCCTAGTAACGAGAAGTGGGGGATTTCGAGAGGTTTTGTAGGTTAGGCCGAAGGAGATGAGGCCTCTAGTAGTTAAAGAGTTACGTAGGTAACGTAGCTTTCGGGGGGCTAAAAGGGTGAATTGACTCGCACTCCTGAGCCCATGTTGCTAAGCTCGAGGGTGGATTCAATTAACAAGTCTATGCCAGGATGGGGAGTAATAATACTGGAGCATAGACCTATTGTTTATGCGCCTCATAAGCTAAGACTTGTGGGAAGTATTATCCCATGTTTGAATTAAAATTCATCATGGGGGTGATCGCCGTATAGAAAGGGAGGTACTACTTCCTGGGCAGAAATTTAGTTTTTCATGCGAGAAACAATTCGCTACAAGATGTTGTAGGAGGGACAAGGGTTGTTAAGACCACATATACAAGCTGCTGACCGAGGGAACAGAATCCTACTCTATTGGCTCTGAGGGTGGGGTGCGTTTCCCCGAGAGATTTATTGTCCCGGATGAGAAGGACTTAAGAAGGGCAGTAATGGTGGAATCTCACGGTTCTAAGTTTGCGGTGCATCCGGGTAACGACAAAATGTGTCAAGATATGCGCCGCCAGTATTGGTGGCCGGGCATGAAGGACTGCATGGGGTGCCTTTGATTATAGTTTCCGACCGAGACAAGATTTTTGTTTCCCACTTTTGGCAAAGTTTCCAAGAGGCCATGGGGACCGAATTGAGGTTAAGCACTTCTTATCATCCTCAAACAGATGGCCAGACCGAAAGAGTAAATCATATGTTGGAGGATATGCTCCTTATGTACGTGCTTGACTTCAAGGGTAGTCAGGAACAGTGTCTCCCATTTGTTGAATTCGCTTATTATGGTTCGTACCAATTCACTGTTGGGATGGCACTTTATAAAGCCTTGTATAGTAGGCCTTATGGAGCTCCCGCTTGTTGGTTAGAGGTGGGAAATAATAAGTTCCTCGGACCTGAAATGATCCGGGATACTTTTTCAAAAATTGAGCTCATTCGAAATCGCATTCGGATAACCCAAGATCGACAGAAGAGCTATGTCGATGCGGGGAAAAGGCATGTAGAGATGGAGGTCGGGGACCAAGTGTTGGTGCGAGTGTCGCCTATGAAGGGCATTAAGCGTTTTAGGAAGAGGGGGAGACTTGCACCGCGTTACGTTGGACCTTTTCCTATTATCGCTAAGGTGGGTCCGGTAACCTATTAACTTGCTTTACCGAAACATTTGCAGCAAGTTCATGACGTGTTCCATATCTCCTCTTTAAAGAAGTACAAGAGATGTGATGGTGCCCTTAGGCACATTCCTTTCTAAGATATTGAGTTGCAACCCGACGTTTCTTATAAGGAGCAGTCGGTTGCTATTTTAGAGCATGGAGAGTGGCGATTGAGATCGCAGGTAGTACCTTTGGTTAGAGTGTAATGTAGTCATCATAACATCGAGGAATCGACATGGGAGAGCGAGGATGACATGCGGGAAAAGTATCCGCATCTCTTCTAGCAAGGTACGCCAGAATTTTGGGGACAAAATTCTCTCATAAGGGGGGGAGTATGTAACAACCCTCACTTTTGAGAGCCTATTTTATATTTATTTACTATGTGTAGTAATTATATATAAAATGATGGAATGTGGAGTAAATATTAATTTAATGTGGAAAAGGTTAATATTTACTGAAATGTTGTATAGTTACCTTGTGAGTAGGTAAAAGTATCCATGTTGTGATTTATTGTGTCATAAGGTTTAAAATGACATTTTGGTTAAATATGAAACCGGAAGTTAAAATAAGTTATAAAATTTCCAAATGATAATTTGGAGGGTGTAGTTAGTCTCGGTAGGTGCGAGACAGTCAAAATAAGTGCCATATTAAATTTTGGTATTTCGAGCACTTTTGACTGGTTATAGCTTAAATGTGTAGTTGCGAGTAATTATATCGTGTATTGATCATTTAAGTTGGGCATTTTAGACTAATTCCCCGATTTAGTCTTGCTAGCCTTATTATTTTTCCTCATTTCTCTTAAGACAAATTATTATCCCTAGAGATAGATAGGGAGAGGAAGAGAGAATTGGAGATTCAAGCTTGGATTGTTGCCTCCACCAAATCAAATCTGAATTAGCAAGATCAAGGCAAGTTATCTACTTGCTACTATGTGATTTAAGGAGAATAATTAGTATTGATAGTTATGAATTGTTATGGTTTGTGATTTTAGGGTTTTGTTAGATTTATGGGTATTATAACTCTTAGAAGTTGATTTGGATGATAAATGTTGTTAATGATGGTAGATAGATATATTTATGATGTATGGGTTGGAATTTATGATCTTGGTTTGCTTGGTTTTGGGTTTGAGGAAAATTGGAGTTCAAGACTCCGTAGCCAAACTTGGCAAAATCGCAGGGGCGAATCTATTCGGCCCCTGGGGGGAATCCATTCGCATAGGGGCAGTTTTCCAGGTATGTGTACCCGAATCGATTCGGGTTAAGGCCGAATCGATTCGGCATTTGCATAAATTTGGGTTTGTCTTCCGAACCTATTCGCTTTCAGAGCGAACAGTTTTGAGTTATTTTTCTTATTTAAATTTTAAACTTTTTCTTTAGGCTTAGGACCTAGGAACCTTCTTGAATGAAGTAAACTTAGAGTCCTAGAGTTTTAGTTGAGTTTGGTCGCCACCCTAGATTAGAATGGGTTCATTTGGGGGTTTATTCCGGGGATGTCTAAAGTAATGTTAAGGCATTACTTCTCTTATTTAAACCTTTAGGAGTTTTGGAGTTTAAGCCCATTACTTGGAGACTTTAGGGGGCTTATTGGAGTTATATAAACTTTGGGACTTATAGAATTGTTGTGATTATTTGGAGACCAAATCGGGACATGTAATTTGAGGAATATTAATGATACTCTTCAATGAGGATAGGTTCGAAGAAAATGAACCAAACGATTCAATGGTGATAGGTTCGAATAAAAATGAACCAAACACATGGATAATGAAAATGGAAATTGGTAATGAAAATTGAAAATAAAAATGAGATTTAAAATGGTAAATGTTAATTTACTTGAACACACCTCTCTAAATACTATCATAAGGGAAGTTCGCGCGTGAGGTGATGCCCCCTGACTAATGAATACAGGGTGGATATAGTCCTAGGCCATATGAGCGCTGTTATATATATGTATTTTCTGCGATGGGTAGGAGATTCCGGGTGTGGTCTTGACTATCCCGCAGGCATATGGCCGCTTCCCGACGTTGCGTTATGAGCCCAGGTTGTCTTATATGTTAGGCCTTGGAAGATGATAGTTATTTAGGGCCGCGCCTAGTGGGGAAACTCGGAGGGGTGGTCTTAGAATCGTTATATGTATGAGAATATAACTTTTCTGCATCAAGTGGGACTTGATGGATATTAATGCCATAAAGAGCATAAAACAATGCCACAAAGAGCATGGATACGTGCCACAAAGAGCATGTGATTGAGATATGTGCCATAAAGAGCACTTGATAGAAATTGTATTCCTGTTAAGGAATGGAAAAGAAAAAAATGGAAAATGATGAGTAAGGATTGAGATTTTTAATTAATGAACTTGAATTATATTTTCTTGATTAAACTGAATGAAAAATGCTTTCTTAATCCTCTTGTGTAAATGAACTAAATTTCATAATTAGTTATAATGTCTTAATTTGTAATGTAAGTTTAACATGCTAGATTTTCATCCTTATCATTCATGCATAACTGTTCATTCCTATCATGCTTGTTATTCTTCTGGTGATCACATAAAACCGGGCCCTGGCCCGTTAATTTTTCTATATTGTGTATGTTATTGTATCCGCTCAGGTGCTCCGCTGCAAGGGCGCCCGTTGTGATTACTCCCATTCCAGTACTTTTGACGGGATGTAAGATTTTGCGAATATTACAGGACGTTGTATTAGACGCTTTTATTTTTGTGTTCTAGATATGTTCGGGTATTTACTCAGGCGTGTGGCCCAAACTTTTGTATTTGATTAATGAATGTATTACATAAGATATTAAACTATTGTAATGCGTTATATGTAACTGTGGACCGACAGCGTATTCGGTCCTTTTCTTGTATATTCGTTTTAGATGTATTATATATACTCTTTTGGAAATTCCACTTGCTTGTCAAATTGGGTTGTTTAATTTAATTTTCTTAACCGGTTTTAAAACTAAACTAAATTCTAAACTTTTTGGCAACCCGTTTTCTGATTTATTGGGTGGTTTTCCCGTATACTCAGTTTATTGTTGTGATGCTGAGAATGATGTCCATCCCTGATTCCTGTTACATTTGAGTATCGGGCTGGCCACCCCTTATCTCGGATTACGGGTTGTCACACCTACAAATGTATGCCATTTCGATTGTGTAATGCACCCGTGACCTTTCAAATGTGCATGTTGAGTCCCTTTAGCAACATGTTTGAAAGAGGACTCGAAGTATTCATGGATGACTTCAGCATTTTTGAAACCTCTTTTGATATTTGTCTAGCGAATCTTGATAAATTACTTTCCCGATTTATAGAAAAGAATTTTGTGCTAAATTGGGAAAAGTGCCATTTTATGGTCACCGACGGAATAGTTCTTGGCCACATTGTATCGTCCAAGGGAATTAAAATAGATAGGGAAAATATTGACGTCATAGTTGAGCTACCCCCACCGAAATCACTAAAAGATGTGCGCTCTTTCTTGGGCCATGGAGGGTTTTAAAGAAGGTTTATCAAGGACTTTAGCGCCATCGCTAGACCCTTGAGTAATCTTCTTATGATGGACAAACCCTTTGAGTGGAACGAAGCATGCCAAAGTGATTTTGATAGATTGAAGAGCATGCTAGTTTCTGGTCCCATTATGCAAGCTCCGGATTGGTCCTTACCATTCGAGCTTATGTGTGATGGGAGTGATTTCGCGATAGGGGTTGTTTGGGGCCAAAGGAATGACAAGAAATCTCACGTCATATACTACGGTAGCCGGACTTTAACCGAACCGCAACTTAATTACTCCACCATGGACAAAGAATTGCTAGCAGTAGTATTTTTTCTAGATAAGTTTCGCTCATACCTCATTGGTTCACCCATTACGCTCTTCATCGACCACGCGGCGCTAAAAAATCTACTTGCAAAGAAAGATGCAAAACCTCACCTCATAAGGTGGATCCTACTCCAACAAGAGTTTAATCTTTCTATTAAAGATAAGAAAAAAGTAGAAAACGTCATTGCCGATCATTTATCCCGGCTTTTGTCCGACGTACCTAGTGATCCCAAACCCATAGACGAATATTCTCTAGATGAGCAACTCTTTGCTACCGCTTGTCTCCCCTGATTTGCAGACATAATAAACTATCTTGTCACAGGAGCCATCCCTCCCGATTGGACACCGCAAGATAAGAAGAGGTTCCTTACTTGGTCACGCATGTTTTTCTATGACGATCCATTCCTATTCAAATATTGTGCGAACCAAATCATCCAACGATGTGTATCGGATGATGAGATTCCAAAAGTCATCTAATTATGTCATTCGAAAACTTATTGGGGCAATTTTTCAATGAAAAAGGCAATCGCTAAGATTCTTTAAAGCGGCCTTTATTGGCCTACAATGTTCCAAGATTTGAGCAATTATTGCAAATCTTACGATAGCTGTAAATGGATGGGGGCTATCACCCGACGAGACATGATGTCATTAACCCCCATACTCATCATTGAGATATTCGATTGTTATGGTATTGACTTCATGGTCCCTTTTCCCCCATCCTTTGGTTACCTATACATCCTCATTGTGGTAGATTACGTTTATAAATGGGTGGAAGCTATATCTACCAAAACAAATGACAACAAGATGGTGATAAAGTTCTTGTAAGAACATATACTCTCTCACTTCGGTACTCCGAAGGCAATGATTAGTGATAATGGTAAACATTTCTTCAACAAGCCGTTTGAGAAGCTTATGAGAAAGTATGGGGTCATCCAGAAGGTTGGGACGACTTATCACCCCCAAACTAATGGGCAAGCCGAGTTGGCAAATTGGGAAATCAAGAACATCCTAGAAAAGATCGTCGATCATAACCGAAAAGATTGGTCCCTTAGATTGAATGATTCACTATGAGCTTATCGGACCGCATATAAGAACCCCATTGGGATGTCCCCGTTTCGCTTTGTGTATGGCAAGCCTTTTCGTCTCCCCGTGGAGCTAGATCACAAGACATATTAGGCCATCAAGAGTTTGAACTATAACATGGACAAAGTAGGTGAAGCTCATACGCTTCAATTGAATGAGTTGGAAGAGATACGCAACGATGCGTATAAGAATGCTAAAATATCCAAAGGACGGATGAAACTTGCACATGATAAGACAATTCGACGCAAGGAGTTTCATTCCGAGAAAAGAGTGCTTCTCTAAAAATCTAGACTACACTTGTTTCCGGGTAAATTGCGAGTGGCCCACCCGTTTACGGGGATGAGTGAGCTGCAACAGAGAGGTCGTCGCACCCACGATGCGTATGGGGTGAATTCTTGTGTATAGTAGCTTATAGTCGGTTAGGGTAGTTAGAGTCCGTAGGTTTGAGTCACGTGAGGATAGAGATAAGAGCACCAGTACGCATATTGAGAGAGTGTATAGATTCGAAGTGAGAGGTGGGAGGTTGTAAGTTGATCTTGTGTAGGTATAGTTGTGGGAGTATCCTGATGATGTGAGAGAAGAGTGAATTCTGCAAGAAAAGGAACTTGAATTTTTTTGGGAATCGGATCGGTCCGATCATGGGGACCCGGATCGGTTCATTTTCAAAAAATCCAAAAATAAAAATGGGGCGAATCGATCCGGTCCTGGGAACCCGGTCCGGTCCGATTTTTGCAACTTCTTGTATTCCCAAGGTTGAACCCCCCCTTTTTCTCCCAATCACTCCCCTTCCCTCCCAATCCGATTTTCCAAACTCCCCATCACCCTTCCCTCCCAATCCGATTTTCCAAACTCCCCATCACCCTTCCCTCCCAATCCGATTTGCCACACTCCCCAACACCTTTCCCTCCCAAATACACCCCCATTTCCCTCCTATACCCAACCCTACCTTTTTCTCACATTTATAAATACACACCCTTATTCCCCCATTTCACCACCATTTCCAATCTTCCAACTCTCTTCTCCCTTGTCCACACTCTCTCAAGCATCGAACCTCTGTCCCTCATGGCCAACCAACCCGAAAAATACAATTTCGTCGACATTGTCGACCACAGCCCGAACTTCCCCTTCCGATCCCATCAAGAACAACTATGATGATGACACTTTTTCAGCCCATCCAGAAAACTTCACATCGAGCGCCAAGTAAGGTGGGATGAACTGCCTCGAGGTGTCGCCTTCCTCTTCCTTCTGAGGGGGTGGTGTTGTTACTTCAATGAGCCTCACGGACAAGTGTGGGCAGCGTAGGTGCACTCCTTTTATGGGTCCCTTGTATGCACCGGAGATTTTACTTCGAAAGGCTATGTTGATCGTACCTACATCCCCTTCTCTCTCGACATCCTCACCTAGAAATTGGCAGGGAAAGATGTCCCAAAAACCATCCCATTCTCTTACCCCAACAACTCACCCACATTTGCCAAAGGTACTTGCATATCCCGCATCGCACCGGGTGATAATTGGGCCAGTGGGGCGGATGAATGACACGGCGCGCCTCACTTTTCAAATTGTGTACTCCAATATTCTCCCAACGGGGAATGACTCGGTAATGCTCCCGCGTCAAGAAACCCTTGTGTATCACCTCTTTGACCCCACCACCCCAATAAACTTAGCCCGCATCATTTACAAAGATATCTTCTCTGCGGCCTTGGACAACAAAGGTACCATCCCTCTCCCTTATGCTCGGCTAATCACGTCCATTCTAGTCGATGCCGGCATAGAGCCTCCCACCGGCTCTGCTCACCTTCCCAATCCTATTGGGCGGGCAACCCATAACAAAAGTGAGAAGCAACGAGAAATCATACGAGCGAGGAGGTAGAAAGAGGATGATAGCGAGGAGGAGTCCGAGGAGGAAGAGGGTAAGGCTGTCGACATCGTGATGGGTGAGGGAGAGGAAGCGTACGCTAGCGAGGAGGATTCCGATTTTGAGCCCGCCGGTGCAGTTTTTGATTGACGTCTTTCGACGGTGGAAACACGCCTCGAGGGGTTTATCAATCAATACAACACTCAACAGGTTGAAGATAAACGGGCTTATCAGCGCGACACCGACATGATGCTCCGCCTTCAAGCCGAGATGTATCGCATGACCATAGGTGCGCCGCCAGTGGATTACTTCTATGACCCATATGCCCCTAATGCGCCCAGTGGATCCCCTCCCCCCCCAGTGAAGCCTTGTCTGGTGTTGTTTAATTTGTTTGTTGTTCTTGGTTATTTTTATGTAAGTTGTTGTTGCTAGTTGTTGTTTATCCCCACCTCTTTGCAACACATGGTTGCTGATTCTATAAAAAAATCTGCATTTTTAGCATTTGTTCGTTTTATTTATTCGTACTTTTCATTCGCTTTGAGTTAGATTTTAGTCCTTTTTGCTTGAAGACAATGCAAAAATCTTAGTTGGGGGGGTCACAAGTGCGTCTTTCTAAAGCTTAAAAAAATGAAAATTTTTTAAAAATCCAAAAATATTTTTCTTCAAAGTTAATAAAAATTGGAATTTAAAAGCTTCGAAAATGTCACAAATTTTTGTCTCAAGTTGTAAAAATCAAATGCACAAAGCCTAAATTGATCAAAGATAGAAATTGAGCGAAAATTGATGACTTAACGAATAAGAGTGGAGATTAACTAATCCGGTGAGATTTAGAGCCTATCATTTTTCTGACTTTTACAAATCAATCTGAGTTTATAGTTAACTCAATGTTCTATTTAGTGATTATAAAAGTCGTTGATGATCTTAAATTTATTGTTTTGATCGGTTACGGGAAATGTGTGTGATCTTGTCTTGAAAAGCGCTAACATATCTCTAAACTTAATTAATCTCGAGATGCATATGGTAAGGTAATTGGAAATTCGGATAAATGAAGTTAGACCCTCGTTTGTCACCCAAAAATATTAACCATAAAAAGTTGTGAAAAATGTTCTCCTTTGCAACCCAATTTGAGCCGAATAAATTTTTTCCTTTTCGTTTGATAACTCGAAAAACCCAATTAGCCCGGAATTGTGAAAAATTGAAAATTCAAAAATAAAGTCCAAAGAGTGCAAGAAAAAGGGGCAAGAAAAAAAATGAACAATGCTCAACAAAAATAGCATGAAAAAGAAAGATGTGAAAAAAATAGAAAAAGAAGAAGAATAAAATGAGCAAAAATCCCAGACAAAGCACTAAAGAACATCTTAAGATCACTTTTCCAATTCTGAAATCCCTAACCAGTTCCATGTTATCCAAGACACCCTAAACACGAAAAGTCCTAACCGAGTCCAAATTGTGTAATTTCTTACCGCGTGGAGAGTTAAGGCATAAAAGATAACAAAAGAGATTAAAAGGTGTGAATTAGAGACGATGTTCCCATTTATCAATGACCGTACTCCGATGATGATATCTTTTCACCTCAAATAGTTTGTCTTTCTATTTGTGTGCGTGAACTTGTATCCATTATATTTACTCTCTATATCACGCACACTGAGAGAATAGCCACCTTTTCGAGTGATTCGTTTGTGAGTGTATCCGTGAGAATTGAAATCAAAGCGAATTTTCGGGAAGTAACGAAATGATTAATCAGTGGAAATTGGCGATTTGACTTTCGGCTTCGCACACACAGATTATGATTTGAGACTTGTGTATATGAATTTAAGGTGACCATTGTTGAGGAGTTTAAATTATCCAATTTTTAAATATTTTGAATTTTCTTGAGTGATAAATGAATTTTGTGGGTATATTCACTACAAACCCTCACGAGACATAACTCGTCCTACTAGGGTAACCTAGGGGTTTAAAGGCTTGTTGCATAAGCTCAATGAAAACGTTTGCCCACGAAAGAGGTATTATATCCTTAGTTAGGGTTTGACCATGCTTTTGATTCTTTTACATTTCTCGGGACCATCAAAGTTCTAAGTTAGGGGGGTTGATCCAATTTGTCCCCTTAATTTAGTGACTTTATCGCTCCGTGAAGTGTAAAATGTGTGATTTATCCTATATCTATGCTAATGACTTCTTCTAACATATACCTCGATTTTCGTGCATCTCTCACCCTTTTTCAAGTATTTAATGCATGAGAGAAAGAAAGAAACTGAAAGAAAGAAACCGAAAGAAAGAAGAGAGAAGAAAAGAAGAAAAGTCAAAAGGTCAAAAGAGTCATTTATACCTGGAATCCGGATGAGGACCCCCAAAATAATAATTAAAGACCTCGAGTCTATAAGTATGTAGGAAAAAAAGGTGTTCAAATCCGAGTTCCGGATCATAAGTTATGAGCCTCTAAAGATGAGAGAAAATCAAAAGAAACTGATGAGATAATGAAGAGAATTTGACTCAGGAATCCGGACCGGACCGAATAGAAAAGGTACCAGACCGATCCTATGATTTAAAACCCTCTAGAAAATTTTGCATGCCAGACCAATCCATTTTAGATAAAAAAGGGACCGATACGGAGTCCTTAATGCTCACTGGAAAATTTCATGAGGCGGACCAATCCGTATACCACAAAAAAAGGACTGATCCGGTATCATACCGAACCGGATCGAAATGTCTGACCGGATCGGGTGTCGAATTTCATCTTTATCCTATTTCAAGCTAAAGTTTTGCATGGTTAAAACTCTTATATTTTTCGTAATGTATAAATTCTAATGTCCCCCCAGACATTAGGGGGATTGTGAAGAACAACTTTTTAGTAATTTTTAGAGAGAAAAAGTGTATAAACCCTAAAAGTTCAAGAATTCAAATTATGTTCTCAATTTGCAATTGCTATAGTAAAGTTTAATCTTTTCTCTTCTCTATTGTTTTGCTTTGATCATTGCTGCATAATTAGATTAATTCCAGTATATCATAGTGGTTTCTTCTTACTTAGAAATAAATTCAAAATGATTTCAGTCAAATGCACCGTAGAAAACCTAGTTTCTGTTAATTTCACTATGCTAGGCTAGACTTTTAGGGGTTGGGATGCTTGAACCCAACCCGTTGTGAATTGCATGTGGATAAAATTAGTTCCCTGAGTTAATTAAATGGTCAAATCGTGTTGTGTGGTGATCACAACCGTCATAGGACTTTTGATCTCGTTTGCCCTATGTAACTGGGATGCTTAAGAATGCGATGTATGTGTAGCTAAAATGACACCGCTTTATTCTTACTTTTGATTATGTATGGTGCGAGTTTGTACCCATATATATATAATGCTTGAGATTTATAAAGACTGAATTTTGTCAATTATTTTAATTAATAACTACCTTTATACTCAGCAAACGTACTAGGGTCGGGGGATTGCATCTTAACCTACTTTCCTCATTCATATTTAACAAATCACAATTAGATTAATCTCACATGTGTAGTTCATAATTAGCTTAATTATGCACGTAGTTGGTAGAAACATTCCCACTGTAATCATCTTTTTAGTTTCTTTTAGAGTCAAGTTAGGGTTCTCTGTCTTTCCAAATGTCATTACGATTTTCTCGCCCTATTTCCATGAGGATTCGACCCCGACTTACCGGAATTATTACTTGAGCGACAGGCTTGAACTTGGGCCTATATAACACGCACTTTAGACACAAATTAAATCGCATCAGGAGTCAAAACAACCACCCCTCTTCGCTGACCAAACTATTTCTAGATAAACCTAACCAAACCTCACGAAATTATTCCTAAAACCCCAAATACAAAAACATCCTAAAAGCTTCACAAAAGTCACCAAAAGCTTCACATAAAATAAATCCCATCTTCATAAAAACCTTATCCGCAACTTCCAGAAGAAAGAAGTCTAGTGTTCGATGAGGCGCTATTTTCTCACATCCAACTTGATGCAGAAGCCGCCAAGGGAAATAGAATGAATTCTGCCACGGGCCAACTAATCTATCATACCAGTACTCTCCTAGTTCTAGAAGGATGCAGTTCTTCGCCACCATGGCCCTGACCAAAGAAGGAACCGGGCTCCATATTCCATGAACCAATTAACTCAGTTCTCTACAGATGGGCCAAAACTAATAAAGTATCGAGCAAAACAATTCGGCACGCCTACTAAGGGATAGTCATGAGGAACTGCCAGACGAAACCTCTCAGCCAACCACATGAACAAAATCACTAGGCTTCCTCTCAAAAAATCATAGTGACCTTCCCTTCAAGCATCAAGACCATTTAGAGTCTCCTCCAGTATCATCGCTGCAGGGGTTGCGATGGTAAGACATCCACATTATGATTGCTGCCAGCTGGGGGTCCACTATTAAGTCCCCCATTACCAGTAAAAGCCTCAAAGTTAGACCCAAGGCAACAACTCGGGCAAATCCAGCAACACCAAACCCCTTCGCAATCAATCCCCAGGTAGTTACTAAACGTCTATGAGAGTGACATTCACCTCCCCGAAGCCAAGATAAAAGTATGGGTAGTGTCCCACCACTTTTTTCCCAAAGCACACAACACCGCAATAGAATGCGATGTACCATCCAAAGCAACAACTCCAGCAAAACTAGCATCAATACAAACAACCCCCACTTTACAATTAATCTTTTTATCCCCTCATCCATATACCAACCAAGCTTCCAAGGCCTTCCTCCCCTACATTAAGCATGCAACATGGTCAATGCCGAGCTTCCCAGTCGACGATGAATATGCAAGAAAATCCCAAAGGGAAAGAAATGTTACATCATTTGTCCCATAACCCTCTCTTCTGAGTACCAGACATACTTAAACTCATACGACTGCAACCTCCTCATTTACGCGTAAATACTCGTCACCCCCGTATCCTTTGGAGACATCCCCCAAGGGTAGAAGGTCACCTGCAATCCCCAACAAAGAATCATCATCTACTCGAGATCCAAAAAATACAAAAAAATACAAAAATTACCCGAAAAATTCCTTAAAATGTCAAATAAATATTGAAACATTTTTTCATCAAGAAAACCATTTTTTGGAATTCTTAACCCCTTACCAACTCCCAAAATTCCCAGTAAGATTAATATTACGCTCTAACCCCCAGCATAAACCCTAAACATGTTCCACAAATAGAATTAAAAATATGCCTACATCCCAAGTCCAATTACAATTCCCCAACAGAATCTCAAATTTCAAGTCTTCCCTAGTGGAACCCAAACCTCAAATAAAATTCCTCCCCCAGTAGGATTGTAAAATAATACCTTTCCAATTCCCTAGTGGTATTTGCAAGCTAATCTTTCTCCCAATCCATCCACTATCAAAATTTTAGGGTGCGCCTGCAGTCAGAACCCCTCTCCGCTTCCCCAATGAAGCTATCCCCAATCGAATGTCTCAAACCCCATAAGAGTCTCATAGAAAAACCATCCTCAACAAAACATTAGGTGCATCTGCATCCCCAAGATAAGATAAAAAATTTACGAGGAGGATAACTCCCTGCACCACAACTTTAGGTCCTCAGAATTGACATCGGCCCTCAAAATCGGTCGTCTCAACTTTAGGCCCCCAGAATTGACCTCGGCCCTATGAATCAGTCCTCTTATCTTTAGGCCAATAGAATTGACTGTGACCCACATAATCGGTCTCTACAACTTTAGGTCCTCAGAATTGACCTTGGACCTTAGAACCTGTTGTCTCAACTTTAGGTCCTCAAATTGACCTCGACCCTCAGAATTAGTCTTTATAACTTTA
Organism: Sambucus nigra; assembly: GCA_949130495.1. Classification (NCBI taxonomy): domain Eukaryota; kingdom Viridiplantae; phylum Streptophyta; class Magnoliopsida; order Dipsacales; family Adoxaceae; genus Sambucus; species Sambucus nigra. The sequence goes on along the minus strand of OX422220.1, from coordinate 47,448,554 downwards.
GGTCCTCAAAACTGACCTTGACCGCATAATAGATCTCTACATATTTAGGTCCTCAAAATTGACCTCGGCCCTCAGATCTTGTCTTTACAACTTTATGTCCTCGAAATTTACCTTGACCCGAAGAATTGATCCCCACAACTTTAGGTTCTCAGAATTGACCTCGACCCGTAGAATTAATTTATATAACTTTAGGTCTTTAGAAATAACCTCAGCCCTCATAATCGGTCATCATAACTTTAGGTCCTCAAAATTGACCTCGGCCCTCATAATAGGTCATCTCAACTTTAAGTCCTTAGAATTGACCATTACCCGCAAAATCGATCTCTCAACTTTATGTCGTTCGAATTGACCTCTGCACTTAGAATAATTTGTCTCAACTTTAGGTCCTCAGATCTGACCTTATCCCTCAGAACTAGTCCCCACAACTTTACGTCCTCCGAATTGACCTCGACCCATAGATTTAGTCGCTACAACTTTATGTCCTCAAAATTATCCTCGGCCGGACCTCAGAATCGATCGTCACAAACTTTAGGTCCTCAAAACTGACTTCGAATAGCATAATAAATCATCCCCAGCATTACCGTAGGTCCTCATAATTGACCTTGACCCTCTAAACCAATCATCTCCATCGCTTTAGGTCCTCAGAATTGACCTTTTTTCCAAATATCCATAAGGTGTCTATTCGATGGCCTTTACTTGTTCCAAGCTTACCCGTCGAGGGGATCTATACTCACCACGTTCCTCCTAAACATCTCCTTACATTCCTAGCACTTTCTCCTTCACTATAAACCATAGGTCATACTCTGAGTATTGATTTATAGGCCACCGGGCGCTCCTGGGCCCCGTTTGACTCTAATTAACTTTATTGTTTGAGTAAAAGCTCAATGAATCTTCAAAAGGCTCTAAATACCCTTTCCAATGATCCATCTCGTGCACAAATCGACCTTATGGTTCGGACGAACGGTCTATTTTACTGTAAAAAAATTGATCTAGAGGCCACCAGGCATATAGTGGCCCCATTTTGACCCTAATCAACTTCCTCGTATGAGTGGAAGCTCAATAAATCTTTGAAGGACTCTAAATCCCCTATCCAATGATTCACCCCATACGGTTCAAACGAACGATCCGTTAAAAATTAATATGAAGGCCACCAGGAGCTCCTGGGCTCTATTTCACTCCCTTAAACTCTTCAGCTCGAATGAGACTGAATGAATCTTTGAAGGGATCTTAATACCCTTTCCAATGGTCTACTCCATGCATAAATCAGCCTTACAGTACGAATGAATGACCCGTTTTACTTTGAAGGGTCACCGGGCGCTTTCGAGCCTCATTTAACCAAGGTCAACTCTTCAAAAAAATGAGACTGAATGAATATTCGAAGAATACCCTTTTCCAAAGGGTCATCACGTGCATAAATTGACTTTATGGTTTGGGTGAACAATCCATTTTCCTCCGAGAATCTCTTGTCCAAAAGACTGCTAGGCACTTTCGAACCCCATTTGATCGCAGTTAACTTTCGAACTTGGAAGAGTCCTAGGTATTTTTAAAGGTATATGAATACCCTTTCCAACAGTTCAACCCGTGCGCGATTCACACTTATGGATTGTGTTTTATGACTTTTTTTAAAATCTGCATGAGACTACCGAATGGCAAATCCATCTCCCCGCCTATCGGCAGTGTGTCTAGGGTTACCAGTCGATAAGCATGTTAAGGGCAATGCTGATTGGAACCCCCTTGACCCTATATAAAGGAGCATAAGCTCACTTTGAAAGGCACCTCAGAAACACCACTTTCAGTGATCTCAGCCACATTCTCTCAAAGTCAGTGTGGTTTCCATATAGAAACCTCTTCCCCATATTCTATTCCCATCCTTTTCTTACCCAATTTATCCAATTCCATTCCCTCTCCCCCTACCTCCTCCATCCAATTACAAGAGTAGCCCTTCAACAATAAAGATCAATCTTAATGCTTTTAACGAAGGTCCAAACCTTTCACTCTTTCTTTAAATTCCCTTATTTTTGCATTAATTATTCAATTCTTACTTTAACATTTCATCCTTATTAGTTCATACACATTATTATCCAACTCTTTTATTAGTATTATTGCACATGTTATATTTTCTATAAAAAAAAAAAAAAATGAGGGTTTGCTTGTAAATTCCAAACGGATATTTCTCATTACATTTCCTCAGACTAAAGCGTCCTTTTTCTACACACATATAATAAAGTCCCCAATTAGATTTATGGAATAAACCCCACTCCTATGTTGCATGCGAATTACGTGGACTTTGATGCCTTTTTAGTACAATGAAAAAATAAGTACAATGTTCAAAAAGTTCATGCACATATGCAACAAAGGAGACAAAGAGTCTAACATGTAGATAGTAAGCATCAAGGAGCAGTGTAACGATATCCACACATTATAAAGCACACTAACAAAACAAAGTCATGTCTCAAAGCACCCCAAAAAAGTCACGTGAATGGATGGAATGTAGGGATGACTCAAATATCTTAAATGTTCATCCATATATGGTGAAAATAGAAAATAAAAAAATCTCTTTGGCTTTATTAAAAATTTTAGCAAAAATCTATTTCAATTTTATTATAAAGTAAAATCTTTTTCAAACTTTCATACTCTTTCTTAAAAACAAAAAATCATATTGAATTTTTCAATTTTTTCATAAACATGCAAAATCTTTTGGAATTTTTCAAAATATATCAAAAAGCAAAACATATCAATACAATGATAATGTAATCTAGCAATAGGGATATAGGCTAAGAATATGATAATCACCCTATTCTAGAAACAAGTCTCAACCTCAATCATTAGGTCAGGAGGAGTTCTCAAAAGGAGAAATCATCCTATGAAATTCCTCCATCAAACATTTTGAAGTCTTTACTAAATACTCTACTTGCTCTCAAAAACTATCAAAATCTCTATGACGATGTGCAGGAGCATGTGGAGTAACAAGTGTAGGAGTGTGAATGAAAGCATATGTACGAACTCAAGTGGAAGCATACAGGGGAACACGTATGTGAGAAACTCTCCCTATCTTAAACAAAACTCTCTAAGGTGACCTCTTTGTTTGAAATGAGAACAAACATAAACGAGCTTGTGGGTCTGCCTTACTCAAAATGTCTAGGACGATCTCTCCTAGGTCGTTTAGGTCGCCTTGGTAGGCTAGGTTGAGGGCCATATGGATCTATCACAAACTTGGGAACCAAATCAGATGCGTCATGGGAAGTGGATGCACCATCATAATCTATTCCTCACCTATCAATGTTACCTAATGCGGGACCGAGGAGCATCTTTCCAACCTTTTTAGTTGTGTCCTCTAAATTGACCTTTACCTTTCGGGCACGTTTGAGATCATTCTCGAGTTGGAATACATGGGATTCAAGTTTCTCACGAGTCTCCAATTAATCTTAAATATATCTCGTAAGACTAACCACGGTGTTGGTCAAAAAAGTCTTCTCCCTACCTACAATAATTAACTGCTCACATTAAGAAACCTTTACCTTCTCGAGTCGACTCATAGATACCTCACTCTCTCAAAACATTTACCTACTTTTCTAAATTAAATACCTTAAGAGACAAATCTTTATTAAGTCTTTTTCCATTTTTTAAGTCTCGTTGTAAAGGTCACGAAATGCTTTTTGGAGTCCACCTTCTCCATTGCTCAAATTCTCTTCCTCATTCTCACTCTCTCCAAAATAAATCGAAACATCGTCGAGGCACTCACGTTTAGAATTTTCCTAATCGGGGTGGGATAAACTATAAGTATTAATTTGAATGGACATGAACACAATGAAGTTACGTTCATGTGGCGGTTCACTACTAGAAGTCACCAACTCGACGTCACTATCACTGGGAGTGGCCTTATGTGCAACTTTCTTGCCCTATCTCTTTAGCCTAGTAGGACACTCATGTTCCTTATGTCCTTTTCCCTCACATTCATATCATCTCACTTCATCTTTCTCACAAACGTTCTTGCCCTCATTATCATTTTTATTTTTCTCAAAAATCTTTTCTTTGGAAGAATTCTCTTTGCTAAATTTGAGAAATTTTTTGAAATTTTTCAAAAAGGGCTAAATCATCAAGCTCAAAATCAAATTCTGCTCAGAATTAAAAACTTTTTCTTTCTTCTTTTTAGCTTAAGTTTTAGGAGAAACCCATATTTCCTTTTTCATTTTAGTTTTGGGAAACATATTGTAACACCCCGTATTTCTAAGAATATATAATTTAATAAATTTGGTGATAGAGGATTTAATCAATCTGGAGGATTTAATTAAATTAGTGAATTTAGATTTAATTAATTCGGGTTATTTTTAAAAATTACTATGTCGTAATTTAAGGTCGAAATTGGAGAATTTTAGTAAAGTAACTTGGATGACGATTCTGAGTGCACGATTGGTTCCGAATAGGTCGATATAGTCAAAAAAAGTATCCGGAGGTAATAATTGGGTCTTGGGGCATTTTTAGGCATAACCGAGCTCACACGAGGGTGTTTGGGTCATTTTAATTTGAACCATAGGCTTAATTTTGGTATTAGTGATATAAATCAACATTGGGGAGTTTGTGGTAGGCACAACTCAATAAGAAAACCCTAGTTTTGCAAGGAGAAAAGAGAGAGAAATAACGAGAGCTTTTGGGAACCGAACCAAGAAGAAGGGTGTGTTGTTCGTCGAATCTTCGTCTGCAACAAAGGAAGTCAGACCTTACAAATTTATTCAGGAAAGTAGTTAAACTTTATTTTTATTTAAATTGCGGTATTGCGATTCATATCATGGTGGGTATAATGTAAAATTCGTTTTTAGGTGGGTTCTCACATAAAAAACGGGTATTTTCGAACTGGACCATTTATGGAGATTAGAGATTCGATTGATGTTGGAATATAATTCAAACTCATAGAAAAGTAATTTATATGAGGAAAGCACTGGTTGATATTGGTTTGTTCTAATTTTAAGATTTTAATTTGTGAGAGACAATCATATGAAACTGTGAAACCCAATTCAAGAATTATACAAAATTTGATGTTAATCCATGATGTTTTAGTCTATTATGATGAATAAAACTCATATTAAAAGTATGTTTGAGATTAGTTTCAATTGGGTTGAGACTGGGAAGAAACCCATAAACTTAGTTGTGTGTTAATGGCAGAAACCAACGCCATGGGGAAAAAGGAGAAGTGGTTGAGCGCAGAAGGTCGTTCGAACGACACTAGAAGTCGTTCAAATGAGATTAGTATCTCGTTCAAACGACCCTAGGTTTTGGACATGGAGATAGATATTTCCGTCTCGAACGTGTGGCCGCCAGTTTTGTATTTTCTGATTTAATTTAATTAATTATGAATTTATTACAGAAGGGTGTCTGAAACCGAAATCCTTTGTGAGAAATCAAATCTGGATTATTTAGGGATGTCCGTTAATGAGTGTAGGATTCTGGAAAATATTAAAGAACATTAGTTTTACCTTGGAATTGGATGGGAATGAATTCAGGGTATGCATTTAGGAGTGTTTAGGATGAATAACACTAAAAATATATGAACGGATTCGAATGGAAATTTCGGATGAAATTAGGATACAGGTTGGATTGGGATTTGCTTAGTATCTTAAATAAAAATATGAATGTAAGTTAATACTTATGGAATTAAGAGTCAGGATTGTGACTCGGATATTTTTAGGTGAAGTTATACGGGCAACCCCGTGCCTAATTTATTATACAGATATATAATAAAGTATTGAATATTAAAATTATTGAGGAGTGTTAAACTTGATAATGGAACTTTATGGAACAAATTCAAAAAGATGAAGATACAGACCGACTGAGGGAGTCTGGGTATTATAGTTGGGTGACGCAACTTGAATGGAAAATAATTAATGTGTGATTTATTAAATTACAAGTCGGGATATTGACTTGAGTATTTTTTGGTTAGTACCACGGGTGTTAAGCATGAGTTTAGCCGAACATTATTAAATATATGTATACGGTTAATGTGATGGTATATATATAATTGTGTGCTTTATAGATATTGGTGGGAATGATATTTATTGGAATACATACCCATCTAGTGCTATCATAGGAGGTTGCGCGATGTGGGTGAATCCCCTAGCTTAAGGAGCAGGGAGAGTATAGTTCTAGGTCATATCGTCCAGGATTTTTATTGTGTGATTTATTTTCGAGGTGTGATGTTTTATGTATGATTCGGCCTCACTCTCGGGGAAATATGATCGCCTCCAATACATTTATGATATTTTTGCCTAAGTTCTGTGTGAGCTAGTCCGACTTGCGATGGCCAGGTTAGAGTGAGCATGCTTGGGACATGATAACATTTTAGAGAAAGCATCTAATGAGTTATTACTCGGGAATGGATGGTTATTATACTTAACATGTGTGTGGATGTTGTAGTCTATTAGTACGTATATAACATGAGTAGATAATTATATACAAAATTAATATATAAGTGTGAATGTAATTCCTATATAACTAGGGTGAAAGTTATATGATTTAAAAAGGTGAATTCCTATATAACTAGTGTGAACGTTATATGAATTAAAATAGTTAAACCGACTAATAAGTTAATGATTAGATAACTTAATAATCAAAGTAAGAATACTGGGGTTAGATTAGTGTTGTGGCAAGACGTGTGATACGGCTAGTTAGGTGGGGTAGCTTAGCAAGCAAGCGTTAGGTCTGCACATGAGATGAGGGGTGAGCCATACCTCAAGAGAGTGCGACACTAGCATAAATATGAAGAGTGTGCATGCATATTTAATTATTGCAACTTAACTGCTTGATAAATGTATTTTCAAAATATTTTACTTAGGCTCTGATCCATGTAAAAATCTTTTCCAAAACCTTTTAGGTGTCCAGCCACAGGAACGCCCAGCTTGAGGATTATATCCAAGGATGCGCAACTGCAGCTCATATGGAAGTTGCAGGACTTTGCTATATACCCTTGATTTATTCCTCACTAGTGTGGGAGCTTTATTTCAATACTCATTTAGGCATGTCGCCCTCAAATTTAGTATTCAGTTTACTTTTGTGACTTTGTGTATCCAGGTTATGATTTTAATTTACTGTTGTATTTTATTGTTGCACCGATAGTTTATTCGGTCATCTTTATTTATATTATTCATTTGTGTCAAATTCAGTTATTGGGTTGTGTGATTGGTTTTCTTGTTATTTATTTCTGCATGTTATTAATTAATTAAAGATAAAATTTGGCACCGGTCTAATTAAATTACTAGGTAGTTAGTAACTCTAAAAAGGTTTTGGACAGTGATGTTAAGAATGAGCCAGATGAGACCAACATTTAATTTTGATCACAGGCTGACCACCCGGTATTTTAGTAGGTGGGGTGTCACATATATCGATTTCATAAGTTTGAAGGTCTCCTACGAGTTTTTCTAACCTAAGAGTATCCAAAATTCCCAATAAATTCAAAACAGTGATTGTAGGGATAAAACGGGTTGGCAAGGATCTCAAAATCTTTTTCATAACTCTCATCTCAAGAATTTTATTACACAAATTAAAACTTGAATTGACTGTGTTTGACAAACATGCATAAAACTCATCAAAATACTCAGACTCTAGCTTGGTAATAGTCCCAAGATGTGTGGTGATGTTTTAAAGCTTAGATGCTTTCACAGCATTGTTCCCTCGTGAGTGAACTAGAGGGTGTCCCAAGCTTCCTTAGATGTGGTGTACGCCATGATACAGTGGAACTCGTAAGGGATGACGGCTCTATATTAGAACTTAAGCCGCATGAGTTGTAAGCACTCCATTTAAATTCAACCTCCGTCCAAGGAGTGACGGGTTGACATCGTCGTTGGGCATAATGGGTGGTGTCCACCCTCTTTCACATACAAGTCAGTTCCTTTCATCAATTGCTTTTAAATCACACTTCATCGTATCTTTTCAATACGCGTAATATAACCCATCAAAAGCAGGGAGCCTGTTATACAAATTATCCATAAAATTCCAATTTTTTTAAAGATCACCAATTTAAAAATAAATTGATATCAAAATTCTTTTTGTAAAAAGGATCACATAATATTTTAGTGCAACCAACTCTGATACTCATTTGAGAAAATTGTATCTAAAAACCTGCATAAAAAATAGGATCACACTATATTTTAGTGTTACCCACTCTAACACCAATTTGAGAATGTATGGAATGATTTGTATATCAGGACAACCAGACACAAGTTCAAATTTTAATCAAATTTTATCTTGATTAGAAATTAGTTGTACATGCGATGATAATGTCCAATTCAATTATAATCAATCACACAATCAAAATACGCATGCAAAGATGTAAGGAAAAATCCTTTTTCAGGGCAAAATCTTTTATTCACCACTATAAAGAATTTAGCAGACACAGTTGACTTACAGAGTAATTAGCACGACTAATTATAATGTGTAGAGTCTTAAATTCTTCAACAGAATATGGCCCAGTTCAGTGTCGTCCACAAAAAGCGGTCTTCCCTCGGTGTCCACTGATCAACCTTCTTCTTCTTCAGTAGTAGAATCTCAATTCCATAATTCAGCAGTAGAGATGGACTCGGTAAGGGTTTATGCAAGGTGTATGGAAATCAAGGTTTCATAAACTCATAAATAACATATGGGGATGTATGATTTGAAAAATAAAAAGTGGCTTTAAAAAACTAAATATGAATACTTTTGGAATAAGTGACACGAATTTAAATGTGTGTCTCTAACGCATGTGAAAACGGTTCAAGTGTAAACCGGTCACTCACTTAATAATTCGATAAATCGGATATCGAACATAGGGACTAAGACGAGGAATTGTGACGACGAATAGGGAAGATGATTAACCTGAAATTAACTCTAGAAAAAGAAAGAAAAAGATGACGAGTTTATGATTATACCTATTAACTAATGCAATATGAATTAAATTAAAAACTAACTTAACGTGCAAAATGAACTAAGTTAAACTTTTGACTATATGAGAGAAAAGAGAGTTAGGGTACACTCCCCAGAACCGTAGGCATTCACATAGAACATAAAAGCTTCAGAAAGATAATTCTTCATTCAAAGATACATCAAATACTCTCTAAGCATTTGACATATGAGGACTAAATGCCGCACAATATCAAATCAAAAATTGTATTTGACGAGGATGACAAGTTATCAAAATGTCACTTTCACCCTTAAACATTCCGGTTACCTAGGGTAAACGAAATTAAAAGGCCTACAGCTATTGTTTGATAAAGTTCAAACCTTTGGATGAGAATTTTTTTTTCACTTTTAAATCTATATGTGTTACCTAGGTTGGGTTCATATACCTCAACCCGCTAAAAACTTAGCCTAGTATGGTGAAACTACTATTAAACATGAAATCTAAGATGCATGAAATTATTCCTACGTAAAAAGTGTTATCAAACATGTAAAATAGGATTCTAACTAAGAAATAATGAATCACAAATCAAAAGATGAGAGAAATTGAACACACTAAAGGAATATTACTTGTATTTAAAAAAACTTGAATTCTATGCCAAAAGATGAATAATTGTTGAACAAAATGAATCCTAGGGTTCTTACCTTCAAGAATCTCTCAAAACTCTGCAAAAACCTCCTCCCTAATGTTTGTTGAAACAATAATATATAACTCTCATATTTTTTTAAGTGTTTGAACCATGCACAACTCTAATTTTGAGAATAAAAAATAAGAAATCGCCCCCACCGAATCGGTCCGATTTTGTCTTCTTAAATGGGGCAAACCGGTCCGGTTAATACAGAATGCCGAATCACTTTGGAATCTTTGTCATCGGTTCGGTTCGCACATTTCAGTGAGGGGGATCGGTTCGCTGGTATTTCTATCGGTTCAGTTCGCTGGAATTTTTCTTTCTTTCTTTTCTCTTGATTTCTTCTCAACTTTGAAGATTCATAACTTTTCACCCGGGACTCAAATTTGGATGCCATTTATTGATACATGCTTGTGGACTCAAGATCTTCAACTTTCCTTAGGTTTCATGTTCGAATTCTTGGTATAAAATTACTATTTTTCCCTTAACTTTTCTTTTTTTCTTTCTTTCTTGATTTTGAGTTTTCTTTTTTCTTCACTTGTATAAATACTTGAAAAATGTAAGAGAAATACACAAAACTTGATGCACTATATAGAAGAGGTCAGTATCAATGATATTAGATAAATCAACTTAATTCACATCGCGCGAGATGATAAAAGCCTCTAAATTACGGGAATAAATATGAAGAATTTATGCCTAATCAATAAGTATTGAAAAATCGTTTTCACCAAAAGTCTTGAGAAATTATGAAAAAAATTGGTTTTTATACCAAAAACACGAATTTAGAGGCGTCGGGATTGCTGGAATGATATTAGACCTCGTTCAAACGAAAATAATAGTTTTGTTCAAATGACATCCTATTTCATTCTAACGAAACCCACTTTTTGTCTGAACTGCCTTCTTACGAGTTTCAAACGAGAATTATTTGTCAAGGAAAGGTGTCTTGTTTGAATATGGTTTAATTCTAGTTCAAACAAAACCACGCATCTCGTTCGAACGAGACCCAATCTCGTTTAAACGAGACTTAAAAAATATTTTTTTTAAATACTTTTATCAAAAGCCTTATTTTTTAAAAGTAAAACATCCTAATATATGATTTATATAAAGCCCCTAAAACCCAAGTTTTTAGACCTCCATAAAGTGTCTGTGATGAATCTAGAAATGAAGCTCAGTCACTAACGTGTCTTTGAACGAACTTGGATATATAGTGTTCAATTTGTTGTGTCAATTTTTAACGGGATACGCCAAAACTATAAAAAAAAATCCTAAGCTATAATGAACTATAAATTCTTTCTCTTACATAAGAATAAAATTAATTGGACAACAACCAAAAAACTAACTGATTGAAATACAAGCAGTCACTTTTATTTTTTATTTTTTATTTTATTATTTTTTTTTTCTTCTTCTTTAATCTGGCGTGCTTTTCTAAGTGTCTAATCTAACTGACTTGGTTTCTTCACCTGTTAAATCAATTAATATTTGATAGAAAACCATAATATCTATAAATTTATTAATTAGTAAAATGAAATCCATTGTATGGTTGGTAAATATTTGGTTAATTTATGCTTTACGATGATTCTTCCATCAAACTCTTTATGCTTTTGAGATGCATATTACCATATGTGTTGTTAATATCTTTAACATACAATGGCTTAGTATAATTAAAGTCGGTATATAGTTTCCACACATTTGTATTGATAGTTAATCATGAACTTTAATGTAATAATGGAAGGGACAAATTTCGGTAGTGATTTGAGTTATTTGACCCAAATTTTTTTAATACAATTTCAGGTGATGCAATGTAATTAGATATGTGGTGCTATGGATATCATTTCTTTTTCCATATTTCTTTTTTACATTTTTTTTATCTTTTGTTATTTTTTTTCTAGGTCAGGTCTCGAATTGTTGTCATATATATTTTAAAGCCTGAGAATGATCATAATTAACTAGTTTGATAATTTTATTCCAAATTTGATTGTTGATTTAACTGTTACATACTAAATTATTTATTTCTTAAGACTTTTGTAGACATTATCTTCTTTAAACTACTATCATATATTGTATTGCACCGTGCCATTAACAATGGTCTTTATTGTAATGACCATGTCAATGTTTACAAGAAATTTTAAATTGTTTAGAATTTTGTGTGCTATGAAATTTATCTGTTTTTATCCATGTTGGTGAACTTTATCCACTTTGATTAAAATGAACTTTTCTGATATAATTTGGTGGAAGTATATTTCATTTGCCATTTCGTACGTGGAAAGTGATTGAATTACAAAATGATAATGGTATATTTTAATTATTTAGGACAATTATGTTGGCGAGTCAGTTAAAAATTTGTTACTTTTAGCTTTAGTTCACCTTTTACATGTAAAACAATGAGCCATCTCTAACTTACACATCACATTATATATGTAATGAACTCGATTGAAAATATAATTTTTTTAATGAATTTATGAATGTGAATTGTAGTAGATTTTTGGAGATGTTTGTTAAAACATGACACATGTAATGTGTTGGAAACATGGATCAATAATGCGATAAATGCGATGTTTAAGACGTGCAAGGGGATATGCGCGGGGATAAACTTATAATCATGCCTTCGGACAAGGGAAAATCACTAGTGTGTGTGTGTGTGTGTGTGTGTGTGTGTGTGTGTATATATACATAGTATATATGTGTGAATGTAAAATTGTATGTGAAATTAAATTGCATGTGAATGTCAATACGAAATTGAAATTAATTTAGATTAAGTTATACACATTTACTTTTGTGAATGTAAAATTGTAATTGATCTGGAATTGTAATTTAAATTGGCTATATACATGAATTTGAACTCATTTGGTTGTGTAAATATGAAATTGATATTTAAATGGGGTATATACATGAAATTGAACCCATTTTGTTGGGTAAATATAAAATTGATATTGAAATTGGGTATATACAAGAAATTGGACCCATTTTGTTGTGTAAATGTAAAATTGATATTGTGATGGATATATACATGAAACTGATATTGTTATGAGTATATAAATGTATAAATGTAAAATTAAAATTGATATTGAAATTGGTTATATACTGTGGAGGGGTGTTCCCCCACATGGATGATTAACTTAGCCAAGTGAATTGATCGATTACATAGAAAGATGCCCCCATAAAGGCACTTTGAAGATTCTCCATGCAAGTGGCTCAAAAGACCCAGCTCGAAGAAGAAATGTCACTCGGATGACAATAGTTTGTAATAAGAAATAGAATGTTGTATTATGTACTATATCTTATGAATATATACTGAGTGGGGCCGCTTGGTACCCATGAGGGACCATGCCTGGCAGGGGATGGGAGAGCTTTCGTGCTCTATCAAGCTATCCCCTTTTTGGAAACTTCGCAGGGACATGGTTTGAAGGATTGAGAACGAGGCAGCGTTGGGAGTTATTACCAACTCTCTTGGCACACTTGGACAAAACTTCATCTATGACAAATGTCACTCGAGCCCACTCATTGCTTACCTATTCGAGTGAATCTCCTCAAGTCACTCGATATCCCTCTATACTTGCCCCTAGAGGTACCTTGGGTGCCAGCCAGTCTGACTGACGTGACTAGATACCAAACAATAGCCACTGTTTGAAAAACTTCCTGACGTCATAACGTCTGACATTTAGGAACTCAAGAATACAGCACTCAAGTGCCTTTATCCTTAGGATGACAGGTCTAGTTCACCAAATCTGACCATATAACCATCCTAGAGTAAGCCCCAAGCTGACAAGTCATATCCTTCAATAATGACTGCAATACTTCCAACCAATAGAACGTTTTCCTGCCAAAACTAACAGATCCCATGCATTAAATGTAGTATCTCATGAATTTAATGCACCGGGACAAAGGGATCGAGGGCATGCTGAATCGAACAACCTCTCCCTCTATATAAATAATACCAAAACAAAAAAATCAAAAAAAGAAGCATCCAGAGCCTGGAATTGCTGCCCAAATTCCCTCATACCAGAGAGCCCTCAAGAAGAGCATTAACTCCCATACACATTCAATGCACCCATCATTGGGCAATAACTGAGCTTGAAGTTCTTGCCTTGTCTTTATTGTGCCTAGAGTGCTTGTTCTTTCTCCCTCCGACCACGCTACCTGTTGGTCCTATTCAATTATTGTTCTCACCACATGTTGCTCATGTCAATATGTTCTTTAGTGCAACTTTGAATATTAAATCTCTCTGTCTCTGATTCACCTGCGGCTCTGACCTGTGCTCTATATCTAACGGTGTCGGTCCTGATCTTGATAAGGGGTTACGCTTCACTTAATACTAATAGTATTTGAAGAACCCACATCTTATATATACGCATTAAAATAGTAATTTTGTAATTAATTACACCCCTGATTACTCACAAGCGCACATATACATCCCCCCTATATATATATATATATATATATATATATATATACACACACACTAGCGAAATGCTCGTGCCTAAAGGCACGGCGAAAATTTTCCAAACACCGCAAATAATCCTTTCGAGACCTCATAAACAACAAAGATTTAACTAAAGGCATATTATATTGATTATATTACACCACACACTTCAAATAATAAAGATAATTATAATCCATGACAACAATACTCGTTTACATTAAAATTCTAACCAAATTATGGTAAAAATAATTATACAATATTTAAGTCAAAATTTTGTTTTCCTACAGAAATAGTGTGTCAAGAATTTTAAAAATTTGGACAGAGTTTCCTTTGTTTATAGAACTATCCACTCTTTTTAAAAAATTAAAAATTATTCTAACAATACTAACAATAATAATAATCCATCCCGGACCTCGTATAAACCACATCATCGATTTAACAATACTCACTTATATACCCAAGGTATGAGTACACAACAAACCATTATTGGTAAAAGATTCTCAAAAGTATTAAAAAGAAGATATTACTATCCCGTTTGATTCCTAATAATATCACCAATATGTCCACGTCTTCAAAGGTGAGATAGCTTGATCTCGTGAAGAAATTCAGTCGCATGTGCCTCCTGCATGTATTCTTGAAGATCGCCTATAAATATCATGAATATTGTGATTAGTGAACTATATGAGTGCACAAACTACTTGACAATTTGCATTATTCTTATTAAACATCTCAAAATAGATCATCTTAAACAATATATTGTGTACCTCACTTGTTTTGACATCGAAAGTGGTGTGAAGAAACTCTCATGTGCCACCACTCACGCCTACTATAAGAAAGATCATCCCAGGTACATGTCAGATCATTGCACCTACATTTGGTGTAGGGGGGAGAGAAAGGATTATTTATTAAGGTGAGCAAACTATAATACAACTATGGTGCCAAAGTGTAAAAAGTTCTCGAATGTTTCTCTTTCTTATTGCCATTGCTTCTTCTTCCCTGCTTTCCCTCCATTCCCTCCTTTTACCTAAACAAAAGAAGCAGAATTAGTGAATTGTATGGTTTATGTTGGCATTCACATTCAATCAAATAGTGGGTATCAATATTTTAGTGACATTGAATTTGAATACGAAAGGGATGACCTCTTTAAAGAACACGCTGTGAGGGACTTAGATATGGGTCTTGAGGGGTTAGGTGAGAAAGAAAAATGGTTTACAAAAATATAAGGTCTAATGAGTTTACATTGGGAGACAAAGGGTCTTAAAGGGCTGATGAGTTTAAAAAAATATAAGGGCTGATGAGTTTACTTGTTACTCTCTCTTGTATTAAGGTCTCAACTTTTTGGCCTAATAAAAGTTCAGAATACCCACTGTATTAAAGTCGTAGACATGGAAGCCCCCATTTGTTAAGTTATTACTTCATTTTATGTACTGACATTTTCTAATAAAAGGCCAGAAAAAAATGTACTGACATTTTCTTCACTCGACAAAACAAGGACAAACACACATACACGTCATCCCTACCTACAATATCAAAATCGAATTTTTCGTAAAAACAAATGTGAAAAATAAATTAAAATCAACACACAAATGATAAATAAAACCTACATATTATGATTTAGAAACCTAGTCAACATTTAGAAACCCAAAATATGAATCAAAACCATTTTGAAATCACAATATCAACCCAAGCATAGACACCAATAATCGCAGCTATAAAAAATCGTTGACTTCCAACAACCGCATATATGCTACCAAAAATTGTTGAAGACATAGTTTATTGAATTCACCATTGATACCAATAATCGTAGCCACCACAAATCGATCATAGACACCAAAAATCGTAGCTACTAAAAATTAAATCGAATAGCAAAACAACCCAAGCAACCCTACAAATGTAATAATCATCTTTAGTTTAATGACATGCTAATATCTTGAACATTTTCATGTATTTCCCTCTCTCTACCTGGAGTTCTATAGAGTAACATATGCAATCCAATATAGTCAACAACATAGTTCTACATAAATGACTATATGCAGCAACTATTATTAGAAAAAATTGTGTAAGCTATGCTAAATGACTATATGCATATAGTCCTATATGCATTATAGAAAAATTGTGACTATATGCAGCAATCGTTTTTCTATATTCATAAATGACTATATGCAGCAGCAGTTTTTTCTATATGTAATAGCAGTTTTTTTACTATATTGGCAAAGACTTGAACTAAGTTGTTTTTAAATATATGCAACAGCAGTCATTTAAAAAACCAGTCATTTACCTGGTTTTGTATGATTTTCTTTCCCCATTAAACACGTGTTTAAAAAAACTATATAAAAAAATAACTTAGTTCTTTCCTCGTTTATTTTTTCTGTATGCATAAATGATGCATATAGTCCTAATATCTGTAAGTTACATGTTCTTATCGTAAACCTACGTCTGATGTAAAAAGGAGGTCTAGACCTCCTTTTTTTCAGCGGCGTAGTCTTAAAAATTGAGTTGGCTTAAAAAAATTGCAAGCAGGTCATTGCCCAAATAAGTGAAGCAGGTTTTAAAAAAAGGCCAAGCAGGTCTTTAAAACGAAATGGGAGTTGGCTATAAAAAAAAGAGCATGTCTTTGGCTTTACAAAAGAGATCATGTCTTTCCTTTTCAAAAAAAAACAAAGCAGGTCTTGGGATTTACAAATAAGAAGCAGGTCCAATTTTTGGGCAGCCACGATTAACCGGGTTGGACCGGGCGTTAGACTGCTAAATCTAATTTGCCTTAAGATTAAGGCAGTACGTGCTATGGGAAATTCTTGTGTGGCCCCATTCGACCTGAAGAGATGGGGCAGTCGAACGATGAATTCGATTTTGCCTTGAAACTGAGGCAGTATGTTGGGATTTGGGGCATCGATTGATCGATAATTTTTTATCTATCGATCGACGATTTTTGATCAATCGGTCGATCGATCATGTGCTTATCTTAAACCTATGTCTGCTGAAAAAAGGAGATCTAGCCTCTGTAAGGATCGCCTCACGAAACTCGATGCCAATTCCTACGCCTGCTAATTTTGTTAAGTTTTCAACCAATTCAGGAGCATGCTTCTCAGCGGTGGAAAGGGTTTCTTGGTAGACAACACCAAAGTAGTGAATATGCATATTGAATCGCATAGCATTGGTCCACTGGACCATCATCTTTAGTATACTACCAAATGAATAATAATCAATTTCTTTTACAGAAAATGGAGAAGACAATAAATGAAGCCGATTATACCACGAAATAATAAATATTCATCATTTACTCAAATGAGTATTTAATATACAAAATCAATATGTTTCTATTCATACACATGGACAACGATTCACATGGTAACAAATCACATGCCTCTTTTGATTACTATAAGGTCAACACCAAGAAGCACTTGTGCCTAAAACAGGTCGTGCTTCAAGCCTATGATATTTGTTTTAATCACTTGTGCCTAAAACAGAGGCATGTTTCAAGCCTATAAAGCACTCGTACCTTCTTGTCATCATACCCAAGTTTTTTACTCGCACATTTGGTATGCTACTCCATACTGACAACATTCAAAGCAATAAAAAAAATTCAACAATAAAATAATTAGCTTCTTTCGTATTATGGCAAGCTATTCAGTAATAAAATAATTAAAAAAGGCATATACACTGTTTAAATGTTATTAAAAATAGGGTACCTCGACATAAGATTTAAATTAAACACGGGCCCCTAATATCATTTCCAATATAAAGAAGGTATATAGATTGTTTTAAAGACACTAACTCAGTAGTTAGTTCATCAAGTAGAACAACCACCAAAAATCTTGCAATACCACCAAAAATTAAGTAGAACAACCACTCATTTGTTAGTTCACTATAAGAAAGATAAAAAAAAGGGATTAACATCATTTCAAACTTGTTAGCGGCATATCATTAATGATATACTTACATAAATATAGACAACAATACACACACGCACTCTCATTCAAAAAAAAAGCAAAGATGTAGGCTCACCAAAAATTTGTCATTGTCCCCTCCAATAACAACACTTAAGAACACTAAAAGAATTAACAAAAAATTTATTGAAAAATGACACTTAATAACACAAAAAGGATTAACAAAAAATTCTAAGTGAATAGTGAAGGAACCGTACTAAGTTGGTGAACTCAAACACAAAGACAAACACAAAATGATAGGGGAAAGATATACCTTGAGATTGTAGATGAAGTACTACCTAGAAGAATGAGAGAATATTGCAAAGTAAATGAACTCGTAATCAATAGAGCAATCTGGAAGAAAATAGTACTATAAACCATAAAAAAAAATCAAGATTACAAAACTTTGTAATGAATTAAACAAACTTTCGAGGTGCAGACTGGTTTTGTCAACCATAAAAAACACTATCACACATTGATTTACCATAAAAATCATCTTAAAAGGGAATCAATTCATTATCAAATCAAAGATCAAATTATATGGAAGTCATGCTCTAGTAGCCGATATCACTACTAAAACACCAAATCCATGTCAATACCCATAATATTTAAGTAACATTACATTCATTGTTCTTATGGACAATCCCAAATTAAAACTTAAATTATTAGAATGAGTGAAGGATTACAAAAAACTTGGTGATATTAAATAGAAAAAAACCTTTCCCATCAATTTCATTATTAAACAGTTAATATCAATACGCAACGAAGCAACATTCAATTGATTAAGTTGTAAAATTGGCCCATCAACGCGGAATATACAACCACCATCGCCTTGTAGTCATTCACCCTAATTAACCACCAAATATGCTTACACATAACTGTAGAACCACCAAAACCACCAAACAACTCCAAAAAAAAAATTACCAAAAAATAAATAAGTAAATGAAACCCCAAATATCTTTTTCAATATGGAAAAACACATATCTAAAAATATATTAGAACTATATTCCTAATAGCATTGTGAAGTAGTGGTGGTAGGATACATTCAAGAAATAGGCAACTATCCAAACTTTGGCAACTGATACAACCACATAACCCAAAATAAAATCAAATGGATTTTTTTTTAAATCAAATGGATTTTTTTTAAAGCACAAATGGGTTTGTTTTAAAAAGAGCATCCCCTGACCAACACTCATTCACAACACATATAAAACCAACGATTCAAAAAATTAATGAACATTTTTGTCAAACATAAAAAGAGTGAGAGATCAGATTTAAGAAGCATACCTTTTAGTAGATTTATGTATACCTCATAATTGCAAGAATATATAAAATGGGAAAAGATTCCTCATAAAGTACCTTGAAGCTGAACAAAATCAACCCAAAATAACATTAAGCAAAATATACATTGTTACCACCAAAAATGCACATTTCATATAAATAATAGTATACCTTTACGCACAAAAGAGTATACCTAAACAGAATGAACAAAATTTGTACAAAACCTAAATTACAAATCGCAAAAACAAAATACGTGTGTGTGTGTGTGCATGTGAGAGTGAGAGAGAGTGAGGGAGAGAGCGGGTAAGAGAGTGACAGATAAAGATAGAGACAATACCTATAGTGTGGGAGCTGGAAGACGGCAGCAGATGGATGAGTGGGAGGGAGAGGGAGGGTGTGTCTAGGGGGAAAAGACGAAATGAGAGAGAGAGAATGAGGACGGCTAGGGCTTGGCTAAAGAGTGTAATGTGGGAAATGATCCCAGCTCTTGAATTTTTTCATTGTTGGTTCAATCCTATCCCCTTATTAAGTTATCAACTTATGGAATAGTGTCAAACATTCTACTCCTTATTATATAGATATATAGATAATTCCACACACACGCGTGCACGCACGCGCACACACACACACGCACACTCCCTCATATACATGTACATACACATACTCACATGCAAACATATACATACACATACATGCACACATATGACACATGAATTCCTATATAAACATAAAGTCCATCATATACTCTCTCTCTCGCGCGCGCGCACACACACACACACACACAAACATATATATACTTGTACACCATCACACACACATATGAACATAATTTCACACATACTCACGCGCGCACATATATGCACATGTATAACACATGAATTCCTATACATACATGAAGTCCCTCATATACTCACACGCGCACACATACACCCCCCCACCCACCCGTATATATATATATACACTTTAACACAATCAAACACACATATATATACACAATTTCACATATATATACATATATACACACACTCATGCATATATATATACGTATACTCACACATTCACATATATATACACATACACGCACAGGTATAATATATACACGAATATATAATGAATACACTTTCTACCTAAATGAAAGTTTTGAGTAACACGAGATACATAAATTACGTGTTTAGCATAGAGTAATTTGGTAACATTTTATATCGAATAATATGTTAACATGTTTTCTTCTCATTCCATGGCCGCATGCAATATGAAAATGATTATTGAAGCTCAACTGATTCTAGGTGTTTTCTTTATTCAGGTAATTTTGCTTATCTTTTCTTTAACACAAACAAATTTATATAGTGGGATATAACAAAGTAAATGAATAATATATACTTACACAAACAAGCTCCAACCAATCTCCAAATAAGCCCTAACTTTCTGAAATTGAAGAAATTGAAACCCTAGGTTTTTAATCCTTATTTTGATGAGATTAGTTCAAGAAAAAAAAAAGGGGTGTTCGAAAATTTGTTTTTGTTGGGGGGGGGGGGGGCAGTGGTGGGTAAGGGTTTGGAGGGGAGTTGGGTTATGTTGGTGGGTTTATTTTTTAGTGTGTGGGTGGGTTATTATGTTCTTGTTGGGTTTAGTGTGTGGGTTTATTTTAAATAGAAAAAAAATTATTTTGGGGGGGCCTTTTTTTAAGTGATAACTATAATTTTTTTCATAACTAATTTTTTTGGGTTTTTTTTTTTACAACTAATTTTTTTTATACCTAATTTTTTTTCCCGGGAGGGGCCCTGATTAATCGAGGTCCCTAGGCGGTGGCCTAACTCGCCTATGCCTAGAGGCGGCCCTGCACTTTAGAGACGATACTCACCAGTTTGTAATACGAGCAAATAGCTCATCATGTCTTTGAATCATAAGATGAAGTTAAATATTGGAGAGAGTAAGTGGTTATATATATAACTTATTTTTGTTTGATTACCTTTATTCTGTATATATCATATAAATTCTACAATTTCATGGACATGTATAGGAAGTATGAGAGCAAAATTTCCCGAAATCAGAAGAGAAAATTGCATGATGAATGATTGGCATGGGTATCAAAAGAGGTAATTGCCACCTCTTCTATTGCAGTTATTTATGTATGTATTGTAAAAATGCCATAATACAAATTCATTAATAAATGCAACTTTTAAAAAGAGGTGATGTTTCTTCAAGTCTTACCTAACTAGACAAATGTCCTAATTTTCGTGTGAAGGCTTGTAAAAACTTTTGAATCGACGATTTTGATTTCGTTTCATACCTATGGGAGGTAAAATTATTGACACAAAATAATTAAATTTTAATTTTTGCCTCGACTTATTATATATTTAGCAAAAGCGATAAAAATTCAAAGGATACAGTGTTGACCTATTATGGGCTTATCCAATAAATCCCTGAGCTAAATTACTTAGATTTTAAAGAAGTCGTCTTCTAATGTGATTGGGTGAAGGTGGAGGACAGTACGAATGGTTGTAAAGTTGATCGTCCCTCAAAACTTATCATGATATATTTATCTAATATGAAGAGTAAAGATCATATAGACGAGGAGTCCTTTATTTGTGCATTTCAAAACCTGAAGAAGGTTGTAGAGAGGGCTTGAAGGTAATTTTGAGATTAAAGGTAATTCCCCATTAGCAACAGTGTTTTAGGGATTAAGGCACCGAGGTAGCTCAAGCGTGGCAGCCCAGCGTGGCAGCTCAAGCGTAGCAGCTCATACGTTAGCTTCTTGTGTTACTTAGTCATATTGTATTTTTGTTTATATTGACTATAAGCTATAACGGTTGTGATGATGTAACGAGAATAATAATGAGTTTTAGGGTGAGGTCAAACGGTACTCGCGAGAGACTAGGCTTGGCAGGGCATGGGAGAACTTTCATGCTCTATCGAACGACCTCGTCGTGGGAACTTTAGAGAGACTTGGTTTGGAGGATTGAGAAGCGAGGCACCATTGAGGCCTATCTTGACCATCTTAGATACACCTGGTAAAACACCGAAGGACCCTGGTCGTGGAACCTCGGGCGGAGCAGCTTGGAGTTCCATCGGGCGTTGAGTTGTGAACCAAATAGCCCTCTACTTAATGTCACATCTACTGTAGGTCATGTCACTAGCCAGCTAAACAATGTTAGACCGGCACTTGAGTGAATCACCGTGGTATTTGGGGCTGTCAGGCAGTTGGTGAGCCACCTCTGCGACAACAGCCCCCTAACACACAGTGGTTAAGCAAAAGGCATGTCTTGGCATTCAATATTTATGACATGGAGACAACTAGTGCATCAGGTATTTAATGTTTGTGACATAAAGTATGAGGGAGGTCTTTCACAGGGATTGATGACTGAGTCGCCTCAGGGGTGGTGTGGGAGGCTATTTAAAGACCCCAACCACCTTTGAGGAGGGCATGATCTCTTGAGAGTTCAGAAGATATTACTAGAGATAATATACACCAGAGAGAGTTATTACAAACCAGAGGGTTTACTCACTCACCATTGTCATTTATTACGAAGTTTTTAATACTTGACAGAGATTTTTGAGGGTGGTTGGTGTGTTTGGCTGCCTGCCAAGGTGTATCTAGGGTGCTTACTTCCCTCTCCCTTTAGCTAAGTTACTTATAAGTTCATTACTACTTTTGAGTTATACACGAGAGATTTGTGAGTTTAACCAAGTTTATCTTCATTGAGTCGTGTTTGTATGTCCTGTGGTTAATCAATAGTGTTTCTACTTAACTTATCATTACTATACTCAAAAGGGGTTATGCCTCCATCTTATCTAAACTACCTTCTTACATTTGGCGACTCTGTTGGGGAGACATTCTTCTAAGCAAGGAGTATGGTGCAAGATAACATTAATCGAAGGCTAAACTTTGATGACATCCAACACAATGAAGAACAAGCGACAAGAGAACTGGAGGATCAAAGGTATGGGGCTCCTTGAATAGAGGTGCCTCCAGTTCAGGCGATGACAGACATTCCAGGGGTGACACGGGCTTCCACGAGTGCGGGGTTGGGACCCACTCAGGTGGCACTCCTCATGAATAAGTTTTATGAGTTTTTGCAAACTCTGGTAGCTTCAACGGTATGGGGAGGATTTGAAGCCAACTCCTTCGTAACACCAGGGGCAGCCCCAACGGCCCCATCGAGTGCACGTGTAATGGGAACAGTCCCAACAAGTATACCATCTGTTGTGAATCCAGCAGTGGGAACATCAGGAGTATCAATAGCCCCAACTATGATGATTGTTCCAGCTGCAACGGGCACTCAGCCCATGGTCTCGTTGGTTGGTGCCCTAGTAGCATCACCCATAGAGGAAATAAGGAAGGAGATGCAGAAAGAGATGCTGATGTTCATGCAAGCCTCCTCATAATCTGCTAATGAGGTAGCTTCGGTTTATGACGACTTTCGGACACCATATCCCCGGAAATACAACGATGAGCCCTATCCAAAGGACTATATTCCTCCTATTATTGAGAAATACACAGGGAAAAGTGGAAACCTGAAGGAGCACATTAAGCGCTTCGTTGAACACTTGAGGGCACATTATAATAATAAGAAGCTCAGATTGAGGGAGTTTTCTAAATCTTTAACCCATAAAGCATACACCCGGTATTCTCATTTGGCTCCTAAGAGTGTTTCTACATGGGAGGAGATGCATGTTTTGTTCGTCCATAAGTTCTTTCTGGCGTAAGATGAGTTTACTTCGACCCAACTGGGGAGGGAGAAGCAACGGCCCGGGGAAGGAGTGGTAGCATACGTTCGAAGGTTCAGGGAAAGGTCCCTCGATGTGAGGGAGGAGGATAAAGAGTCCAAGCTATTGCAGATCTGTGCGGAGGGACTGCTTCCTGAGTACATCTGTCATCTCATTAATGAAACGCGTGAGGGGACTTTTTTTACGTTCTTAAGAGCGATAAAAAATATATCCTTAGTGGTACGACCAAATCCGATGGTGGTGCCCATGATGTTTAGGCAGCCGATACAACCTATGGGGGGAGGTCTCAGCCCCCACGGGTAGGGTACACCGAGGGAGGAGATGGGGGAAAGGCGCCAAAGAAGGACATTAAGAGGAAGTTTGGAAGAGACAGGGTGGATTCACCACCATTACCTTGTACAGTAGAGGAGGTTGTTAGCTGTTACAACGCAATGGTCCAAGGAGGAACGGTTTATGAACCAAAGGACATTCCCGTTGAGGAACTCGATGCGGCAACAAGGGCGAATCCCAAGTATTGCCAGATCTATCGAAAGATCCAGCACCCAACAGAGAGTTGTTCCATGCTGAGGAGAATTATCGACAAGTACGTAAAGGCAGGGACGTAACAAATCCCTCCGCAGAACATTAACAATAGCCCACTCCCAGCACATGGTGCTATTTGGTGGTAGTCTATGATGAAGAGGCAGAAAGAGAAGAAAGAGGGCCAACGTCAAAGTAGGAGGAGTTCGAAGAAGCTTTGGAAGATTGTACGAAGGGACTGACTAATGTAGTACTAGCCTACGATGAGGCAAGTGCCAAAGACATGGAGGACGTATACAGCATTGAAGGTGAGGAAGCAAACCCAGTCCTGGAGTGCTGTGCAGTTTTAAAATCCCCAAAATTCACCTGATTCTTCGACCAGGTGGGGATACTAAAGGAGAGTAAGTTGGAAATAACCATGGCAATACTCGACATTGCGAGAAAGAACGCAGTCCCTTCGCTGAGATGGAAGGGACCCATGGCCAGGTTGGTAAGAAGTTTTCTGTCAGAAGTAACTTTTAGCGATGCAGATATGGCTGTAAGATTCCCTCATAATAGGCCATTGTATGTGACTGCCAGCATCAACGGAGTTAGTTTTTAAAGGTCTCTTATGGATGGGGGGAGATTCAATCAATATCATGCCAATCAACTATTTCCATACAGCTAACATTCCAGAAGAAAGGCTGGTCCCCATGCCCTTGGTGATTTCGGGGTATGATAACCAATCTTCCAAGTCCATTAGGTATGTGAATGTTAGGATTGAAATGGGAAATCTGAGTTCCCATATCAAGTTCCACATAATCGAGAGTGCAACTTCCTATCATCTGCTAATAGGAAGGGTATGGATGCACAACCAAGGGCTAGTTCCTTCAACGTACCACCAATGTGCTAAAGCGAATATCAAGGGAACATAAGTGACCATTAGGGCTACGAAGAGGTCCTTCGCTATCGAGAAAGCTCACTTAGTGGATGCGATATTTTACACAGAATTGGAGGAGGATGTTCGGGTCCTAACGAGAAGAATAGAGGGAGCATGGGTTCCCTCGATCAGAGAAAGGATGGGGCCCTTAAAAGAGCAGAATAAAGAGGTTGTAAGAAGCGCAAGAGTGATGATCGGAGAAGCTCACCAGGGGTCCCTCGGCCCCAAAACATCTCGAAACAACTCAAAGACAGGATGAGGCCCAAAGTGGATCCAATGGAACATGAGGTCCAACGATAAAGTGTGCTGAGCCGGTTCTCAGAAAAACGAGTGGCTGAGGCTTTTAGAGAGAAAAAGAGGAAGACAGTAACCTCTACTAGTAGGCAGTGTAAGAAAGTTATTACTGAAGAAGGAAAGGTGATATATCGATTATGATGGTGTAGGCGGGCAGTCGAAGAAGCTGATAATGAGGCTGACCCGATATATGAGTGCTTTTTGGTGGATCAACTAGGGCAATGTATGGTGATAGACAACTCCAACATACAGGAGTTCATAGAGGATGTCGCCGAAGAACCAGACTACATGGCAGAACAATCAAAGCCACAGGCAAAAGAGTTGGAGCAGTTGAACCTGGCGAAAGAAGGGGAAGATCCAAGGCCCATCTTCATCTCGAAGGATCTCAGTAAGGAGAAATGAGAGGCCTTGGTTAAGATGATTCGAGAGTTCATAAATGTTTTTGCATGGAAGTACACAGAGATGGAGGGGTTGGATGAGGAAGTAAGCTGCCATAAGTTGAACGTGTTGCCTTCATTTATTCCAGTGAAACAAGCAACAAGAAAGTACAAGCCTGAGCTAGACTTAAAGATAAAGGAGGAGGTCTAGTGCCTATTGGCAGCAAGGTTCACCAAACCAATACAGCACCCCCTTTGGCTATCAAGTATTGTCCCGGTGGGAAAGAAAAATAAAAACCAAATAAGGATCTGTGTGGACTTCAGAGATTTGAATAGAGCTTGCCCTAAGGATAAGTTCCCTCTTCCCTCCATTGATAGCCTGATAGATGCAATGGATAGTCATGAGATGTATAGCATCATGGATGGGTATGTAGGGTACAACCAGATCAAGATGGACCCCTCGGATGCAGAGAAGACGGCGTTCAGGACCCCATTGGGAAATTTCATGTACATAGTAAAGCCGTTTGGACTCAAGAACACTGGGGTTAGTTACCAGAGAACAATGATGGCCATTTTCCACGACTTCTTCCACAAATTTATGGAATTTTATGTGGATGATTTGGTCATCAAATCAAAAAAGGAGGAGTCCCATCTGGGCGATTTGAGGAAGGTGTTTGCCCGATGCAGGAAGTATAAATTGAGGATGAACCTGCTGAAGTGCGTCTTTGGGGTAACAAGTGGGAAATTTTTAGGCTTCGTAGTTGATCGGCAAGGGGTGCAGATGGACCAGGACAAGCAGCGAGCGATCTTAGATATGCCAAGTCCAAGAACGGTGAACGAGCTGAAGAGTTTCCTCGATAAAGTCTCCTATATTAGGATATTTGTGCCTGGATTAGTCGAGATGACACACCCATTGATGCAGCTGTTACGAAGGAAAATAAAATTCAAGTGGGAGGAGATTCACCAGGATTCACTCGCTGAGCTGAAGAAGTTGCTCGTTTCACCACAGATTATGGTTCCCCCGCAGGCAGGAATACCGTTGTAGCTATACCTCACATCCACCACGAGGTCTGTGGGAGCTTTGTTGGCACAGGAGATTGATGGGGAAGAATAGCCTTAGTCTTTGTAGCATAAAAACTTAGACATTATATGCTGTCTTTTACAATTCATATTGTAACTAGATGTGATCCTATTAAGTATTTGCTAGAAAGAACGATATTGATTGGTAGAGCAGTTAGGTGGTTCCTCATCCTCTCCGAGTATGACTTGAAGTGTGTGGTTCCTTTCGACATCAAAAGCCAAGCGTACGCCGATTTGTTGGCAATTTTCCCCTCGGGAACGTTTGAGCCACCCAAATAAAGTATTTCAGGAGACGATTTGTAGGCCAACCACCTAGACGCAACGAATGAGGAATGGACAATGCAGTTCGATGGATCTTCGACGGAAAAGAAAGGAGGTGAAGGGTTTATTCTTTCAAAAGGAATGGAGGAGATTTGCCTTTCCTACAAATTATATTTCCCTTATTCTATATGAAACATTGGTGTTGGGGTTGCTAGAGGCTCTTCGAAGGGGGATTCGTTCACTTTGCATCAAAGGTGATTCGAATTTGGTGGTTCAGTAAGTGAATGGAGAGTACGTATTAAAACACATGAGCCTGGCACCATACAGAACAATCATTCAGAGGCTCCTATACTAGTTCTATCGGACCAAGATCAAGAGGCAGCCCAAAACGATGAACCGTCACCCAGACACCTATGCCACCATTGCCCAAAAAATGGTCATGAGGAACGATACAACTACCGTCGTGATCGAACGAAGAACAGCTCCTTCGATAGTACAGTCCATTCTACCAATAAAAGATGATGCAGTCTGGAGGGGAGAGATTAAAGGGCAATTGGAATCTGGGGAAGAAGCGATGGGGCTGAGAGAATTGGCCCAATAATTCACGAACTAAAGAAACCTTTACTTTAGGAACGCAGGAGGATGGCTGCCGAGGTACATCGATTCAGAAGAAGAAGAGCGAAGATTGAAGAAAACACATGAAGAGCACTGCAAAAAATGAGATACCGCTCTATCAATGATTCAAAGAGAAGGGTCTTTTTGGCTTAAAATGAAACAGGACGCGGCAGAGCTACAACAAAAGTGCGACAAATGCCAGTTATTCTTCGAGACAGTTAAATGTCATTTTGTGGAAGCTCAACCTGATTGGAGACAGACATATATTAACTTTATTAGAGATGGAGTTGCCCCAGCATAGAAAATTGACATGATGGGACTCCGACGAAAGGCCCCGAGATTTTACATTCAGAAGGGGTAGCTTTATCTAAGGGGATACTTTAATAGGCCGTTGCATTGCATCACGAAGGAAGAGGTAACCGAGGTCCTCAAACAGGAGCACGATCTGACTCACATAGGAGGGGCCAAGTTGTATGATCAGTTGATGACATTGGGTTATTATTGGCCAACGATGGAGAAAGACTCCACCGAGTTCATTCGAAAATGCAAAGCTTTCTAACTTTATGGAAATATGATCCATGCCCCATCGGTAGACCTACACCCCCTGGCAACGCCTTATCTTTTTCACACTAAGGCGTTCGACCTGGTAGGGGAAATATATCCTTCTTCGAGGGGGGAGATATGGATACTAGTAGCAACATAGTGCTTCATAAAGTGGGCTGAAGTGATACCACTGAGAAAGGCAACAGCGGGGGTGGTGAGCAACTTCATCAGAGAATACATCATTTGCCATTTCGGGATCCAAAAGGTCATCCTTTCATACAATAGAACCCTTCTCGTCAATACAGAAGTAACGATGCTCATAGACAAGTACTCCATTGTCCATCATACTTCGACGGTGGCATATCCAAAGGGGAACGGTCATGCCGAAGCAACTAACAAAACTTTGATTAATATCTTAGCTAAAATAATGGAGGATTTCCCAGGAGCGTGGGATGATAAGATACCAGCTGTATTGTGGGCCTATCGATCAACTAAGAGCAAGCCTATAGGGTACACCCCGTTCTCTCTTATTTATGGGGATGAGGCAATCCTCCCAGTAGAGTTAGAAGTTCCCTCCGCTCGATATGCCTTGAGAAGTAGTATGCTCCCTCATAATAGACATGTGTAGCTGGAAGCGTTGGATGAACACAGAGATAATGCAATATAACACTTTTAAATGTACACGAAACAGCTCTCCAGGGAATATGATAACTTAGTGAGACCAAGGAGGTTCATAGAGGGAGATCTCGTATTGAAAGCAGCAGTGAAACACATCAGGGGGCTTCCTCTACCCAAGTTTGCAGCAAATTGGGAAGGACCTTTCATTGTAAAAGAAGCTCATGACTCAAGTTATTGCTTAATTTCTAGGATGGAAGAAGATAAACCATTCAAGATTAACAATAAATGGTTGAAGGTCTATCATGTGTAAGCAATTAGGTTTGAACCACTGATGTATCTAGCTGTTGTTATGAATACACAACTTTTTTCTTTTATGATGAGTATGAAAGTTCTTTTTATTATAACCCAAGTGGAGATGAAAGAATCATATAACTTCATAATGTACGCAAACAGTTCTAACACAAAGAAATGACATGGAAAACATACATTTTTCTTCATTAATAAACTTTGAGGCATTACAAGATTGGGAGTTATTGCCCAAGAATTACACAAGAAGAAAAAAGAAGAAAAATATATACAAAATCTCATTAGCCTAGGAGGAACCACAGATTTGGGGAGGAGAAAAAATCTCTAGGAAGTCCCGAAGAAGCTTCTAGGCAAGACCGTTGGGCATTAATAGAAACCTCCAACCTCGTCTGTGCTTGCGTGCGCTCGATAAGGAGTTTCTATCATTTTAGCTTCACCAGACGTAGAGCTTCTTCGATGTCCTTCACCTCCTTGTCAATAGCTCTAAGAAGAGGTGCTAGCTCGACCAACTTAACTTCCTCAGCCCGCTGATCCTCCTGATGTTTTCGCAAGAGTTCCCTCTGGATGTCCAGTTATTGGCTCTTCAAAGTCTTCAAATGCGTGATAAGCCAGTCAAAACTGAAGCCATCGCGACCGGACTCCCTCATATAACCCATAAATTAGTTAAGGATCGGTCTGGTAACATTTGAGGTCGGAGTATTGGCAATTTCAGCAACGACGGTAGCCATGCCCTGAAGCCTGTAACTCATAACGAAGACATTTGAATGCAGGCAATCCACCGTGAACGTCTCAGGATGATGATTTATAAGATGTTTAACTACCAGACGATGGTTACCAGGCATCTGAGGAGAACACTGAAGCACCATCAGGCAGAAGGCGTGAGGAGCTAGGTCGGGTAGAGGAAGATCACAGCCAGATTCGCTCTCAGCAGCAGCACCGGTCGTGGAACCTTGATAATTATGCCTAGAATCTTCTGAAACGATAAGTTCCCGGTGGGGCGAGGTACTGGGCTAAGGAACTGGCGGAGAATCCTCTCGAGGAACCTGAGAACAGTTAGAGGAAATATGGAGCTTACTAAAAAACCTTAACAAGTGTTTTCGTTGTTAAGTCATCGATATAGGTGAAGTTTTTGAAAAACCTTAACAAGTGTTTTCGTCGTTAAGTCATCGATATAGGTGGAGTTTTTGGAAAATCTTAACAACTGTTCTCGTTGTTAAGTCACCAATATAGGTGGAGTTTTTAAAAAATCTTAATAAGTGTTTTCGTTGTTAAGTCACCAATATAGATGGAGTTTTTGGAAAATCTTAACAAGTGTTTTCGTTGTTAAGTCACCGATATAGGTAGAGTTTTTGGAAAATCTTAACAAGTGTTTTCGTTGTTAAGTCACCGATATAGGTGGAGCTTATGAAAAATCTTAACAAGTGTTTTCGTTGTTAAGTCACCGATATAGGTGGAGCTTATGAAAAATCTTAAGAAGCGTTTTCGTTGTTAAGTCACCGATATAGGTGGAGTTTATGGAAAAACCTTAACAAGTGTTTTCATTATTAAGTCACCAACATAGGTGAAGTTTGAGAAACTCAGAAATGCAAAGAAATTTTTGAATTACCTCAGCAGTAGTAGGATCGAGAGCGGGAGTCACCACAGGGGGCCATAATGGTAGAAACCGTTGGTGGCGGGCTCATTGCCTCAGTAGCTTCAACGGGGCCCTTGGCTGAAGAAGCCTCAATGGTAGACAAACTTCCCTTGCCAACAAACGGTACCAAGGCTAACGAAGGAGTTTCACTGAAAGAACGCGAAGAGTCTCCAAGCGATGCCCCAGCATGGGCAGGCACTAAAGAATCACCATGCGGGACAGCAGCATCAACCTTGGCCTTGGGAAGGAAAATGCCACTAAGAGAAAAGGGTGGGGTAAGGCTTGGCGAAAGCTGCAGATACAAAACCGAGTGATTAGACACAAGGAGTAAATACAAATAAAAAAGAAGGGGAAGTAATACATCTAAATTACCCCCATTATGGCACCAAAAAGGGGAACTGTAGTTAGGGGTCTCGTCAATACAGTGGGAAGGAGAATATTAGCTATCAGAGACGCCACTTCCACCTAAAATATCCTAACATATTAGAAATGATAAACAAAGCAATGGGACAAGGAAAAGACATGAGACTTGACAAGAAAATTTTATTCTTTACCTCAGGGGCACTCTCCTCAACCACAACGATGGGCAGAGGGACCCCTTGCTCGGATGGTAATTCAGAAGGGGCTGGAGGGGTTGTCTTTGATTGGGAAGATATTTGAACAGATTCAACGGTAGTAACCCTGCAACAGCATATTTGGCCCGTTGGGAGGACGAATGGCGAGAGTAAGTAAGACCTATCAGGGGGAACGGGGAAGGGTAGTATCGGCTTGAGGGATACTGCAACGACCCCCCACAAAATGGCTTACAGGGGTCTGGGGGGATTGAGCCTTTCTTCTCTAACTCCCTGTACCAAAGTTATTAAGAAGTAAGCAGATGCAGCTTACCTTAAGAACAGGTGAGTAAGAACAAAAATGAATGCACACATACCTCAGATCCATAGGGAGAATGAGAAGATATAACCACTGGTGAAGGTGGCGAGGAGGCAGCGGCAGAAGGAGCTGGGGAGGGAGGTATCTCGGGCATCCATTTCTTTTAGGACTTGGTACCCAGCATTTTTTTCCTTGTGCTCGTCGCATCAGCACCTTCAGGTACCCTCGGCCTTTTTCTCCTCTTTGTCATTGGCTCAGTCGGATCAACCACGATCATGGGGAAGGCAGCCGAAGGGGGAACAATGGCAGTGCATCATTGAAACTCAGCGTTTATTCATTCTACTTCTGTCCGAACTTGCCTTCTCAACTCTTCGACCTTTTCTGCAGGCATGGCAGGGGGAACGAAGGCAATAGGGAATGCCTCCAAAGGAGTTTGTGCTTGAGCTTGGGGCTTGAACTTTGAGGATTTGGATTTCGAGGAAACCCCACCTTTGGACTTCTTGGTCTTTTTAATAGGTGGATGAGAAGGCCCTTTCCCTGTTGCAGTTTCGGTCGAAGGGGCAGGTTATTTGGGAGTTGCAACGGCCTTGGGTTTGGGCGTGGCAATAGGGATCATGGGGCAGGGTGGAGGAAGTTCACTAGGAGGTACTTTGGGGGTCTGGCTTAGAGGGAACTCAATCCCAAGAACGGAATTCCCCTTTAACCCCAACTCCAAGGCAGAAAATGAAAGAAATGGAGGATACACGGGATCCCCCTCGGTGAACTCAAAAATTTGGCCAGTTGCCTCGGGTAGTACTTTATTGTAAATAGAGGGGTCACGTCCCCTTGCCTGGTGATGCTGGGAATGGTGACTCGCCCAGCCATTATAGAACTTATTCCCCACGCAGCAGTTGAGGAGAACATGGAACATTCCTTGCTAAAGGAGACCTTGGGGTTAGATGATTGAAAAACTGGGCGAGGAGCCTCTTGATCGAAGCCAAATTGATGGCTGCATCGGTTGGGGTTGTAGTGCTCGCTGGTGTATCCCCACTCGGTGTAAGAGGGCAGGTATCCTGGAAAAAATAGAAGGACCATATCTAGTGAAGGGTCTTCAATAATGAGATCTAGAGTAGTTTCCCGGACCACTCTTACTTCATGTTTGAAAAAACCACAAGTGTAGAGAAAGTTATCCTCTTCATAGGGCCTCATCATAAAATTTAAAAAATCATCGATGATGGAGGTCAACTCCTTTCGACTTTATCTCTTGTGATAAACAAAGGAGCGTGGGGGTAGAATTGTTTCCCCCGAAGGAGAGCGATTGGTCTTGGCTGCTATAGCGGGGAAATGCACATAGAGGAAGCTTGTTAGGAGGACACAGTTGGCAAAGTTGGCCAAGTTATAATGACCCAGAGATCATTCCATATCGAAAATGGTTCTCTCAAGCCATGTATAGAGGGATCCCAAGGCGATGGCAGCTAGAGGAAGCTTAATATCCCGAGGAAAACGGAAGGATAGGTTGACAAGGTCCCTTCGAGGTTAGTCGTTGGGTTTCTCCATTAAAAGAAAATGAGAAAGAACGACAAGAATGTAGGCAGGAAGTTCCAGCGATGTACCTTGATCGGGGGCTGCCTCAGAGGAACTACCTTCAGAAGGATCCTTGAAGAAATAATTGATAAGAGGAGTGAATGTCGCTTTGTTTGAAGCACCGATGCACCTTCGGCATATACGATCTAACTCCAAATGGTCAGCAGTCTCTTGGCCATCCAGGTCTTCATCAGAATAGGGCTCATAGCCTGTTGCCTCAAGGCCAGTGATCTCACACACGTCCTTCAATGTTATTTTAAATTCACCCCACGAAGCAATGAAGGTATGAGTGGTAACGTTCCAGCGAGATACCAGAACCGGAAGGGCAGCATTATTCTTAGACAAAGTGAACTCACCAAACCACTTGGCCCGATGAAGCCCAATTTTGGTGAGAGTGTCAGCATAGGATCTATGCATATAGGAGTTCCAAGAAACAAAGTGATCAGGAGAACCCCCAGGCCCTTCGAAGTCGATGTGGGACCACGGGAAGTCCCCTCGCTCAAGACGAAATTGGAGAGTCCCCTATGGAGGTAGAAAGCCCCAGTAATCAGCACTTTCATCTTCATCACCAAGCGTCAGGGCATCATACTTGGCATTAAAAATGCAAGTCTTACAAGACCCAGTAAAGTCATCACCCTTGCCGAATATGGGGGACCGACGGTAGAAGCATAACTGGTCCTGGTGGGCAGCAGTCAATGAGGCGGCAGCAGAGGTGGTGATAACACGGGTGATAGGTGGAGCACTGGGGGCAGGTGTGGTAGGGCTGCTTGAAAAGGCCATTACAGATAACAACGAAGTACGAGAAAAAGATTGGTAAAAGAAGGGTTAGGAATAAAGATGGAGAAGCATAACCACAAGTGGTGGAGTAAAAGAGGAGAGAATGAAAAAGCTAGGTAAGAGCTTGGTAAACAATGGAGTTTGCACAGAGTTGTCTCTCTAAAGAAGACGGGAGCTTGAAGAAGATGAAGGAAAGAGAATGATTTGAAAAAAAAGACGTTTGAAAACTTTTAAGGAACCCGTCTATTGAGTTTCCCACCACCACACGTGCAAGGCCACCTATAATCATTTCAAATGAACACGTGGCACTTCGGGAGGCGTCTTGACAGTTGAAAAGACAGCGCCATGTCATTAATGAAGTAACGCCTGGGAAATAGAAGAGGATTGCCTTCTTCAGCAAGTTTGAGTTTTGGCGCCAGAATTCTTGTCAGACATATCCAATAAATGCCCAACAAAAAAGATGTCCCAACGGTTAAAAAAAATCTATGATGTCCCCTCGCAACAAGTCCAAACGATTGTATAAATTGTGACTCGACTACATCGGGGAGAATTTTTATTTTTTCGAACATAAGAAGCATTACAAGGGATAATTTCACTTACCAAGAATCAAAATGATTTTTTGAGAAGGTTGGTAGGCCTTTCGGGAGAATTTCAAATAACAAAGTTAGAACGGTTGAAGCTCAGTATAAGGAAAAAGTGGCGAAGTCCCTTCGTTAAAGACGCAATAACTCGTAGCGCTTTGTCTCAGGTACATCGAGGAGAATTTTACTTTTTCCTGGAGATTCTAACGCTGCGGTTCTAACGAAGGAAAGGAGGCCAGAATTTTTACAAACAGAGTAGGTTCATCGGATTGAGAAGTTTTCGTGCAGACATTTCTTATTCAAACAACAAATCTCTTCACGAAGGGGCAAATTCAGAGAGGGATTGAAGGTAATTTTGAGATTAGAGGTAATTCCTAATTAGTAACAGTGTTTTAAGGATTAAGGCGCTGAGGTAGCTCAAGCGTGGTAGCCAGCGTGGTAGCTCAAGCGTAGCCGCTCATACATTAGCTTGTTGTGTTACTTAGTCATATTGTATTTTTATTTATATTGACTATGAGCTATAACGCTTGTGATGATGTAATGAGAATAATAATGAGTTTTAGGGTGAGGTCAAACGGTACTCACGAGAGACTAGGCTTGGCAGGGCCTGGGAGAGCTTTCATGCTCTATCGAACTACCTCGCCGTGGAAACTTTAGAGGGACTTAGTTTAGAGGATTGATAAGTGAGGCACCGTTGGGTCTTGTCCTGACCATCTTAGATGCACCTGATAAAACATCGAATGACCCTGGCCGTGGAACCTCGGGCGGAGCAACTTGGAGTTCCATCAGGCGTTGAGTTGTGAACCAAACAGCCCTCTACTTAATGTCACATCTACTGTAGGTGATGTCACTAGCCAACTAAATAATGTCAGACTTGCACTTGAGTAAACCATCGTCGTATTTGGGGCTGTCAGGCAGTTGGTGAGCCACCTCTGGGACAACAGCCCCCTGACACACAGTGGTTAGGCAAAAGGCATGTCTTGGCATTCAATGTTTATGACGTGGAGACAACTAGTACATAAGGTATTTAATGTTTGTGACATAAAGTATGAGGGAGGTGTTTCACAGAGATTGATGACTAAGTCGCCTCGGGGGTGGTGTGGGAGGCTATTTAAGGACCCCAACCACCTTTGAGGAGGGCATGATCTCTTGAGAGTTAAGAAGTTATTACTAGAGATAATATACACCAGAGAGAGTTCTTACAAACCAAAGGGTTTACTCACTCACCATTGGCATTTATTACGAAGCTTTTAATATTTGACAGAGATTCTTGAGGGTGGTTGGTGTGTTTGGCTGCCTGCCAAGGTGTATCTAGGGTGCTTATTTCTCTCTCTCTAGCTAAGTTACTTCTAAGTTCATTACTACCTTCTGAGTTATACACGAGAGATTTGTGAGTTTAACCAAGTTTATCTTCATTGAGTCGTGTTTGTATGTCTTGTGGTTAATCAATAGTGTTGCTACTTAACTTATCATTACTATACTCAAAAGGGGTTACGCCTCCATCTTATCTAAACTACCCTCTTACAAAGGTATTCTACTCAAAGTCATAAACGACAATAATTGGTCTATTGTTACGCATGCACTAAAGAGTTTAACTACTCAACTAGACACGTTAAATGCCCATAAAGAGTTATAGTTTGCTCCTGATAGTAACCCTAATTTGAATATTCTTTTAGTTTATTTAGACAAAGATTGAGTTTTAAAATATTATTTTATTATTATTTAGTTAATCCTTGTATGAAAAAACTATCTGTATCATATTTATTGGAACAACCCTTATATATATATATATATATGTGTGTGTGTGTGTGTGTGCGCGCGCGCGCGCGCATTTTTAACTCATATATTTGGTTCTCTTGCACTTGTTT
This sequence comes from Sambucus nigra, assembly GCA_949130495.1. Taxonomy (NCBI): domain Eukaryota; kingdom Viridiplantae; phylum Streptophyta; class Magnoliopsida; order Dipsacales; family Adoxaceae; genus Sambucus; species Sambucus nigra. The sequence continues at coordinate 47,411,824 of OX422220.1, read as the reverse complement.
CTTCGACGCTCACATTTTGTAATTTTTATGTAGATCTTATTAAGTTTTGAATGCAATACTGATAACAAACCGCCAATCTGAGGTAATCATATGAAATGTTCACGATTTTTGTTGATGTGCATTAGTTGTGTGGTTTCCTCGATTGACGATTTGTGTTATATAATGTTCACTAAGACACAAGGCATCAAAGTCTCTTATTGTTAATACTAATCCCATTTTCTAATATCCATTTGTAGCTTTTTTATACTACTTATACCACCAATTTTACTCTTTTATTATCATATGTACATTCAAATATATTTTAATAAATCGCAAAGCCCAAAAGGAGGCTTATGCCATAATTTCTAATTCAAAGTGTTCACACAATATACTAGATATCCCAATACATTTGACATCTATTTTCATATATCAAAAGTAAAACCCTAGATTCAAATTATGGATTAGATTGTACCTTGTTCATCATATGAATTACATGAACTTTTATGCTATTTTGGGATACGCATGTGCCCCGAAGTCATTTTGATATTCAAGTCCTTTCTTACCATTTGAAATATTTGTAGGCGTTGTTGGAGTAGGAAAAATTTGAAATATTGCATATATTTCGTGGAAGGAACACATTGAATATTTAAATATTTGTCTGTGGAAATGTATATACGCTGTGTTATATTATTATTTGTGTTCAACAATTTGATGACTTAATAGTTAGTTAATTTATGTTGTATTATTATTATTTATTGATTAGTTAGTGGCTTAATAGTTGGTTAATTTGTGTTGAACAATTTGACAACTTAATATTTATTTGTGTAAATGTATACATATTTGAAAACTTTTACATATTTTTTGGGGAGGCAAAAAATTAAAATTTATTTATTTTTACTAATTTTAACAATGGTCACGGTTCTAAGTCGTGACCAAAATTGTGACTATTTAAATTGCATTGATATATGATCACGATTTTAGATCGTGACAAATCTGGATACAACTTAGTGTCACAATTTGAAATCGTGACCAACATCAAACTTTCACCATATTGATGGTCATGGTTAAGGACCGTGACCATGAAAACAACACAGTTAGGGATCACGGATAAGGTTACGGTTTTGAGCTGTGACCACGTGGTCATGGTCCTCAGCCATAACCAGGCCCCAATGTTGATGTCACCCAACATTCTCTAAGACTATGATAATAGATGTTTCACCCAATAAACTTCAGAGCGAAGGTAGAGTGTCTTTTTAAGAATTACTCAAGTTTGGAGCAAAATAAATGTATATGGACTTTTGTGCTTGATTGATTATTAGAAACAAACTGGTATAGATTCTTTTTTCAATATAAAGTTATAATTTGAAAAATCATTTAGCACCCGAAAGTTCTTTTTGAAAGGACGAAATTTTGGTGGAAGACTTTTCATAATGCATTAATTGTTAATGAGATTGTACATACTAGACAATGTTCTCCCTCTCTCTTATTCCTTTTGTAGTAAAAGTGGATACCATTAAAAGTTTCATATTTAGATGAAATTTAATTTACTATTTTGTATAATGTCAATTTTAAACCAAGTAGTTGTTGATGCATGCTTAATCGAAGCTTTCAATTAAAATAAAATAAATAATAATAAAAATAATTAAAGGTTTTAAATATAGCAAAAATAATGACTAATGAAATGCGTCAGTCAAAATGATGTATTTAGAACATTAAGGATCCTAACCGTTATGTTTAAGACATACTATAAATGAACACACACACACACACACACACACACACACACACACATATATATATATATATATATATATATAGAGAGAGAGAGAGAGAGCTTAAGGACTGGTCAGTGCGGACCAATTTATTTAAAATACTAAAAAAAAAATTGAGTTGATTTTTTCTTATGGTTTTTAAGCATTTCAAGGTACCCATATAAAAAAATTAGCTAAAAATATTTTTTTTTACTATTTTAAACAAATTGATTAAATATATGCCAGTTTTTAGATAGTATAAAACTATTATATTTTGATAGATTTGTTTAAAATTGTAAAAAAAAATATTATTTTGTGTTGTTTTTTTATATGGATACCTTGAAATGTTTAAAGATCATAGAAAAAAAATCATCTCAATTTTTTTTAGTATTTTAAATAAATTGATCCGTACGGACAAATTCTTTAACTGGTCCGCATTTTATCCGCTCCCATATATGTAAAACACATCTATATTATAACTCTAATACGATAGTATTAGAGGTTAAATGAGGGTTCATAAATTCATTGGATTATAGGGTTCTTTTTCTCTCTTTCGTCCTTCTATTTCCCACATAAATTCACCACACTCCAGGAGTCTCTTTCTCTCTTTCGTCCTTTTATCTCCCACACCCTCATTCAGTTCCCCTCAAGATTGGCTTTTTATTATGCCTCATATATTCATGAATTTCCCATGTTAATTATTTTTGTGTTAGTTCTGAAAAGATTCAACCTTTTAAGTGATTGAAGTAATTAATGGGAGAATCAATGATGAAAGCACTAAATACCGAATATAAGGTAAACTTTTTTGTCTTTTAATCACTTGAAACTGACACATTTTTTCCTTCTTCTTCTTCTTCTTCTTCTTCTTCTTATTATTATTATTATTATTATTATTATTATTATTATTATTATTATTATTATTATTATTATTATTATTATTATTATTATTATTATTATTATTATTATTATTATTATTATTATTATTAATAATAATAATAATAATAATAATAATAATAATAATAATAATAATAATAATAATAATAATAATTCAATAGTTTAGTGATTGTTTTAGATTTTTGGTTGGTTTGTTACAAAACTCTCAATACTGTTTTGGTTCTGATGAGATGTGATTCTCCTTCTCTGATACTATTCTTTGATTTGTAATGTGTGTCATATAAATAGATGGGTGAGCTTGTTAACTATCATTCTAGCCTGGAAGTATCAATTTCATTCCGTAGGTCTGAGAATGATTCACTTTCTTCGAAAAAATGGTGATTTTTTTTGCTAAATAAGTACTAGGAAGAAGTTGAGAAGCGTTCAACCCCCATATCGGTAGCCCAAAAAAAGGCTTATTTTGAAGCTCACTACAAGAAGATTGCTGCTAGAATCTATATGTAAGGCCCGTAATCGTTTTTAATTCTCAAACTTACACCTCTCTCATAAATGTTAAGGAACAAAGGACGAGAAGGTTGCAAATTTGAACCACGTTTTCTTTTTTGGATAAAAAATAAATCTTTTTCTCCACGGGTCTGATCTAAGAATTTTTAGTGTAAGTCTTTCATTTTCATCATACATACATGTTTATTCATCTAAATCTACCAACTATTATGTGTGATCTACATGTTTTGAAATTCTAAAGCCAATTTTTTTATGATGTCATTCAACTATTTCTTTTCATTGATTATTGATTTTTTTTCTCGAATGATTTATTAGAGTATTTCATATCACGGATCAATATAGAAATAAGACTAAATGTGAATATATTAGACTATGAATATAAACTGAGTGGTGTTTATTACATAATATTATTTCTCAACTCTTATATTAAATTATTATTAATATAAAATCAATCTAATAATTATATTGCATGTTGTCACTTGGGTCAATGGGACGAAGCTTTCGGTCGTTGAAACGGTCTGTGGGGGTCCAAACTAATTTTAAAAAAAATCACATATTTATAAATTAAATTTAAATAAAGGTTATAAAAGATTGCTTTATAAAATAAATATATATAAAAAATGTTTTAAAAAACATGAATTTTAATTGTTATTTTTTTTTTATTTACAAAGAGATACTTTACAATTAAAAAAACTAATTTATAAAAAATTCACTTCATAATGAAAATATTTTTTTAAAAAATCAATTTTATATATATGAAAAAATGTCGTATTTATATAATTTATTATAGCTTTTACTATTAGTTTTTTATTTATAAGAAACACCACTTTTAACTTTTTTTTAAAAGAATTCTAAAAACGATGTATTAGAAAATAGTTATAAAGAAATCATATGTAGACTCAACTCCATTTTTTGTAAAGTTATAAGGGCATCTTAAATAGTGCGTGAAAGAAAGTAACTGATTCGTAACATCGTTGGACATTTTCAGCATCGAATTATTTCACAAAACGTTAAAATTTAGCTCAAGACTCCTAACTAAAAACAAACTTTTCATATAGCCTCATTCCATCCATCAGTCTCCTCCATTAATGACGTTGTATTTGACCAAGAACCTCGCTCTCTATTTTGGACCCCTATTTCTTCCTACCCATTTTCTATTTCTTCCATACAACCCCTATATACAATATACAATATGTGGTAGACCATCATTGTCTGACGCAGTAAGGTAAGAGATGACTTGAAATAAAGTTATGAGACTTTATGGTCAACAACCCTCAAATGTCCAAAATAAGGAGGCGACCACTGCCCAAGGCAGACAACTGTCTTGACAAAGAACTTAAGTATGTATAGATATATTTCTAATGGATGTAGTGTGGTATTCCAAAAAAAAAAGTATATATAGATGTGTTTTCGACTTAATTCTTTTATTGTTTTGCACAGTGGTGAAACTTTTATATTTGAGTACATTTTTATTTCTTTGGTTATTATTTTTTTGTGAGTAAGAATAATTTGGTGTAAATAATTTAGAATTGTTTAATATTTGGTTGGTTATATTGTATCCTAAGAAATAATATTTGGAGGGTACCTTTGGAACCTATTACCGTCACAGTTGCATGAGAAAATAGGAGTGAAGTAAACATGGCATGGTATATAAGTTTTGTGTTTGGATCAATTTAGGCTTATAGTAATCTTAATTGTGTATATCATACTTGTTGATACAAAAATTAGTCAGCTGAAGTGGACCAATTATATGAAGACACATGTCATCCTCTGTGGCATAAAATATATTCACCAAGCAACTCAGTGTACCGAACTACTCAGCGTACCGAGCTACTCAACGTACAGAGCATCTAGCCAAGAAGATCAAGCGACGAAAATAGATTTAATGAACGTTATTATTATGTACAGATGTATATGTCTATTAAATAAAGACATATTATCTATTCATATTGACAACCCTGAGGGCTATAAATACATTGTAACCCCCTCCATAACGGGGCAATTGATCACTTGCGATCACACTTGATATCAAGGAAAAACACCCAGCAATACAAGACAGTGGACGTAGGTCATTTTCATTAAGGCTGAACCACTTTAAAAATCCTTTGTCTTATTTCTTTATTCGTATTTATCTGTGATTAATTAATTAGATCAAGTCTAGTTTTTTACATCAACAGATTGGCGTTGTCTGTGGGAAATGACTATACATAGCGTTTTTCACTACAAAATTCATTATACATAGCTGAGATCCCATAATCTAACAATAGGAACAATGATGGAGTTCCTCCTAACCAGTCCGCTCCTCCAACTGCCCAGGATCTCACAGGAATAGTGGCCAACTTAGCCAAAGGACAAACAGCTATGCAGGAGACCATGCGACAACTCATTCAGACTGTTCAAAAAGCAACGCCTGCCCAGTCAGGCCAGCGAAGTGCTCATAGCAACGTGTACCTGCCGTTTTCACGATCCAGACGTACTATATTCCCTCATACTTCCCAGGCCAGACATATCGAAGTCCATCATATTGAGAGGTCTAGCGATCCCTCCTATCAGCCTGGCCGAACATCTCCCATAAGAGTTATGGGCTCTCAAGAAATGGTTACTCTAACTCCAGAATGAACAAACGCTTTGGAGAGGTTGAGTAGAGTCTCCCCCCTCCTACCATTTGGGCCCTAGGAGGAATAGAAATCCTCCTCGAATTACGTCGAGAAATTCTCAACGACCAAATGATCTAAGGGAAGGTTCTGCCCAAACACACCCTACAGAAAGATCCCAAGAGGAGAATTCAGTGTGATCTGTTGCTCGAGTAAATAAATCATACACTGGAAATGATACATGGAAGGGCTCTATTCAGAGGCTAGAAGACAGGTTAGGGAAAATGGTTAAGGCCAAAAACATTTTCCAAAGAACCTTTATCAAAGGATCTCCATTTATACAAGCAATTGTGGACTTTCCCACACCCTCAAAGTTTAAGGCTCCTGTAGTTACGCCGGAGTACGATGGAAAGACTGATCCTGTTCTCCACATAGAGCAGTACCAAGATGCTGCAGATATTTATACAGTTCCTGATGAGGTGTAGGGATTTCTCAGGAACCATCACCGGATCTGCTCAAATATGGTATAACAGCCTTTCTCGGGGGCAAATCGTAACTTTCCATCAGTTGGCTGAACTCTACATAGGGAATTTCTATTTGGTGCAAAGACAGTAAAGAGGGTATCCCATCTGTTGAGCATAAGGCAGAACGCAGGAGAAAGCACCAGGGACTACATCACTCATTTTAACAATGAGAAATTAGAGGTAATCGACTATGAAGAAAAGATAGCCATTACAACTCTGATGAGTGGTCTTTTATCGAATAAGCTGTATTACACTTTGGCCAAAGATTCCCCCAAATCCATGGCAGAGTTGATGGCGAAAGCAACCAAAATTATGAATGCCGAAGAAGCTATGGCTGCAAAGAAGAATGTTGAGGCAAAAGCGGAAACCAAAGCTGAAGGCAGGTCGGAGAGGAAGGACCATAAGCATAATGGAGGTAGCAAGCAATAGAAAGGTAAGGAAACTATTGAGCATTTGAGAAAGTATGCAAATTATACCCCCTTAAAGGTAGGCATAAACCATGTTCTGGAGAAGATAAAAATAGCGACGAACTAAATTGGCCGGAGAAATTGAGGACAACCCTCGAAAGGAGAGATAAGTCCAAGTACTTGAGTTCCACAAAGACCATGGTCACACGACCAAACGATGCATAGCGCTCCAGAATGAGATTGAGGCACTCATTAGACGAGGAAAATTAAATAAGTTTGTTGATCGCCAAAACAGTGAGAAGACCAACGACAGAGCATGGTAAAGGTCTAAATCTCCTCGTCGATCAAGAGATGATAAGAAAAAGGACCATAAAGATGACCCGAAGGATGACCCTGATCTCCCTAAAAAGCTTAGACAGCCAGAATGCGAGGTATTTTTAATCCGCTTTGGTTCATTTGTCTGTAATATAATAGCAGGTGGAGATGCAGAAGGTGGTGATCATATCGCTGAAAGGAAAGCTTACCTCAATGAGGCCCAAGCTTGTTCCTATATACAGCGAATAAATTTAGCAGAGGAGGATCGTCCGAGGAAGGTCAATAAGGATAAACTAGTCATCAATTTTTCCAAAAGTGATCTGGAAGGTGTCTTGTATCCTCAAGATGATCCTTTAGTGATCAAGATGAGGATAAAGGATGTAATCATCTCAAGAGTATTGGTAGATAATGATAGCTCGACAGACATCATGTTCTACCCTTGCTTTGACAGTTTAAACTTGAAACTTGTCCAGTTGGAGCCGTACCACAAGCCCCTTATCATTTTTTCTGGCAAAAAAGTCTTTCCACTTGGGACGATCAAGTTAGACATGCCTATTGGTGCCTGGCCTGCTTGCAGAACAGAAAAAGTATGCTTTTTCGTAATGGATAAAAATGTCCAATCAGCTTATAATATAATCATGGGAAGAGTAGGTCTGAAAAATTTCAAAGCAGTTCCATCTACGGTAAATCAATGCTTGAAGTTCCCGACCAACTTTGGTGTGGGACTTGTGAAGGGTTATCAGAAAGTAGCTTGGGAATGCTACTATTCATCTGCCGAACAAGAAGAGTTGGAGGATACCAGGAAGAAGACCACCACTTATCAAGTGGAAGAGTTTGAAGATTCAGAGATTGAGACACTGGACCCCAGAGATGAATCAAAGCTCGTGAAGGGCCAGGTTATGGAAGCGACGAAGAGCATTATTCTGGATGAGGAATGACCAGAAAGAATAACTCAAATTGGCACTTCACTTAATCTAATAATAAAGCAAGAGTTGGTGGCATTTTTTAGGCATAGAAAGTAAGCTTTCGCGTGGAGTCATGAAGATATGCTGGGGATAGACCCAGCCTTTTTGTACCATGAACTCAATTATAATAAGGAGATTAAACTGGTGAAGCAGTGAAGAAGGGTCTTTAGCCCAGAGAAGAACCAAGTTATTCAAGAGGAAGTAGAGAAACTTCAAAAGACCTCTTTTATTGAGGATGTCAAATATCCTAGTTGGTTGGCCAATGTGGCGATGGTAAAAAAGAAGAATAATAAATGGAGAATGTGCATGGATTTCACAGATCTGAATAAAGCCTGCCCAAAAGATCATTTCCCTCTACCCCAAATAGATCAGCTGGTAGATGATACTTCGGGGCATGAATTATTGAGCTTCATGGATGCTTATCCCAGCTACAACCAAATTAAGATGAAACTAGAAGATAGGGAAAGTACCTCTTTTATTACCCCCAAAGGAATATACTGTTACAATGTTATGCCTTTTGGTCTTAAAAATGCAGGTGCTATATACCAGCGGCTAATGAACAAGGTGTTCACAGAGCAAATCGACAGATATATGGAGGTTTGCGTCGATGATATGCTGACTAGGAGCAAGAAATATGCTGACCACATAGCTGACCTAGGACAAACATTTGACCAGATGGAAAAATATCAGATGAAGCTGAACCCGACCAAGTGCGTCTTTGGCGTACAAGAAGTCATGTTCCTCGGGTATATTGTGAATCAACGAGGCATCGAGGCAAATCTTGACAGGATCAAAGCCTTATTAAAATTACAATCTCCAACTATGAAGAAGGAAGTGTAAAGACTCATAGGGCGTGTTGCAGCTCTAAACAGGTTCGTATCATGAGCAACTAACAGATGTCTTCCATTCTTCAAGACACTCGAAAAAATTTCGAGTGGAATGATGAGTGTGAGAGGGCATTCCAAGAGTTGAAGAAATATGTAGGGACACCTCCTTTGTTGTCCAGGCTGGTAGTGGGAGAGAAATTATACTTGTACCTGGTTGTCTCAGAAAGTGCAATCAGTTTAGCATTGATAAGGTTAGACGACGAAGTGCAGAAGCCGATGTATTACACAAGCAAGACATTTCGAGGATCAGAGATTAGGTACCCAAAATTGGAGAAGCTGGCATTAGCATTGATCGAGGCGAGTAGGAGAATGAAATCGTACTTCCAAGCCCATACCATAGTGGTATACACCGACATGCCACTCAGACAAGCTTTACACAAGCCGAAAAAATCTGGACGATTGATGTATTGGGCGGTGGAGTTAGGTGAATATGACATTGTCTATGAGCTAAGGTCTTCTCTCAAAGGGCAGCAGTAGCAGATTTCATTGTTGAATTTACTTACCCAGATACCTCTGACCAACAGGAGTATAACACAGAACAACCTGTGGATGTTAGAAGATCATCAAAAACTATATCCGATCAACTCCCATCAGCAGCCATACAGGAGGGGACGGTGACCGAGCAACAAGAATCCTCTGATAAAATCCCAGAGTTGAGGGATGATAAAAGGAAGCACCAAATATTCCATCACGGGACTTTATCAGACCAAGGATTTAATAATTGTATCTCTGTATGGAATTTGTATATTGATGGCTCTTCGTGTGCCACATGCAACGGAGTCGAAATAATTCTTAATAGTCCGGATGGATTGAATATAGAATATGCTTTACGTTTCTAATTCAAAGCTTCCAATAATGAAGCTGAGTATGAAGCTATAATTGTGGGCCTCAATTTAGTCAAAACACTGAATGCAGAGCAAGTTACGGTGTTTAGTGATTCACAGCTAGTCGTAAATCAGATTCTCGGGATGTACGCGGCAAGGAGAGAATTCATGTCTAGGTATCACACTAAAGCTATGGAGATTTATTCAATTTTACAGCGATCCAAGTTATCAGAATACCAAGACTGGAGAATGCGAGGGCTGATGCACTAGCTTGGTTAACCTCAGCTACCCGCACCGAGCTACGAAGAACGATTCCTATTGAGATACTAGCAGACCGAAGCATTAATGATGATTTGATGGTGAAGTTTATCACTTTAGATATGGGACCTTCCTGGATGGATCCCATCAGAGCGTATATTGAAGAAGGCATTTTACCAGCCGAACAACTTGCAGCCAAGAGGCTCAAGTTTAAAGCTGCTAGGTATGTCATAAATAATGAATTTCTATACAAAAGAGGTATGATAGAAGGTCTACAGAGATGTGTTCATCCATCAGAAGTTAAAGATCCGATAGAAGAAATTCATGAAGGCTCTTGTGGAGCCCATGTAGCAGGTCTAACTCTTTTGCAAAGGATAACGACGCAGGGATACTATTGGCCAATGATGTGAGTTGACTGTACAGCTTATGCCAAGAAATGCGATAAGTGTCAACGGTTATACGCCATACGAAGAGCTCCCCGGGCATTATTAACTCCTATTACCTCACCTTGGCCATTTGCTATGTGGGAAATAGACTTGGTCGGGCCTCTGCCAACTACCAAAGGACGATTCAACTATTTGGTAGTCGATGTTGATTATTTCACAAAATGGGTGGAAGCTGAACCTCTCATTAACATGGCATATGAAAGGGATCAGTTCATCTGGAAGAATATTATTTGCAGATATGATTTGCCACATGCTTTCATCACTGATCATGGTACCCAATTTGATAATGAGGAGTCCGCCATATACCATTAACAGTCCAATGTTCAAAAGATTCATTCTGCACCAGGCCATCCCCAGAGCAACGGGCAAACGGAGGTAACCAACAGAACTCTGTTGAATGGGTTGAAGAAATGGTTGGATGATGCGCTGTGTTATGGGCTTACCAAATAACTCCCCGAACAACAACTGGGGAATCTCCTTACATGTTAGCCTTTGGAAGTAAAGCAGTCATACCCGCTGAACTGGGTTTACCTACTCACAGGGTGCTTAATTTCAACACTCTAGTAAGCGATTTGATAAGACGCTTAGATTTAGACATGCTCAAGGAAGTCCGGGAAGATACGGTAATTCGAAATGCCGCTTATCAGCAACGGACTGCCATGTTCTATAATAAATGGGTCAAGATATGTGATCTCGAGGAGGGAGATTATGTACTCAAGAAAGTCATTCAGAAGCATAATAAGCTGGAGGCCAACTGGCATGGGCCTTATCGTGTAACAGCGATTGTTCGACCTAGAACCTACAAAAATATAAACTTTAGAGGGGGAAGGATTCAAAAATGCGTGGAATATAGAGCATCTGCGTAAATATTATCAGTAATGTAGATTCACACGTATTCTGTTCTTTCAATATAAATAAAAATGATATTTTCCCCATATTCTTTTTAGTTTAATTTTTTTTGGAGTAATCGTGCTACACATTACACTTGAAGTTTGCAAGAAGGCATCAACAACCACCAACTACGGTTGGTCGGATATCAGCAACCACCAACTAAGGTTAGTCGGCATCAATAAACTTAACCAATAATGTTGGCATAACAATCATACAAAGCAAGGTCCGTTTGATTATGGGTGACTTTAAGGGGCATCCAAAACTAGGCAAGAAGAAAGGTGACCTCAAGGGGCATCCACTGCCTAGGCACCAAGGAAATCTAGATAAGATTGCTACAACTAAGAAGGACCATGGGATGAAAATAATTCCATTGCTTAGGCACTTATAGGTGACAAGTCACTACAACTAGGCAACAGATGGGGCAAAGTTCCATTGTCTAGGCAATTAAAACAAAACAGGATAAATTGTCCCTTTAAAGATATATTGATAAGAAAAATATCATACAATGAATTCATTTCCAAGGAAAGTAAAATTACAAAAGATGATGTGTCATTTAATAATTACTAACAATATACAAATTTCCTATTCAATTGGTTTTTTTCCTTCTAATTTAGGTACATGCTCTATTCCAGCTGGAGGATCATCTAGCACATAAGGAGAGTTGATAAAATTCAAATCTCGTAACATTTTGGTGTTGCTCGAACTCGGTCGATCAAGCAGATGTTGAGGTTGAGATATCTCAAAGTATTCATGAAGCTGGTAATCACCAAGGTATTTAGAGATCAAACACTGAGGAATGGCACGGGCTGGAATCCAGTTGACATCTAGCTTAAATGGAGGCACAGGCAGATCAAGTAATCCAGGCTCATACCAATCCCATAAGGAATTTCCTTTCTCAATTTTCATCACGATCAGGGCGTTCAGCAATCCCTGCTTGTATCATTCATTATTTAATTGTTTCTGAGCATCAAGATGGCACAAGGCTTCATTGTATCCCCCTATCCAAAACTCTCTAAGCTGCTTGTGAAATTGATAAGTCAATCTCTCAACTTGCTGATGAAGTTTCTTTACCAAGTTTTCTTTACTTTCCAACACAGAACTCTGATTGGAAAGTTACTTGGTAAGACTTTGAATTTTTTGGGACATCTCAACTAGAGCTTGATTTTTGGCTTTTAATTGAACTGCCTGATTTGCTAAGGCTTGTTGAGTCCTAGTCTCTTTAATGCTGCTCTGACCAGCTCTATGTCTACCCCGCGAGGAGGATGTAGGTCGAACTTATTTCAAAGCCTCCAGTTCTTCTCTCAATGCAACATTTTTAGTTTCTAAAAATGAAAAACCCTCATCACTGATCGGTACCAGAGGTTCCGAAGAAGAGGAAGACTTTAGTTGTCTCAGTTCTTCTCGCAAGGCAATATTTTCCTCCTCCAACAGTTTAGCAATGTTTCTGTGCTCCTCAACTTTAAGTTTAAGCACACTCTCCCTTTTCTTATAGGCTGAAATAAATTTGTCATAACCCAGATCAGCACCCAATTATTGGTACTTTTTCTCATAACCTTTATGCAGAAGTGCAGTGGTTTCCTTATGTTGAAGTTCCTCGATCACTCCTTGAAGGTCTTCAATCATTTCATAATAAGCGGCATTATTGGCCACCGCCCAATCAAGCAGACATTTTAAATATTGGTAAGCTTTAATTGCTCACTCAGCGGTATCAGGTCCAAGGATATTAACTATTTAAGATTCAGTGAAATCTGTATAACCAGCCTTGAAATAGTCATTACATTTCTTCATCAACTCTGTATCATGAGCTGACAAGAGTTCCATTATGGCAACAAACTAGCAAGGATAAGTAAAAATGGATGAACAATGATATAGATCGAGCAAGTAAAGGAGAAAACTTAGAATAAATAACAAAGTTCATTTTATCGATCACAGGAGGAGAAAGTACAACCAAAGTTACAGTGAAAGGAAAAAAAAAGAAAAATAACATAATTAAATAGCCGAACAACTCTACACATTCTCCTTATTTCCTACAACATCTTCAGTCGATTTTGATGAAGGAGTTGGTTGCTCGGAGGGCAGTTAACGTAGCTTGGTAGAATTTATTGCCTGCTGAACTTGCTCGGAGGATTGAGGAATGGTAACAACATGTGTTTATTCTACTATTAACATAGAAGATTCATTAGATTCAGCTCCATCTTCTTCTTCTTCAATAGTAGGAGGAGGGCCATGAGTGTGTTTCTGAAACAGCTCAGAATCATCCGTAACATTCAACTCCTTTAAAGTTGTAACCCATCCATCTCTGAAGTATTTCTAACTTGCATAGTCCATCTGGGAAGAGACAGCAGCTAAAGCTGTATGCCACCCTTTATCCCAGCCAGAGATAAAGGATTTCTTCACAGCAGTATTCCTCTTTGCTCTCTTCGAGGAAGTTTTTTCCCTAAGAAGATCTTCAACAGACTTCACCTTCTCCTTAAGCTCTTTCTTACGCCGTTCAACCTATTTAAGCTTGCCATCATCCTCTGTTTGGCTGGAAAGAGCAACCTTCAATTTTTCCTCCAACTCCTTGGAGGCATTTACAACCTGATCTCGAGTTGTATCAGCTTATTGACGAGCTGTCTCAACAGATCAAAATTTATTCTCCCAAGAAACTTTGTCCTATTCGTACTTTTATCGGGACTCGCCCAAAGATTTTGATAACCCTGCAAGGGCTTCCTCTACTCCGCTGGATGAGCTTGAAGCTTTGGTGGCTTCATTCTTCTCCACGATATTATCGAAGTACACCAAAAATTGTAAGAAGAAGAAAGGCACGAATCAGAGTATGAACATGGCAATGAATAATTAAAAAGATAAGTATAATGGCCACTTACTGATGCAAGGTGTAGGGCTGCCAAATCAGTAACCTTATCCCGAGAAGTTGAAGTTTCAGTAGATCGACAGTTAGGGAGAGTCCCAGACTTGATCAGCTCATTGGCCAAGCCAGGGGTAAGGACAGTTGGAGAACTAGCTCTCAAAAAATAAATCCCAACTCCAGTAGGTTGGGCAACAACATCCACTGGATTTTCAGCAAGACCCCTCATCAACCTCCTTAAAGGAGCACCTTCAATCACAGGTGCTGCCTCTTCTTGAATAACAACAGCTTTAATCAAAGGTGCTGCCTCTTTTGAGACAACGACTTCAATCAAAGGTGCTGCCTCTTTAGGGGAAATAGGGGGCTTCTTGTTGATATCTTTTGCAGGAGGAACAAAATCCTTTTTCTTAGTTGAAGCATCATCTTTGTTCTTCTTCCCCCCTTTCAGTACCAAGAGCAGATTTGGTAAAGAATTTAGGCACTTTCCTCTTCTTCGTCATCAGATCAGCAATAGCAATACCCAAATCAGGAGAAGCTTCTTCAACAAATGAAGAAGATGCTGGAGCTTGCTCAAGATCAATCACCAAGGGAGGAACAAGAGGATGAGCAATAAAAGAAGAAGTGGTGTTCTTGTATCGCAGCAAATAGGAAGCAGACCTCACGTGTTCCCCTTCTATTGCTCGATGCAAACCCCAAATAAATTTCAATTCTTTTAAATTAATGTCACTCTCTTTTAGGGACTTCCTTTTACTTTCAATTGCAGTAAACAAAAAATAAGCGTCAGTGACACATTTCAACAAACAAAAATAGAGCTAAATTGAAAAACTAAAAACAACCTATCCCATTGCCATAAAGTGGACATCTGGGACCTCGGTACACATCTGTCCCTTTTAACGGGGGGTGTTACCAATTTTTCATCACAACCCCGTGATCAAAATAATCCCTATTAGCATCAGGGAGATTGACCACTAAAGCTATATGCGAATACTTAGTTTTTAAATAAAAGGTGGTATCGCTAGTAACCCATTTATAACAATACATAATTTCAGGAATCCCTAAATGAGTTCCATGAACTTGATTCAACCTATGTACGCTATTAACTACCCTCCATGTATTAGGAACTACTCTTGCAGGAACAATATCGAAATATTGGCAAAATTCCAAACACAGGGGATTAGGCGAGAAAGAAAATCCACATTCCGCTACAAAAATGGAAGGAAACCAGTGTCCCTCAGCTAAAGAAAATAAATCAGAAGGGCAAGGAGGATCTTCCAGAATAACCCAAGAAGGAATTGCAAAATCAACTCGGAACTTATCCAACGATTCAACAAGATAAACCATAGTGCCTAACGCAAAGAAAGAATAAATAAGAAGTTCTTACAGAAAATTGAGAAATCTGCTAAGGCGGATGGCAGAAGGAACGAGCGTAAGAAGAAAAAGTGAGAAGACAAAAGGCTTGGAAGTCTAAAAGGCGAAAGGTAGAAGACGATTTGATTATATCGCTTTTAAATGCGTTGCTTTGGGAAGCGAGAAAAGTAATGATCACTAGAGACGACGATTGCATTTTCGACGGCTAAATGATGAAAAAGACGTAAATACCCAAGCGTCTGTTGAAGATTCAAAATATTTACTAGTCTTGCCATTTCGTGCTCAAAATCATTAAATGTGGACCAATTATATAATAAGACTGGGTAAATGTGTCCGAACAACCTCTGGGCATAATGTTCCACACTTTCATATCCAACCTCAACTGTGAAACATTGGTGGCTTCTGTTGATACAAAAATTAGTCAGCTGACGTGAACCAATTATATGAAGACACGTGTCATCCTCCGTGGCATAAAATATATTCACCGAGCAACTTAGCGTACCGAGCTACTCAACGTACAGAGCATCTAGCCAAGAATATCAAGCGACGAAAATAAATTCAATGAACGTTCTTATTATATACAGATGTAAATGTCTATTAAATAATGACATATTGTCTATTCATATTGGCAGTTCGAGGGCTATAAATACATTGTAACCCCCTCCATAATGGGGCAATTGATCACTTGCGATCACATTTGATATCAAGGAAAAACACCTAACAATGCAAGACAGTGGACGTAGGCCATTTTCATTAAGGCTGAACAACTTTAAAAATCTTTTGTCTTATTTCTTTATTCGTATTTATCTGTGATTAATTAATTAGATCAAGTCTAGTTTTTTACATCAACAATACTCAAATTAGGCTCAATCTCTATCTAATAACATAATATAATTTTGATGTCTCCTCTTAGAGGATTGACACGTGGCAACACTAATGAATGCACTATTTTCACACCTCGATACCTCCATATTCACTCCTCACTGGCTCCCTCTTTTTATTGATATTTGAAGAGACCCAATAATCAAGGTTCATGTATCCATAGAGAATTCGGTCAATGTCTTTTCATAAAATTCTTCCATGTTTTTACAGTAGTTACTTCTTCCTCACTTATTTATATGTATCTTTTTCTCTCCCCTCTTCATCACCATACCCTTCCGTTTTCAACTTCTCTTCACCCAAAAAAGTTGACGATCTCTCTCCCTCCCTCCTCATAAATCATTTCCTCGCTTTAAAATGGAAACGACCACGTCCCTCCGACCCTGAGCGTTATATTATATATTCAAATGGGATTATCTACCAGCAACACACACATGAAGACAACTGATCGTCTTCCATCGAGGAACAACATATATAAAGAAAAAACTGTAAATCGGTGTCAATACCCAACTCAGGTCAGCTAATATGTGGTCGCCAATCGCCGACCTCTCCAACCGTAATGCTCTAAAAAAATTGTTACAATCCAAATCAAGTCAGCAGGAATGCAACCAGTCGCCAACCTCACCGATCAGTCGACCATGGTTATTGGTCATACCTGAATTGGTTGGCCCATTTTCTGGCAATTTGTCCCAATTGATCTAACGGTGAGTTATTTTTATCTAAGTTGTTTTATGTATTAGATTCTATTTAATACCCAGTTTATGTTGTTTATCTCGTATATTAATTAATATACCAGATTTGAGATAAAATTATTACACTATGGAATGTTCATGAAGGCTGAGAGGAACCTGTGGGAGATTTCCATTTAGTTGATTTTCCTTGCACCTTTTTCTCATTTTTAATTACTTTTGTTGTTGTGTTTCCTTCTATTTACATTGTGTGAGTTTTCGTGGTTGAAGATTTGATAACTATTTAATTTAAGAACATTTAATATAACTGACCACTCATGAAGGGTATTGTAAATGTTATTGTGTGAACAGGCTTCCAATTCTTAAGAAGTTTTTTAGTGTTATTATCCAATGGGTAAAACTTAACGGAGGTATGGCATCAACCAAGAAGTGGTATTGCAAGAAAACGAACACCCCAAATTGCACTTTAGCTTGGTTATGGGTGTAAGTGGTAGGATTAAATAGTGGGTTCACTTTACATCAGTTGTGACTTTTGTGACTTTCATATTGTAGGAGTTATAACACCAACCTTTCATGTATATGTAACAAAACTGTTTTCTTATAAGATAGTTATGTTGAAGGATACATTCATATTTATTATTCAATTATATTGATACATTCATATTTATTTTGTATCATTAGTTATGGGATCATATTTATTTCTATTGATGCAATGAACAATCTATATGTTTTTACATTTCATAATTGGATATTTGTAAATTTTAGAGTTCAAAATATGTTGACTCACTTAAAAAATTAGGATAGACTTTTGTTAATTGAAAACCTACTGACTCAATGCAAGTCATTAAAATTAGTAATGCTCTTACCAATGAAAATTGAGGTCGTGTTAACAAAGTTTTAAAATTGGTTAACAAATTTAAACTCCAAATTGCAGTGAGATTTGGTAGGTAAGTTTTTTCGGGGTTAGACAACGAGAAACACACAATTTGATCAAAACTTTAATCTCTTTATTTTAGTTTCCTTTCCATGTTTGGTTCTCTTGATAATTCTGTTTTTTCTGTAAATGAATCTCATTTCATTCTATTTGGCTTTTCAGTAATAAATCCCAGCTTCTATATGAAGATATTTAATCTATAGAAATCTAATAAACCATCAACTCAAATTTTTTAATTAACATCAATACGTTATTTGGGATAATTATCTACTGGTAGTTTTGATATATAATATTTTTTTTCTTTTTTTCTTTGATGATACTATTTTATAATTTTGAATTAAATAATTAATTAATTTTTTTAAGTCAATGAAAAATAACAAATGAACAATTTTGCAACCTTGCCTACATCAGAACTCCAATATGCTAAAAGAATTAGCACTACTCCACACATTTATATTGGCGTTTTGTTTTATGATTCTAGAAAACGCCTACGCATCGTGCAGGTTTTAAATCTAGTATACTATAAAATACTTTACAAGCATATAATGTTGCTTATCAAGGGCGCTATCCACGTAAGCAAATCTCTATTTAATACTAAGATTATCTATCTTCCATTTTACAACATGTCTACTCTGAGCCACTCTACGACAACATCTATTATTTGGAAGTGGAGACTTTACTTCCCTAATGTAGTCCCGCTCTCTTTCTTTTGTGCCTATGTCCATTCCTTTCCTAAGAGTTGAATAGCCATGTTTGGCATCTCTCTCTCCCACCCCCTCACCCCCTCCATTAACTCTCTGTCGGTTCATTCCCCCACCCCGTACCATTTACTTCCCATTTGTATCTACTTGAAACCCCAAATCATTTGGGTATTGGACTATTTTCTTGCAAATCATTTGGACTTCGCTCTGGCTTAGAAGGTAATCTTGATTTTCTTTTCAATGTTTGGAAGTAGAATGAGGGTATGGGAATGGGTTGTTAGGTGAGGACAACAGGTGTAGGGGTTGAGGATTATTTTTGGGTTGAGGAGTTATGGTGTGGGGATAAGTCTTAGAAGCGATTAATGGTTAATGGGGGATGCGTGGGCTATGGGCGCATAGGGGTAGAGGGTGCTGAGTGTGGAGTATTATGTGGTTTTGATTGAAGAGGGATGGTAGAATCGGGGTGGCCTGGTAGGAGTTCTCAGAAGGGTTTAAGACCCACCCATCCCTTCCACTAACATTGAAAATGTAAGCCTCTGAACAAAAAATTGTAGCTGTGAATATAACCACTTCTCAATCTCTACCCCTCCACCTCTCTCAAGTTCGGATCCCGGGTCTTCTGCCGCTGGCGCCGCCTCCTCCAAAGCAAACATTTTTACCACCACAGACAACAATGGGGTCAGACCCGAAAAACTGCCTGCTTAGTCCCTGGTTAGTTGGGACCCGATTGGGGATGTGTTTGTTTACGAGTTTACAACGAGGAAGTGGAGTAACAAAAAAGATATACCAGGTAATAGTTTTTTTTTCCCGCGGGTGAGTATTCGGGTCGGGTTTTTATTGCGGGTGAACATGATGATTGTTTATGTTGTTGATTTTTGAGCCAACGAGTCTGATATGGTTTGTTTTTTGATGCAGCGGGTCAGATTTAGAGGTAGAGATCTGGGCGGTGGAGGTGTTAGAGGAAGTGAGAAGCTGTATTTTTATTTAACATTTAGAAGATTTCATAGTCTATAAAACGACGTTGTAATGAAATTTTCAATTTTAGAGAATTGAAAGGTGGATTTGAAAAAAAAAAACTTTTGAATTGTGTATCTAAATCATAATTCTTAGTTACTTGAAGTGGTTTGTTCCTTTCTACCATGTCCATTCCTTTATCAAATGAATAGTCTTCATATTAATTCAAGACAGATGTGGGGTTTAATTTGGATTTTTTTTTAATTTGGTATTGTTTTTGGCAATTTTGTATTATTATTGAACAATTATACTTTATTCTCAACTATTATATTATTATGGAAGTTAGTAAATTTTTCCTACAATGTTAGAGCACATTACTAAATTTGGTACTTAAATTTCTCAACTGTTTTATCCTTGAGTTTTTTGTGATTTTTTAATTGGTGGTGTGTAATGTATTATTATGTCAATATTGATTTGCATATGGTAATTGATACGCCCTAAATGTACCCAACAGCTCAGAGACGTCAAGCTCGGCCATGGAGATGGCCGTGGTTAGAACGGCCTTAGATTGGCAACCAGCGGTCTCGTCCTAAGCAAGGTCGGCCATGGCCGACGTTACTAGTTACCTCACGGTCAGATATCAGATGAGGTCTTCATGATCCACAGGGGCAGTTATTCATTAGGTCATCCAAGGCTGGCAACCTCAGTTGGGTGCAGGCCGAGGTTGCAAGGACTACTCCATGAGGTAACTACTCCATCATCGTAACTATCTTCGGCTTGGAAACAACCGACGTTCCTGCTACTCCGCCATTACCTCGGCTAGGCCGACATTACAGCTCCACCTGCCTTACCTCGTCTCTCCCACTAAGCCAAGGTCACCACTGATCAAGCAGTTGCCCGACCACACCAACCTCGTCCTCTTTTAGGCCGAGGTTGGGACCAATCACAGATGGCCGAGCCTTTATTAGCATATGTATGGTTGGGAACACATGTACACAATCAGTTATAACAAATCAATCCCCTCACGTGGGGGAATATTTTATCATCATTCTCTACATGTGACAGTGGTAGATGTCTTCATCAGATTGGCTAGATCAGCACACACATGCTCATTGCATGCATATGGGGTGCATTACACCCCCCCCCCCCCCCACATACTATATATACTTGTCCTCTCCTTCTTGGAGAGGGGTCCAAAATTGACAACCCTAGCTAAAATCTGTCAAATTATACAGTAGAGAGAGAAAGCTTGAGAGATTTTATCAATGGCCATCAGTGCCCTATTTTAGTGATCTTAGTCACTCACTTGCACAGTAGACGTAGGCCTAATTGACTGAACCACTTAAACATTTGTGTTCATCCTATTCTCCTCATCTCTATCTCTTATATCTAACATATACTTGAGCTACCATTGTTATCACTGATTTGAGCTTACAAACACCTTGAAGGGTGGTGTTGTTTCCAGCATCATCATTTTGGCGCCGTCTGTGGGAACGAGAAGCTATATCTTCCTCATTTTGTGCTTAACCTCACCGGAGACTCTGGTGGTGAACCAGGCCTCACCCCTTGTGTGGAGTTATTTCACCATTGAAAGAGGTCCTGTAAGGTATTAAGCTCATCTGTTACACCAGCTCTTTAGTGCTAACACATGGCTCTGAAATTACCACCACCTCTTCCGCCGCCTGGGGCTGGTGGACCTAGTTCCAGCCTGGAACCACCCCAGTCCGAAATGGCTGAGGTGGCAGCAGCCTTGAAGTCCTTGGCAGCAATGCAGCAAGCGATGAAGGAGCAATTTGCACAGCTCAGTCAAAACATGATGAGACCACCTGGGATCTCACCGGAGATGATTACTCCGGCGGCCGTTTAGCCTCATTCTGACCCCAGGGAACCACCCCAGGCACCGCCGAAAGACCAACCTACGCCTCAGCGGAGGAGGGATGTTGTTGACCCTAGGAGTTTGCACCTGGGGAGGCAAGGACACCCTTTCCCTGAGGATAGGTATGATGATCTAGAGGCGAAAGATTGTTGGGAGCCATATGAGGTTTCGAATAACACGGTTCGTCCTATCCAGCGGAGCCAAGGTTGTGGAGGCAGAAGAGGTGGAGAAGCCCAACAACGAGGATCAGCTTTTAATCGATTGAGCATAGGGTCGGCCTTTGAAAGGCTCGGCCCCGTAAATGACCTAAGACAGAGGTTGTCAAGGTCGAGAAGTGTAGCCGGCTCACAAAGGGAGGAGAGACAACATCGGCCTCATCAGGGACGAGGAAGAGATCAAGAAGAGGTCAAGAGCCGACGTTGTGCTGTGGCTGGGGAACCCTCAGTCCACCCTTTGGAGGTGGCTGGGGACAACCTCAGCCAAGCCGACATTACAAAGCCATGGAACGACTCCATCTAACGTCTTGAAGAAAGGATAGGAGACCTCATCAAAAGCCGAGACCCATTGCAAAGAGGTTTCTCAGAGGGCTCCCCGTTCATGGCCAGGATAGTAAGTTTTCCAACCCCTGCTAAGTTCAAACCGCCCACGGTGTCTCCCAAGTATGATGGTAGCACCAACCCTGTACATCACATTGAGATGTACCGGTCAGTGGCGGACATTTACTCAATACCAAATGAGATGAAGTGCCGAGCCTTCTCCGAGACTTTGACGGGAGTAGAACACATCTGGTTTACTTCTCTTCCGAAGAATTCAATTGAGAACTTTAAGGGCTTGGCTGAACGATTCATTCATAATTTATGTTTTGGGGTAAGACCTCAAAAGAAGACCACCCATCTGTTGTATGCCAAGCAAGGCAAGCACGAGAGCCTAAGAGATTACATCGGCAGGTTCACCAAAGAAAAACTTGAGATTGAAGATTACGAAGATAATATAGCCATATTAAAGATTATGAAGAGAATATAGCCATGACTTCCCTCATAGGAGGTCTTCAGAAGGGGAAGTTATTGTGGAAACTTGCGGAAGACCCTCCCAAGTCCATGGCAGAGCTATTGCCAACTACGGGGAAGGTCATGAACTCTGAAGAGGCCATGGTCACCAAATATGAGGATGAAAATGGCGGTAGTAGCGGGAAGTTATAAAGAAAGAATGACGAAAAGAAGAGGTCGATCGACGATAAGTTCGCTCACTATACCCCTCTAACGGTGAGCTGCGAACATATCCTCAATGAGATCAAGAATGATAGGTCTCTAAGATGGCCAGAGAAACTGAAGGTTCCTCCGCATAAGAGAAACCAGAACTTATGGTGCGAATTCCACCAAGACCATGGCCATGTAACGGACAAGTACTTCGCCTTAAAGGATGAGATCAAAAAAATGTTGAAGTCGGGAAAGTTGAGAAAGTACGTTGATAGCAAGGCTTCTAAAAGGGGAAGAGGTGACCCTAAAAAGAGAAGAAACGATAGATGTCGTGGCGATACCCCAGCAAAAAGGGGCGATGACTCGAATGGCGATGATGAAGACGATCTGAACCTTCCACCAAAGGATGACAACACCCTAGTGAAGAGGGTTGATATGATCTCCTTTGGTGTTAACACCATATGCGGGGGACTTGCAGGGGGTGGTTCTGAAGTGGCTGACCGGAAAGCTCATGTAGTAGAGGCCAAGTCAGTGGCCAAACTTGAAGTAGTAAATCTGACATCTTTCGAGACAACGCAGAAGAGAAAGAAGGTGGACATGGACACTCTCGTAGTTGGGTTCTCCAGACTCGACTTCAAAGGCATCTTAGCTCCACATGATGACCCTTTGGTAATCACAACAAGAGTTCATGGATGTGAGGTACAGAGAATTCTTGTAGATGGAGGAAGTTCTGCAGATGTGATGTTCTGGCCCTGCTTCAAAAGCCTAGGCCTCAGCAGAGCTAGGCTGATACCCTATCATCATTCGTTAATGGGATTCAGCGGAGAAAAGGTCCATTCATTGGGCATGTATGAGATGGACGTGCGTATGGGCGATGAGTGGCCTAAGAGGTTAACCCGAAAGATTAATTTTTTCGTTATGGACGAAAACGTCTTCTCGGCCTATAACCTCATCATAGGAAGAGTAGCCCTTAAGGAGTTTGAGGCCGTGCCATCGACGGTCCACCAGATGCTAAAATTCCCGACCCCTATGGGGTAGGGGAAGTGCAGGGTGACCAGACCATAGCACGAGAATGCTACTTCAACTCGACCGAAAAGAGAGAGGCCCATAAGAGAGCAACTACCACTTATAACATTGATACACTTGACCCTAGAGATGAAATAAAGTTGAAGAAAGGAGAGGCCACGAAAGAGGTATAATCCATCGTCCTCAATGAGGACGAACCGGAAAAAATCGTCCAGGTCGACAAAGACTTAAAAGCGGAGATCAAGGAAGAGATGATAAACTTCTTAAGAAAGAGGCAGAGTGTCTTCGCTTGGAGTCACGTAGACATGCCTAACATTAACCCCGAGGTCATGCGCCATAAACTCAACGTATCTAAGGATGCTAAACCAATCAAGCAAAGATGAAGAGTTTATTCGAGAGAGAAATATGACGTCATCCGGGAAGAAGTCAGGAAGTTGGAAGAAGCTGAGTTCATAAGGGAAGTCATATATTCGGAGTGGTTGTCAAACGCAGTCATAGTGCCCAAAGCCAATGGGAAATGGAGGATGTGTGTGGACTTCAGTGACCTGAATAAGTCTTGCCCAAAAGACAGCTATCCCTTACCTCGAAACAACCATATGGTAGATGCCACTGCAGGGCATGAGCTCATGAGCTTTATGGACACGTATTCAGGCTACAACCAGATCTTCATGGATGCCGAAGACTCGGAGAAAACAACCTTCATCACAGACAAAGGGATATATTGCTACAAGGTTATGCCATTCGGTTTGAAAAATGCGAGGGAATCATATCAACGCCTTGTGAATAAGATGTTTAAAGACCAAATAGGCAAGACTATGGAGGTATATGTAGACGACATGTTGAAGAAGAGCTTAAAGGCCCGCACTCATGTGGCAGACCTGGAAAAGACCTTCGATACCATGGACTTGTATAGAATGAAACTCAACCCTACGAAGTGTGTCTTCGGGGTAGAAGCTGGGAAATTTCTGGGATTCATTGTCAATTAGAGGGGGATAGAGGCGAACCCTGAGAAAATTAAAGCTTTGCTCGACATAAAGGCACCGAGAAGCATCAAGGACGTTCAGAGACTGACTGGAAGAGTAGCTGCACTCAATAGATTTGTTTCAAGAGCGACGGACAAGTGTCTTCCGTTATTTAAGGTGCTTAGAAAGGCCTTCAAGTGGGACAAAGAGTGTGAAGGGGCTTTTAATCAGCTCAAGTCCTACTCTTATCTCGACCTATAGTAGGAGATAAGTTGTATGTTTATCTAGCAGTCTCTAAATCGGCTATAAGTGCAGCCATAGTATGGGAAGAAGTTGGTATCCAAAGGCCCGTATACTTCAACAGTAAAGCCCTTCAAGGGGCTGAACAAAACTATCCTCGGATGGAAAAATTGGCCTATGCCTTGATACACGCTTCTAGGAAGATGAAGCCTAACTTTCAAGCCCATTCCATGGTCATCCTCACCGACTCCCCACTAAGACAGGTTCTCCACAAGCCTGAGAAGTCGAGTAGATTGATGACATGGGCCATTGAGTTGGGAGAGTATGACCTTACTTATCAACCCAGGTTAGCCATCAAAGGGAAGGTACTTGTGAATTTTATCGCCGAGTTCACATGGGAAGAGGCTAAGGTTGAGAATGACCTAAAGACTACAGAGCGGTTAAACAGCAACGTCTTTCGATATCCTTAAGAGGTTGTATTCAAAATAATTAGAAGCAGAATAGTCGAGAATGAGGAAGATCGGTACCTCTTCAGTCATGGAGTCATGTCAGAAGGGAGCTTCTCATCATACAAGGACATCTGGAACCTCTTTGTTAACGGGTCTTCTTACAAAAGCAGAAGCGGTGCAGGGCTAATACTTTCAGCTCCGAATGGTGCTAACGTTGAATATGCATTAAGGTTTAACTTTAAGGTATCAAACAACGAGTCAGAATATGAGGCCATGATAGCAGGCCTCTCATTGGCAAATACCCTTAGGGTAAGACGACTCATGCTTCATAGTGACTCAAGGTTGGTTGTTAATCAAGTATTAGGGGTCTATGAGCCAAAGATGAAATGATGGACAAATACCTGAAGAGGGTGAGAAGGATACTTGAATGTTTCGAAGAGGTAAAGATGAAGAGAATACCTCGACAAAATAACACCCATACAGATGCATTAACAAGGTTAGCTTTAGCG
The DNA here is from genome assembly GCA_949130495.1 of Sambucus nigra. Taxonomy (NCBI): domain Eukaryota; kingdom Viridiplantae; phylum Streptophyta; class Magnoliopsida; order Dipsacales; family Adoxaceae; genus Sambucus; species Sambucus nigra. The sequence continues at coordinate 47,385,954 of OX422220.1, read as the reverse complement.
ATAAGGACAGACATCAGAAGGATAATCCCGGTTGAGATCTTGCCCAAGGTGACCATTGAAGAAGAAGAGGTCAGTAACCCTTGCCTCAATTTGAACCTAGGGGACTCATGGATGGATCCCCTTATCAGATATATCAGAGAGGGGGAGCTACTGGAATCAAAGTTAGAGAGGAGAAAACTGAGGTACAGAGCTGCAAAGTTCTCAATAGTGGGAGATGTCCTATATAAGAAGGGATTCCTATTACCTCTCCTCAGATGAGTTCATCCCATAGAAGTTCCCCGCATCCTACAGGAGGTACACGAGGGTTCTTGCTCCAGTCATATAGGAGGAAGACCTTTGGCTAAGAGAATTATTACGCAAAGATACTGGTGGCCGACCTTGACCAAGGATGCTGCAGCCTACGTAAAGAGGTGCGATAAATGTCAGAGATTCTCCACTATCCCCCATCAACCTCATTAGCCTATGACGTCAATCAGTTCCCCTTGGCCATTCACAATATGGGGAATTGACTTAGTGGGTTCCCTACCAAGGGCTGCAAATAACTATCGATTTATGATAGTCGCCATTGATTACTTCTCCAAATGGGTAGATGCTGAGCCGATGATCACGATTACAGAGCAGAAGACCTTCCAATTTATTTAGAAGAACATCATATGCAGACATGGCCTCCCAAATACCCTCATCTCGGACAACGGAACCCAGTTCAAGAATTCTTCCTTCGAGAAATATTGCGAAAGAGTTAGGATAAAGCAATTTTTCTCTTCTCCTGGCCGACCTCAAGCAAACGGTCAGACCGAAGTCACAAATAAAACGATCCTTGATGGGATCAAGAAGAGGTTAGAAGAAGCTAAGGGTAGATGGACTGAAGAGGCTTATGCTGTGCTATAGGCCTACAGAACAACGACTAGGACACCGATGGGGGAGACCCCATTTATATTAGCACATGGCTCGAAGGCCGTCATACCGACAGAAGTAGGGCTCCCTACTCATAGGGTTCAGACCTATGAACCTGAGAGGAATGGTGAGGAGAGAAGACTTGACCTCAATTTGATCAAAGAGAGAAGGGAAGACGTAGAAATTAGGCAGGCAGCTTACCAGCAGAGTACAGTAAAGTTCTATAATCAAAGGATAAAATCAAGACCCATAGCTATAGGAGACCTGGTGTTGAAGAAGACGTCGTAGAAAACGAATAAGCTTCACCCGAATTGGCATGGCCCTTACAAAGTGGTTGAGGAGGTTGTGCCCGGGACCTATAGGCTAGAAAACCTCGAAGGGGAACCTTTTTCCAATCCTTTGAATGCTGATCATCTAAAAAAGTATTACATATGATGTTGCAAGAGCTTTCACGTAAATGTATCATCTTATAAAGAGATTATTAATGAGAAGATCAATTCCTGTGTCCATTCTTAGTTCATTATGCTCGAGTGGTAGAATTTGATGAGGATAGCATCTTAGTTATGACATCAGACCTTATAACATCATAATTTGGTGACAAAGTCTGAGGTAAGATATCATACTCGGATGACCTCAGACCCTCATACATCATTAATTTGGTGAAAAATTATTTATGGGGATAACATCTTAGTTATGACCTCAGACCTTATAACATCATAATTTGGTGACAAGGTCTGAGGTAAGACATCATACTCGAATGACCTCAGACCCTTAACATCATTAGTTTGGTGAATATTTTATGAGGATAACATCTTAGTGATGACCTCAGACCCTTAACATCATTAATTTGGTGAATATTTTATGAGGATAACATCTTAGTGATGACCTCAGACCCTTAACATCATTAATTTGGTGAATATTTTATGAGGATAACATCTTAGTGATGACCTCAGACCCTTAACATCATTAATTTGGTGAATATTTTATGAGGATAACATCTTAGTGATGACCTCAAACCCTTAACATCATTAATTTGGTGAATATTTTATGAGGATAACATCTTAGTGATGACCCCAGACCCTTAACATCATTAATTTGGTGAATATTTTATAAGGATAACATCTTAGTGATGACCTCAGACCCTTAACATCATTAATTTGGTGAATATTTTATGAGGATAACATCTTAGTGATGACCTCAGACCTAATAACATCATAATTAGTGACAGGGTCTGCGGTAAGACATTATACTTTGATGACCTCAGACCTTAGACATCATTAATTTGGTGAAAAATTAATTATGAGGATAACATCTTAGGTGATGACCTCATACGTTATAACATCATTATTTGATGACGAGGTCTGAGGTAGGACATCATACTTGGATGACCTCAGACCTTAGACGATAATATTAAGACTTCAGATATAGAAAATCATTCAAGGAACATTCAGCAACTAAAGAAATAAAACCCTCCTCAGAGATTGATATAAACTAAAATTGAGAGTTATAAACTACAAGGGAACAGAGTTTGTCATCAGTGGTTACAGTTCTTCATGGAAATTTAAATTATAAAAAGCTTCACAAAATGGTCAAGTGTCTGCAGCCTCAGGGTTAGTTGCCATGCCTCCATCTCCCTGGCTGAGGGTGGTTACTTCCACCTCTTCGTCTTGAGCGCCAATATCTTCAGTCCTGGTGTCATCTTGGGGGGCAGTCTCGGTAGGTGCGGCACCCCCCTCCTCCTCTACTTCTTACAAGGCCTGAGCAAACCGAGGATCGGCATAACCCAAACCAATGAAGTCAGAGGCTACGAGGCTCCCTGATTCCTTCTCCTTCATGGCAGCCCATTTGCCAGTGGCCTTCACACCCCTTTCCAGGTATTCGAAGCCGAAGCTGACAAACTCATTAGAGACCTTCTACTCCTCCAAGATCTTCTCGGAGGCATCATCCAAGGCAGCCTTCACAGCCACATCGACCTTATGTTGAAGGGAGTTAGCCTGAGTCTCCAAGGCAGTGCTATGATCCTTCCTCAACTTGTCCATATCTTTTTCTAACTTCTTCACGCTGGCCTCAGACTTCTCAAAAGAGGCCTTCAGACGCTCTACTTCAGCATTTAAAGCGGCCTCGGTCTTCTCGACCTCTTGGCCCTTCTCGATCAGAGGAAGTTTCCCCAAAGTCCAGTTAACAAAATGGTGCATGGTAAGGAGACCCTGTAGAACATGTGCAGAGATGTCAGTCTAAGATCCGATATAGTTCAATACCGATGTTACACTTGAATATAATTCAGCAGCAAAAGTCAAGGTTCAAGGTCTTACTTGGATAGAGCGATAGAGAGAGAACTCAGCCAACAGAGGCCTATCCAGAGAGCGACATAAGTGATTATCAGAGTCGGTCATGGCATCGCCGATGGCATCCAGGGCCTTCAGACTATGGCCGATGAGACTGTCACCAATCTTTAGTTGCTCTAAGCGAGCAATCAATACGTCCTTAGAAAAATAGGGGATGGCACGATCCCTTTTTCTTCTTCTGCCTCTGATCCTCAGGGGCAGGGTCCACAGGTTTCCTCTTCTTGGACGCCTCAGCCCTTGAGGTAGTTGTAGGGGGAGGAGGCGCATTCAGACCTGCTTTCTTCACAAGCTTCGTGAGACTAGGGGATGCCATCTCCCAGAGTTCGTCGAAAATTCCTTTTGGACGCTTTGCAAAACAGAAAGGTCTGAGTCAGAAAATCAGAGATGAACAAATTCAGAGGTATAACTTGTTGAAATAATAAAGCAACTTACGGAGCTCGGTCAAAGGACTCCCCCCAAGGCAAGTTTCGGAGAGATAGTAGAAAGTCATCAAATGCTCGTACTTGACTAGCAGACCATTTTCCCCCTGATCCTGAAGGTCTTTGACCTTCTGAAGATTATTTTGGCTTAACCCAGGGTCAGCCTTAGCTTCCATTGTCACCTTTCCCCATCTCAGGGGTATTCTCGGCTCTAGGGAGGATGAGGGGGCACAAGGACCAAACTCCCATGGCCCTGACGCAAAGAAGTAGCGTGGTTTCCAATTATGGTTCGAGGTTTGGGTAACCTGCAACATCTTTTTATTTGACTTTCGAGCTAAAAAATGGTAATATCTCGGATGATTCCTGACAGATGAGGGGACGTAGCACCTTGTGAAGACTTGGACGGGAAGGTATGAATGATGGACATCCCTCCATAAGATAATAGCTTCAATTATCACCCTCCAGGTATTGGGTGACAACTGGGAATGAGCCAAGTTGATGTAGGACAATATAGCCCTAATGATGGGATGAATGGGCAGACGAAATCCTAACTTGAACATCTGCTTATACAGGCATATCTCACCATCTCGGCCGCCGAAAGCCCTCTCTTCCCTTAGAGGTCTCCTGAGTTTTATAGAGGGACTTATAGAATATAGATATCTAAAGGCCAGAAGGTCGACCTCGCTGACAGTGCTCTCTATCTCGGCCACCTCAGAGGTATCAACATCGCTCTCAGTACCATCATCATCATCATCCGGTTCAACGTCGGCCTGAGCAGACGATGGGGCACCACTTGGGAACCTTTGAGCAAACTCAGCTCCTGTGATGGCCGATATGGGAATGGCTTCAAGAATTGGTGGAACAGCCACGCTAGGTCCTACAATCTCAACGTCGGAGGAAGAGTGCGATGTGCTTGAACTCTTGTGAGCCGAGGCCCGATTGGACACCTCGACTTGATCAGGGACCTGATCCTGCTGAACGAAAAAGTCCATGGCCTCTTGAAAGGAGTCTACAGTCTAAGGTGGACGACTCAGACTCAGATATGGGAGTAGGTTCAACTAGGACCTCTACTGACTTAACTGATTCGGCTAGCTCAGGGTATATGACCTTCAGAGGGGGTGGAAAGATAGGTCTGAGGGGTCTGCCCTACGAGCTTCCTCTTGGGCTCTTTCTATTTGCCTAATCTTATCTAAGGTCTTCTCCCTAAGAGAGGGGAATTCCTCTAAGAGTTGATAAAGGGGCCTGAGCATATGAGTCAGATCCTACACTCGTGACTCTTCTAAATAAACAGGATTGGGAAATTGATTAAGGATCAAACTAGGTTTTTAAACAAGAATGATTAAAGAACAGTTCACCGAAAAACTCTTGAACTCGCCGGAAAGTGCAACAAATGGAAGAACAAGGCAGAAAAATGCAACAAATGGAGAAGAAGGGGTGATAGACGATACCTGAGAGAATGCGTGAAGAAGGAAGATAGAGGTTTGCAAGAAAAAGCCACCAAATTCACCTTAACCAAGCTCTTGTAGAGAGAGAGAGAGCAGAGAAAATTCAGGCGAGATAATGAAGAGGTGTGGAAGAAAGAGAAAGAAAAGGGATAAAATCCTCAAAACCTATTGCACGCATCCCAAGGCCCATCATTTCCTCAGGAGCCCAAAAGACTGCAATCATTACACTTGACAGGCACACTAGCTACTTCAATAGCTCACACTTGTCAAAAAGGTATTAACACCTAAGGAAGTCGAACCTCGGACAAACATACCCCTTAGGCACCTGTCACACAGGTAACTAAGGGCTAGGGGGTGATTGATATGCCCTAAATGTACGCAACAGCTCAGAGACATCAAGCTCGGCCATGGAGATGGCCGAGGTTAGAACGACCTTAAATTGGCAACCAACGATCTCGTCCTAAGCAAGGTCGGCCATGACCGACGTTACTAGTTACCTCACGATCAGACAGCAGGTGAGGTCTTCATGATCCACAGGGGCAGTTATTCATCAGGTCATCCAAGGCTGGTAACCTTGGCTGGGTGCAGGCCGAGGTTGCAAGGACTACTCCATGAGGTAACTACTCCATCATCGTAACCAGCCTCGGTTGGGAATCAATCAATGTTCCTGCTACTCCACCATTACCTCGGCCAGGACGACGTTACAGCTCCACCTGCCTTACCTCGGCTCTCCCACTAAGCCAAGGTCACCACTGATCAAGCAGTTGCCCGACCACACCAACCTCATCCTCTTCCAGGTCGAGGTTGGGACCAATCACAGATGGCCGAGCCTTTATTAACATATGTATTCTATTTGAGTTTAGGGATATGTTATACCACTTTTTGTACGCATCCCTCTAATCATATGGTCCTTTATTTGTAAAATAGTATAACCAACCACTAATAGCTTATATTGTCGAACAATTTTTGTAAGTTGGCGTGGAGACGTCGTCGATGACTTATGACTTAAATTTACCGATTCTATATTTTGAATAGGCATATAAACACATGAAAATTTGTCCAAAATTTTTAAATTGTTTACAATTATCTGTTTTAAAAAGAACTTTTTGACTTAAAAGGTTCGTACGACAGTGTATGTATGTATGTATATAAACACGGTATATTTGCGTATGTATGGAACAAAGCTTTCAAAGCTTTCTCAATTTTCTCCTCAGTTTTATTTTTATTTTTATTATTTTTTATGTGCATGAATTTATTTAATTATTTTTGGATCTGGTTATTTTTTGTTAGTCTAAGCAAAAGGAGTTCGATGAGGTCAAAGATGAGTTCATAAAATCAAAGAAGAAGAAGAAGAAGAAATCTTCTGCTTCCAAATAAAAAGATGTAAAAGTTCTTAATTTTTATTAGATTTTTTTATTAAGTTTATAAATTAAAAATGAATGTACAAAGTTTCTCTTATGTTATTATTAAGGTATTCAGTTATAGGCTTATAAATATCTTAGCACAATTTGTGCCCATATTAGAATTTTTACATTTATTTGTCGCTTATGTGCATCAGTAGCCGTTTTGTCACGGTGTTTGTCTGTTAGTAATAGTTTTGTTTTCTTTAGAAAGTATTTTATACAACGTTGTGCCCATATTAGAATTATTACATTTTTGTTATTACAATTATTTTACACTGTCTGTTAGTAACAGTTTGTGGCCATATTATAATTATTACATTTATTTTATAATTAAAAAAAACTTTCATTCCTTCTGTTCTGTCTGTAATAATTTTTAATTAATACATCATTGTATTAATTTGTTATATTCTACAAAAAATATAGAATATAAATATATTCTATATTTATATATTTGTGGCAGTGAAAGCGAAAGATCGACAACGGCCTATAAAGATTTCATTCCTTCTATTATTGTTATTTTTATTTTTGCGTTTGTGTTCCCTCTGTTCTGCCTTTTCAACTGAAAATCTTTAAACATCAACCTTCCACAAAGTCATGGCCTACAACAAGAACGAATACAAATTCTCATATCAAACTCCCTGTTATGCAATATCATCTTTTTTTTCCGTTAAAAAAGGGCAAAAATAAAGAAATCCAGACAAGGGCTTTCCTCAATTTTGCAAAGTATAGGTTTGATAATTATAGTGAAGCATCTGCCCAAAAAATGCATTTTTAAGTTTTCGGACCCAAAAACATTGTTGTAGAAATGCAAAATTGTATTCAATTTGCGGTCGACGGTAAAGTTAAAGTACTTGATTTTGATTTTTCTGATCCATCATGGGATCAACATGAAGAAAGTCCTGATAATCATGAGGCTTTATTTGAACTTCCATCATGTGTGTATGAACATGCGGACCTCGAGTCTCTGAAGTTGTTTAAATATGCGTTTAGTGTTCAGATTTACTAACTCTAAGATGAATTTCAGATGTATCTGATTTGAATCAGAGACTTGCATAAATATTAATGTTTTTTTTTTATGTTTTATCACAGTTTATTACTATTTGGCAATTTTATTCCGTGGTTTAAATTTTTATAACAAGGTTATCAAATTTCAGTTGGTCATATAAAATTTCATTTGGTTGTTTAAAGTTTGTATGTTCATTTCATTGTGGTGAAATTTGATGTTTAAGTTTATGTGATACAAGAAAGAGATTCAGTAGGAACATTTTTTGTGTTGTCATTCTCGATCAAGTTTTATGATAAAACGCACCCATGTCTATTTGTTTTTTTGCCATCATTTTTTTGAATCGTTTGTTTATCATGCCAAAATATGGGCGCCAGGTTGCCTATGCAATGCTTGATAAAATGCTTTTATATATATCCTGAAGTTGTCAATGTGCTACCTCAACTGCAAGTGATACAAAATGCAAAGGTACAATCTTTTGAACAAGAACTTTGATGTTTTTAAACCTAGCTCATTCAAATGTTAATGATAACTTCAATGAGTTTTTTTAATCATTCTCACCATTTCTCAGGTTTTTAAACCTAATCACAGCTAAACATGTCGAGGTTAATTCAAATATTTTGTTGTTACGAAATAAAATTGTTATACATAAGAAATGTGGAATTGTTCAAAATCAAATGGATTGCATAGCCCGCGCATCGCGCAGGTTTACACCTAATGTATGTAATAATATAAATGTAGAGACATATAACTCATATGAATAAATAATTACTCACATTTAATACGAATAAGAGTTTTTTGAACAAAAAATGTCTACATTTATTTGTGACATTAAAAGTAAAACAATTTCAATATCAATAATAAATATAATTTTATATGATGGACAATGTAATAAAAAAATTATTTTAATGAAAGAAGTGTTTATATAATTAAAATTATTAGAATGAATTTGCATTGTACATTCGATTGTATATATGAATAAATTATAAATAATTTATATATGTCGCCCACACATCGTGCGGATTAGATGAGAATATATATGAAGGACATTAGCCTATATGTTAATTCAAAAGTCCAATCCAATATGGGTATCTTTGGATTATAAATAGGTAGGGGTGACAATTCGGGTTAACAGATCGTGTTTTGGCGCGACACGACACAACAAGGTTTTTTTTCGAACATGAACACGACACGACACGACACAAATTTTATTTTTTTTAGCTGACATGAACAAGACCCGAATAAAAAATAACACGGCACGACACGACACGATAACCATAATTTCTTAAATTTCAGCCCTAAAAACACGATAACACGACACGACACGACTCATAATTAAGACACGAACACGACACAACATGGCTTCGTGTAAAAAAATATGACACGAATACGATATGAACACGTTACGAACACAAAATATCGTGTCAATTTCGTATCGTCTTTTCGTATCGTTTCTAAAATTAGGTAGCGAATAGCAACCCACACCAAGCATAAAAACCTATACTCACCCTCAACCCGGCCCAACATAACACCCCACAATATCAATCGCCATCAAGAAAATTCCCCCTCCTCTCTCTAACAACACTCCAAAAATGCTCACTTTAACTCCTCGCTCCCTCTCCTCACCCTCATTCCCCCTCTTCTCATCTCTCAAACTCAAACCCCATCTCCTGCCCTTCAAATCTAAACCTTTCACCCACCTCCCAACAATAAAAATGTCCACACCCACATCCCAAATAATCGAACACTTTGTTCTCTTCAAAGTAAAACCCAACACCCACCCATCAAAAATCTCCCTGATGATCAACAACCTCAACTCCCTAACTTCCCTCAACCAAGTCCTCCACCTCACAGCCGGCCCCATCCACAACACCCACTCACCCTTCACCCACTTGCTCCACTCTCGCTACAAAACCAAAGAGGATCTTTACTCTTATTCAGCTCACCCGGACCATGTTAGAGTGGTCCAAGAATTTATAAAACCCATCATTGATGACATCATGGCTGTTGATTGGGTTTCTGATCTTGAAACCCACGTGGGTTCGGCTATGAGGGTCATGTTTTTCAAGTTGAGAGATGAGGAACACAAAGATGAGATTTTTAAACTGCTTGCTGGGTTGAAGGACAAGTTTGAGGTGGTTGATGGGGTTAGTTTTGGGGAAAATTTTTCGCCCGAGAGGGCCAAGGGGTTCGGGATCGGTTCGTTGGTGGTAGTGAAAGGGTTGGAGGGATTGGATTTGGAGTTGGAGAGGGAGAAGGATGGGGGTTTGATTGAGAGTGTGTTGGTTTTGGATTACGCGGTTCCGCAATTGGCGAGTCTTTGAGGAGGATTTCAATTTGGAGGGTATGTGATTTCTAATGTTATATGATTTTGTTGTTGTTGTTGTTGTTTTGATGATAATGAATTGAGAAACTAGATATTGTTGAATGTGGTTATGGAAATTGGATGGGGTTTACGAACGTCGAATGAGCTTATATAAATAATTATTGCGTTGTGTTGGTTTTGGATTACGTGGTTCTGTAATTGGCGATTTGGAGCCCCTCCGTCCCAAATTATTAGTCCATATTTGTTTTTTTTGTATGAATTAAGGATATATTCGATCAATGGCTGAGATAGTGGATTTTGGTTCATTGATTATGTCCGAAAAGGAAAGTGGTCTCTTAATTTGAAACAACGCAAAAAGGAATAGTAGACTCTTAATTCGGGATGGAGGGAGTATGGTTTTTGTTGTTGTTGTTCTGATGAATTAGTAAACTAGATTTTGTTGGATCTGCTTTATGAATTGTGGAATGCACTTATATGAATAATGGTTGCTTTGTGTTGTTTGGTTCATGATTTTGAACATAAAATCTGCATCTTGGTTTTTACTTGTTTTTGGTCTTTCTTGAGTTAGGGTGTGTTGGATTGCCAAAATTTTACGTTTTGCGTGTATCGTATCGTATCTTTGATTGTAATCATTGTCAAGATGGAAAAGAAGTTGTTAATATATAGAAAAGATGATATATGCACTTAACATAGGGGTTTAGGAAAATAAAATTTGGAAAACGGGATTAGTATAACTTTGGGTAGTTGTACATTCTTCAAAAATTGTTTCCATAGAGATCATTAGGTGTCAATCACTACCAAAAGTTGGAAAAACACTAAAACAACGAAGATTTGATATTTTCCATGGAGAATTTGGCCTATCAAACACACCTCTTAGATTAGTTAAACTATTCAGGGTGTTTTTGACTTAATCCCCAATTTTTACACCCCCAATTTTTACTGCTTTATCAAACTAACCCCTAACTTCACAATTCTTTTTAACTCAGCCCCCAGTTTTTTAACACCATCAACGTACCATTACCATATCCATATTTCATAATCAATTCTAAGTTAGACATAGTCCCTCAAGTAACTTTTGGACTATAAAGCCATTTAATTTGAAACCCAAATATCTCAAACTTTATTACCACAACACACATCTTTTTCACTAAGCAAACCCTCAATCAAAACCCATGCTTACAAGTGTGAAATAAAATAAAATATTCTTTTTTCTCTATCTGAAGGCATGTTAAAACCATCTGAAGGCAAGCAATTATCTTGATAATAGTTGGTGTTGTGTTGTAATAGGGCACCTCCCAAAAGGCTTCAAGCAATTGAGTCTCTTCCACATTCCTACATGAGACAAAACATAAAGAAAGAACATTCACTGATATCTTATGGAAACGATGGCAACACACTGAGGAACATTGAAACTGGGCTTCAAATCATTTATTCTATTCAAGCTGTTCTGATCTGGAAATCGTCATTTATGGGTTCGATTGTTTAGATAAAACGGTAGTTTACACATGGATTTTTGAATTAGCGACAGTTTCGAAATTAGTTGATCAATCAGTCAAGGGTTTCATATTTTTGGTGTTTTAGATCTGACTTTTAGGTTTTGAATTTGTGGGTTTTGTTTGGAGCGATGTTATTTGGTTTTCTTCCCCATTTCTGGGTTTGGGTTTCTTCCTGCATTTTGGGTTTGGTTTGCCATTGTTATCGACTTTCTTGCTTTGGTTTTCTACCCCATTTCTGGGAGTGGTTTGATTCCATTCTGGGTTTGGTTTGTTTTGATTTCAAAATCTAGGAGTTGTAAGGGCTTGATGAAAATATGGAGTTTTAATTTTGGGAAGAGGATGAAGTCGGGAGCAGAGGCACTTGAGAGAGAAAGGGGGGCAAGTGCCCCACTCCAAATCTGGAAAAAATCTACAAGTAAGCTATATTTTTGTATTTTATTTTTTAAAGTGCCCCATCTTTATATGCCAAAACTTAGCCCCACCAATTCCCACCTATTTATGACCCCTTTATAAATTGTTTCTTCCATTTAATTGACTTAGGGTTAGAGTTTCACCAAATTGAATTACATTTTTCTTATAAATGGGTTTATAATTTAGGTATAATCTTTTTTAATTTTATTTGCAAAAAATCTAAAATTCCTCCCCCCCCCCACCCCCAAAAAAAAAAAAAAATCACGTCAAGGTCTCCCACCCTCGAATCCCCACACTCACAACTGCTTCGAGTGCCTGCCCATGGCTCCACCACTAGATGAAGTGCGGCGCTAACGTTTTAAAATAAAATGGTATATTGGTTGGGTTGCTTGAGGTTAAGTGTTGTTACTCATCCGTTAAAAAGCTAGGGGTTAAGTTAAAGGGATTATAAAAACTGGGGGCAACTCTAATACAACATTTAAATCTCTGGTTTAATTAAAAAAGCCCAACTATTTGTAATCAACAATGCTGCACTTACAAGTTACAGGTCCTTGGTATGCAGAACATTTTTCATTTATAGGTCACATGCCAAACACTTGGTATCAACTATTTAAAATGTCACCCATTTCAACTTGACTTTTCTTTATACACACCCTAGTAATACATTTCTAATACTTTAAATATAAAAGACAATCTTTTCCTTATTATGCCACCCCATGCCTCCTAAAAGTATTTCAAGTCTATCGATCAAAATCACTTTGAAAGTGAGACGTAAATGACGCCAGTGGGAGCAAGAAAAGATAAATCTCTCCCAAATCTCTATATCTCAAAATGGAATAATGCCTCAAATGAGGCTACAAAACAGTATTTATAGGAATGAGGTTGCTTGGCCTCTAAGATAAGAATCTAATTACAATTATTTCCTTAAAATGCCAATTAAGATTCTTTCCTCTAAATATTAAACAAGAGGAAAAATACAATGAATACTAAAAATAGAAGAAATACTAAAAATGATAAAAATGACGAAAAATGCCTTTATTCACATCACTCCCCCCCTGAAAAAGTTCGTCCTCGAACTCAGAGAGGAAGACATTCAGTGTCACCATCGAGGATAGTAATGAGAGCAGGCTGGGGTGGAATCTTTGGTGTCTCCTCAAGATACTCAGAATCGTCCAAAGCGAAGGGAGCAATCTGAGACTCTATGACCAATCACCCCACAGTTGTAACATTTGAATGTTGCACGGTGAGTGGGTGGAGGAGGAGCAGTCGTGGGAGTAGGAGGAACTGCAGTAAGCGGAGTCACAGGAGGAGCAGAAGTCGCTGGTGCTGGAGCAGCTGTCGTGGAGCGACCACGGGGAGGAGTAGACTGATGGAAGGCCTCATCTTTGGTGGCGTACTCCACCGCCTTGGCAAAGGAGGTGACATCTCGTAAAGCAAGATCACGCTGAATATAGCTCTGAAGGCCGTGAATATATCGATTGATCCTCTGTTTCTCGTTCACACCGAGGCGGGCACGAGTACAAAGAAGCTGGAAGCGCTCAGTGTAGTCCAAGACTGTGGTGTCTTGCTGAAGAGATTGGATTCGCAAAAAGAGATCGCGCTCGTAGGTGGCGAAAACAAAAGCGGTCATCAGCTGTGCACAACGCTCTTGCCAAATCTATATAGGAGGCTGACCCTCAAGAACACGGCGTTGCTCCAAGTCATTCTTTAAGACACCCGCGTAGTCCTGAAATTTGGTGGCCCCTAGCAGGATACACCGACGACCTTTCAATCGCTTGTACTCAAATATCCGCTCCACGACGACAAGCCAATCAACAACGGCATCGGGCTGTAGATGGCGGTCAAACATCGGGATATCTACCCGAATGTCATCCAGCATGCGCCTCGAGATTAACTGAAGAGCCAACAGTGTAATGGCATCACTACCCTTTAGGGCCAGGGCATCCTCATCTAGGTCATCCTCGCCTGGCGGCTGTGAAGCACGAACACTTCTCCGGAGGTGACGTACATGTATTGGACACTCTGGACACTCCGACACGCGTACGACACTTCGCGGACATGTGTCCGACACTCCACGTGGCGTGTCAAACTTATTTGACATTTTAAAGAAGGCGGACACTTCGCAGACACTTCTGAGACACAACTAATACACTCCGCGGACACGTCTGATTACCAAAAATTAATTAACTTTAATAAATTTTAGTGTCATTATGTAAAAAGTAAATCTTTTTTAAATTTATACATTGTAAGAATTAAAGTTAATAATGAATGAAGTTAGTCTCTAACTCGATTTCAATGCATACGTTTAATTTACGGTTTGATTGTTGTTATGAAATATTTAACCATGTTAATTTTGATAAATTAGTTTAACAACTATATATATATATATACAAAACCGATCAAATGCAGACTAAAATAGTGGAATTTAAAATGTATTCCTCAAAAACGTCGTTTTGCATTAAATTGAAGAAGAAAAAAATAAACTAATGCAAAACAATGCCGTTTATAGAACCCGCTAAAAATTTAGCTATTTGAGCACTCTCTCTCTCTCTCTCTATATATATATATATATATATATATATATATATATATGTATGTGTGTATAATTTTCAATATATTTATTTTTCGCCGTGTCTCTGCTGTGTCGTGTTCTAGTTTTTTTAGATTTGCCGTGTTAGCGTGTCCGTGTCGTGTTGGACACGACACCCGTATCCGTGTCCGTGCTTCATAGCCTGCCGGAGGTCGGGAAGTAATGCTCTGGTGTCTCTGAGGCGATGGATGAGGAGGGCAGGAGATGGTGATGGTAAAGGGACGGCTGGAGGGGGAGTATGAGGTGGAATGCTCTCTCGTGGTGGAGGAGGCGGAACTGGGACCAACGGCTGGCAGTAGGGGCAGTGGTTCATCTGGTGTCCCTTTTGATAACAGAAAAATTAATGGAGCTCGGAGAGAGGTACATATGGAGTAACCTTCGGACCCAGAAAGTCAAAAGGATAGACATCGGTGTGCCACTTTGTAGGAGGGGGTGACTCAAACTCTGGTGCGGAGTGGGGTCGAGGTGAAGGGGGGCCATGTGGGGGGCCATGTGGGGGTAAACTAATCCACTCCCGTACTTGCTCATGGGAGTCAACGGGTGCGGAATGAACAAAACGGGCATCCCATTTAGAATGATGGTGGGGTACGTGTGGGGTGACCGGGTGGGGGTGAGGTGTGGAGGATAGGTGGGGGTGGATGCATGGGGAAGGCGAGATTGGGTGGATGAGGGTGTGTGGGAACGGATGGAGCGAGGGGTATAGCGGGAAGATGGGGAGGTTTGAGGTGTTTTTGTGGATGATGGCGAGGGTAAATAGAGATAGGTGGTAAGAGATGGTCATGAGGAGGAGGTGTGGGGTAGTTGTGGGGGTTTTGTGGTGGTGAGTAAGAGGAAACAAGAGTTCGGGGTGGAAGAAGGTGTGGTGAGGGTACATGGTGGTGTGTTGATATGTTGGGTGGTGAAAAGGGTATGTGGGGCGTGTGGGTGAATTATGGAGGGTGAGGGTATTGGCAATGTGCGAAGGTTGAAATTCTAGGGTTTGATGTTCAAGATTTGGGTGAAGATGCATGTAGGACTCATGTGATATAGGAATTGTTACCTTTGCTTGGCGATGAGTCGGATTGGAACCCTTGGCATGCCGAATTTCACGGATCATCTCGACGATAGTTGGAGATTACGTTCTAATCATGGGATGCGACATTTGAGCACAAATTGGGGCAAGAATGGCTGGACAAATCTCTTGTTGAGTCCAAGGTGCATGATGGCCCTTATTGAGCACGTCGGACCTGCGGAGTGTTCAAGTCAGGCCGGAGGCCTCGGCCAGCGCTGCTGGCGGTGGAGGTGGGGCAGTTTGGCTCTGCGCCTGGGCCCTCCTGCTTCGGAGGGCATAACTGGAGGTGGTTGAGGGGTTTCCGGTGGGTTTCGGCAGTCCCAGGCTAGTGGTGGCGGGAATGTGGGGTCTGGTGGGTTCGGTGGTGATTTTGGGTGGGAGAATGGGCAGTTTCGGGTCGATAGAGGTGTTCTTGGATATTTTTTTTGTGGTTCGACCCGTGGGTTGTGATGGTGGAGCGCCATTTTCGGTGGTGGTGCTTTCTTGATTAAAACTGGGGTTAGGGTTTGCCAAATTAGGGTTTTGTTGCGGTAGAGGTGTAGATAGAATGAGTTGAATTGGGGGAATTAAGGTTAGGGTTTTGAGATATCACCGGAGCGGCGTGGGGGCGGTCCGCGGTGGTTGCCGGTGGTGGATTTCGTGCATCGATCTCATCCATTCGGACCTTCAATTGGTTGAGGGCTTCCATGATTTGATCGAAAGAATTTGTCGCGAAGGTGTTCATCTTTTTTGAACCCACGTGACGTTGTTTACGAGTTTTTGTTTTACAACAACAACAACAACAATCAGTGGAGCGACTAGGCTCTGATATCAATTGACGTCAATGACGTCAAGAAAAGATAAATCTCTCTTAAACTCTCTCAAATCTCTATATCTCAAAATGGAAGAATGCCTTAAATGAGGCTATAAAAGAGTATTTATAGGAATGAGGTTGCTTGGCCTCTAAGCTAAGAATCCTATTACAATTATGCTCTTAAGTGCCAATTAACCTTCCTTCTTTTAAATACTAAACAAAAGGAAACATACAATGAATACTAAAAATAGAAGAAATACTAAAAATGACGAAAATAACCCTTATTCATATCAGAAAGACACCAAACTAATGCTATCTACGGATTGCATTTGCATCATACAACTAATGGTGAGCTCCAAATTGACTCAACTAAATTACTCTGATAACATATTTGAACCATACCGTTGATGGAATAAGAAATAAAAGTAACCCTTGCTGACTATTGCTTTTGTCTTCCATGTCCATTGCTTGTAGCTACAAGCAGATTCTCTCGACTTTCTCTTAGGCTAATTCCTCTTTAATGGGGAGGGGCTATGATGCACGAACACTCTCCCGGAGGCAACGAGCCAGATTTGACTCGAGTCAGACACGCAACATGCTCGGACACGCCCAAACATACTAGGGAGACGCGTGTCTTAACGTGTCCCGTGGTATCTTGATTTTTTTATGGGGGCATGCGGGGACACGTTTATGGAACACGCTGATGGGACACCGCAGTTTCAAAATTAAAAAAATAAAAGAGATTAGTTAAAACTTCAATGTTGTCTTACAACCCTTTGACATCAATATTAAAATTGAATCTTTTGCCGTCTCGGTTAAAAGATATTACCGGATACATCCTTTTCTATTGGTAAATCTTTATCGCTGAACTCCCCTTGCTTTCCTCTGTTGTGCGCCGCTTCTGTTGCTTTGTGAAAGATATGATAGTTTCTAAACCCTAAAGATATGGTTTTACTTTTACTCATGACTTTCACGCCTACCAACACCCTATATTATTATAAAACATATAACTGTGGTGTATATTTTAAAATGTTACACATTTACCTCTTCACATGGGTGGAACCCATTTTTCAGGTTTACATATGACTTAAAACCCCCCCAACTAAAATGGAGACTTCGAGTACTTCAGAGAAGGCCAACTCTTTACACATGGATGGGACACGTCTTCATTACATAAGAGAGAAAAGTACTGTGTTGTTGGAGAATGGAGACTTCCACCTACATGCTATATTTTTAAATATTATGCTTTGTAAACTATAAATCTATGTGTGTGTGTGTGTGACTAAAAATTACAAAAATATTTGTAGCTATTAAATTATTAAAATATTTTGCAATAAATACTTCAAAATTAGAGTATAATATATTAAGAATTATTATATATATATAAATATAAATAATATTATACGTATCACAGCGCATTGTATCCTAGTTTTTGAGAAAAATGCGAATCACGTGTTGCGTGCCGTGTCCCGAATCGTGTGTCAAGTCCGCGCTTCATAGGGGAGGGGGGAAGGGTGTGGAAAACAGTATTTTTAATTGTGCGCTATTGCGAAGCCAAAACGCGAAATAGCACATTTTGTTGGGTAACTTTATATGGCCATTTTGTACTGCCCAGCGACCGCCTGCAACCCTTTTTTTTTCTTTCTTTTTATTATTTTGTTTTTAATAAATTAATATAAAAATTTCTTATTCTTTTTTTTTCAAGTTTCTTATTCTTTTGTGTTTAACAATTGATATAAAAACAGTTTTTCTATTAATATAAAAAAGTTTTTTTTATTGAAAGTAAATAGTTTTTTATTAAAATTAAAAAAATATTTTATTCATAAATAAAAAAATTTATGTTTATTGACATGATATCGCAATTGATTAGTGGCGCTGACGCAAACCCACATTCCTGGACCCACATCATTTGTTGAATGTGGGTCCGTGCCAACGACACTAATCAATCGCGATATTTTATTAACATGATATCGGGATGATTAGTGGCGCTGGCGCGGACCCACATCATTGTTAAATGTGGATCCGCTCCAGCGGCACTAATTAATCGCGATATCATGTTAATAAAATATCGCGATTGATTAGTGCCGCTTGCGCGGACCCATATTCCCAGACGCACATCATTTGTTGAATGTGGGTCCGCGCTAGCGGCACTAATCAATCGCGATATTTTATTGACATCAATTTAAACATTTTTTTTTCATTAGAATTAAAAAAATATTTTTTTTAATGTTGTTTTTAATTAAAAAAACTGTTTTTCTTCTATAAAAAACTTTTTTTATATCAACAAAAGAATAAAAAACTACAAAAAAAAAAGGCAAAATGCAGTCGCTAAGCGGTATGCCTAGAATCAGTCCATTTTGTTTTGCGCGATGTTCGGATGCGGGAGCTTTTTGATGACGCGGCACGCTGTTTCACACTTTTTTGCGAATTTCACATTATTTTGTGCAATAGGATTCAGACCGACGACTGGTTCTCTTTCAAAGCCAGCTGGTTCTTTTCAGACGCAACTTCTCTGTCTTTTTTTTTCAATTTAAAAAGTTTTTCCTACAAAACCGAATCAAAGCCGATTGGTTCATTTTTATTTTATTCTAAAAAAATGTATTTCTTAGTTTCCTCCTGTTTTAAATGTTGATTATTGATGATTTACTCTCTGATTTTTTTTTCCACTTATTTCAGTACAGAAAACAACTTTTTTTTATATATAATTTCAGCCGAAAATGTTGATTGTTTTATAATTTTCAGTTTAAATATGTTATTTTTGTTAGACATTTCAGTTTAAATTTTAATATTTTATAATTTTCAATTAAAAATGTTACGTATTTACAAAATTCAGCTTATAATATTTACTTGTTTTTATAATTTTCAGTTTGAAATGTTAATATTTATAATTTTCAGTTTAAAATGTTACTTATTTACAAAATTTTAGCTTAATTTGTTATTTGTTATATAATTTTCAGTTTAAAATGTTATTTGTTATGTAATTTTGAATTTAAAATGTTATTTGTTTCCATAAATTTCAGTTAAAATGTTAATATTTTATAATTTTCAGTTTAAATGTTACTTGTTTACAAAGTTTCAACTTAAATTGTAATTTTTTTAATAATTTTCAGCCCCAAATGTTTTTTGTTTGATAATTTTCAGTTAAATGTTATTTTTTATGTTTTTCTAATAAAAAACTGAAATGCACGAATTGCTTGCGCGATGCGCGACGCGACTCCGGAGCCAAAATATGACACCTTGGGCGACGACGATTAAAAAGATTGGTGGAAAGATGATGAGTGGGGGAGCGGTCTGAGAAGATGATGCAGGGGAGCTTTGCGCACATGATGAATAGTTGTGGTGGTTGGGAGGGGGGGGGGGGGGGGATGTTTTCTGGGAAGCCGATGGTGTTGTCAAATTAACAATAATTAAAATCTATTGTTATATGCATTCCACCCATTGGGTGTATTGACAATTTATGCACCTAATGATATTAGTGTATTGAAAATAGGCGGTGTAGGGAAAAAAAAAGGTTGTCTTCAATCAAAACACTTGGATAAAATGATAAGAAAGCTAGAAAAAAAGACGATCACCCTTGAAAAAAATAAAAGAAGAAAACAAGGAAAACCTACGAATTCTCTCTCTTTCTCATAGCTACCTCGAATATCGACCACTGCACTCTGATGGAAATCCCAGTTGCGAGATTGTAATCGAAATCTCTCTCTCTCTCCATATGTCTGTGTTACATAACCCCCCCACGCCCTTCCTAATTACTAATAACAACCATCCCACCACCAATACTGAACACTACCACCTGCAATTGAAATCCCAAAATTGCGAAATTGAAAGAGATATTCATAGGGATGGCTTTGGGGTGGGGGGTACCCTCCTCGACCCTTCTCCCAATTCCGTCCCGTTTGAAAAACCCGCAGGGGCCCCGACCTCGCAGGTAAATATTTAGAAATAGAATTGTCAAAGCACAGTATCATCAAAAAGAATTCAGAGCAATGCTATCAAAGTGACTCTCTGAGTCCATCATCTTCTCTAGTGTTTAATACAATAAACATATTTTCTATTGTTTAATATAAAAATACAGAGCAATGCAAGAAACATAATTATTAAAATAGTGCAGACAAAATACAAATGAACACTATTATTTCCACATAACCTTAGATCTGCAATGTGTTATTTCATCTTCTCCGGTAGAATGGATCCAAAAGGCAATAAACAAAATCAAAGGACTCGTGAGGATATTGTATCAATTAACACAACAAAGTTTTATACAGAAATATTCTAATCGATTAAACATCTATGAAGCACGGACTCGGCACGTGATTCGCAATTTTAAAAAAAACTAGGATACGATACGCTGAGATACGTATGATATTATTTATATTTATATATAAAAAGCAATCTTTAATATGCTCTAATTTTGAACAATTTATTGCAAAGTATTTTCATAATTTATAGTTACAAATATTTTTATAATTTTAATTACGAATGAATATATATATATATATATATATATATATATATATATATATATATAGAGAGAGAGAGAGAGAGAGAGAGAGAGAGAGAGAGAGAGAGAGAGAGAGAGAGACTCATACATACTAAGTATACATACCGTTGGCGCGAACATTTTTTTTTAATATTAAAAAAAATATTTTTTAGTTGAGTCTTTTTGTGTGGTATTTAAACAGTTCAAGGGATCCATATAAAAAAAACAGCTCAAAATAACCTTTTTTGCTATTTTAAAACAATCGGTCGAACTTTCGCAACTTTTAAACCATTTTTAAAGTGTTTTAAAATTTGCGAAAGTTTGACCGATTTTTTATAAATAGCTAAAAATGTTATTTTGAACTTTTTTTTTTATATGGGTTCCCTGAAATGTTTAAATGTCATATAAAAAAATTAAGCCGAAACATAATTTTTTTACTATTTTGAAAAAATAGGTATTTATTTTTGGTATGTACTGGAGTCTGTCTTTATATACACACACACACACATTTGTATTTTAAAAAGCATAATATTTAAAAATGTAGCATGTAGTTGGAAGTCTCCATTTCCCAATAACACAGTAGTTTTTCCTCTTACAAAATGAAGACATGGGTCTCATCCATGTGTAAAGAAATTATAATTTAAAAGAATTGATTTTCTTTGAAGTACGGGAAGTCTCCATTTTAGTACGGTACTTTTCTGTCATATGTAAACCTGAAAAAATGGGTCCCACCCATGTGAAGATGTAAATATATAACATTTTAAGATTTGCACCATAGTTGTATGTTTTATAGTAATATAGAGTGTTGGTAGGGGTAAAATTCACCGGTATAAAGTAAAACCATATCGTTGGAGTTTAGAAAACATCATCTCTTTCGTAGAGCAACAAAAGCGGCCCACAACAGAGAAAAGTCGGGGGAGTTAGGCGGTGAAGATTTATCAATCGGAAAGGATGTATTCGACAATATATTTTAACCCAGAAAACAAAAGATTCCGTTTTAATATGGATGTCGAAGGGCTGTAACTGTTCTAAAAAACCCGCCTAGGCTCCGCTTAGGCACGCCTAGGCTTGAGGCTTGGGAGAAACGCCCCGCCTTAAGATTTTGACGCCTTATGCTTGGTAAAACCCTAAAGGTGTACTTTTTCTCTAAAAACAACAATGCTTTAGTGAAACAATATCGTCTTTTAAAGATTTTTTAACAAACCGAACCATTATCTCATCCAAAATAATCAAATAGTATTTTTATTTGCAAATATTCAGACATATTTTTATGATATGTACAATTTTAGTATTTTAATAGTCTTGTTATGGTTAAAAAATATTAAAATATATTAAAAAAGCCTAAACGCTTTTTCCCGCCTAGGCCCGCCTAGGCTTCTAAGGCTTGAGGCTTGGCTTCCACGCCTCGATCACGCCTCGCGCTTTTTAGAACCTTGGTTGTAAGACAATATTGAGGTTTTAATTGATCTCTTCTATTTAATATTTTTTTTTTAAAGTTTTGAAACAGGGGTCTCCCATCAACGGGTCCCATAAATGTGTCCCCCTAAAAGAAAAATTAGGACACGTGTGCCCGGCGTGTCCAAGTGTGTTGCGAGTCTGACTCGAGTCAAAGCTGACCAAGCGGCCAGGACTCGTAGAAGATGTCGCTCACTTCCTTTAGGAGGAGGGACCGGAGTCAACCTTACTCCCCTCATTTGAGTTGGAGGTCTTACGCCTTTACCACTGTTACTTTTGGTGGTCTTTCCTTTTGGCTGACTCCTCTTCCTGTTCTATTGATCATAAGCATCCAGCAGCGCCACGCCGGTTTAGAATTAGATTGCCGGTTCCTCATGTGCCTAAGAAGCCGAGGCAATCTCGATTGAAGCCAATTCCAGATTTTCCTACTCCATCTTTTTTATAGAAATAGCACTCGATCAAAGGGGAGCATAAGCAAGTTCAGTGGTTGAAACCTCTGATTAATAGATTAACATCAAAGATCCAAAACTTAAAATCCACCAAGAATTGATTGAGAGAACATACGGTGACAATAAGATCCAACACTAATAGCTTGAAATCGATTGAGAGAGAATGATTGTGATGTGAATCGAGGGCATAATTGCCATGTTTGGATTATTTTGGACATAATAGTATTTTACTTTCTTTTGTTATTTTTCATTATTTTTGTTGGAACAATTTCTTTTTGTTTTGTTTTGTTTTTAGTATTTAAAGGCTAGGAATAATAATGACATTTTTGTAATTAGTGCCTTAGCTTGGAGACTAAGCTACTTCTCCCTTTTAATACACCCATTGTAGCTTCATTTGAGGTAGACTTGAATTTTGACAATAGAAAATAGTGTTTCTCTCTCGAGAGTGGTGTTTAGATATTTTAGGAGTCTTTTGACGGACGGTTTATGTCAAATTGGTATCAGGGTGGGTGAAGCTCTACATTGGTGCTAGTGTATTGGTATTTTTTTTTATCAAATTCGTTTATTACTCTTCAATGGCTCCTTAAAATCCAAACAACCGCAAGACGAGAACCTCGAGTTGACGCAACAAGTGTGCGGAATTGAGGCGGCAAATGGCCCAACTCCTTGCTAACCAAGCAGCCCCACCCTCTACCCACTCCCACCCAGCTGGCCTAAACCCTAGCCCCTAAATTCCTACTGCCCCAACTCAAGAGGAGTCCCAAACCCTAACCCCAATCCTTCCAAACCCTAATCCTACCCTCACCTCAACCCCCATCAGTGCCGACAAGCACTAGCACCCTCCCTTTACCCCGACAAACCCTACCCAGCCACCGTCCCCCCCTGTCATCACCCATTCCACCGTCGAAACCCGCCCTTGCTCACTTTCGGCCACCAATACCCCACCGCACAACACCCACGCAACCACCAATCACCTGCTTCAGCTCCCACGGCCGCCCAGGCTACTCCAGTCCACCACCCGACCCATCGCACACCCTCCCCCTTCCCGTCAGATCTTGTCCTTCCTCTGCCCCACTCCCAACATGCTGACACCCTATTCTACCCCATAACCAACCCTAAAAAATGGCCCCAAGTTGACCCACGACAATCAGAAACTCAGCCCCACCGGACAAAACCTACCCCCATTCTTGGGGCCGTTCACTTCACAATAGCCCCGACCCACTTTCGATCCCATTCAACCCCTTTTCTTACCTTACCCACACCAAAATGACCCTAAATTTAACCCTCCTTACCTGCTGGGCCATATATCAACCTCATACCCCGACCCGACCCAAATTTTTGGCCATTTAAGTGTCTTTCCCCATCCGTACGAGTTCTTCGAACACCCCGGATCCCCTAACCACCCTGCCCGAGCCCCCGATCGGCCCTTACCCCGGCCTTCACACCACACACCCTCCCACCACACCCAGATTCCTCCTCCGAGTTTGGAGATAGTCACCCCAGTGTTCTAAAGTGGGTTCCTTCACCATCACCCGATGCCCCCCGCCATGCTCCACTCCGAAACCGGCACTGTTTCTATTGCGACGAGCTAGGCCACTTGATAGGTGCTTGCCCTCGCTATCCCCGCGTTCCCCCAGCTCCTCCCGTGCCCCAACATGGCCAACCTCTTTATCCACCGCTTGCACAGATTCTACCTCCTCCTGCTGACGTTGTTCCGCCTATGCCAGTTGACGTGATGAGTCTAGATGCTCATCAGGACGAGGGTCCTCTATTTGATGGCCCTACAGCTGCTTTCCCGAGCCTTCATGGGGATATCCACATTAACGTGCCCATGTATGACGGGCGGTTCTCTCCAGATGCCATGGTCAATTGCTTAGCTTCAATGGAGACGATTTTTGAGTACAAGCGGGTCCAAGGCCGCTCCTGTCCTCCTTGCAGCCACCAACTTTAAGGGTTTTGCCCGGATTTGGTGGAACGATGTCTGCTACCGCCGCACGGCAGCCGAATTGCCTCCTATTCAAACTTGGTCTGAGCTGAAGGCCACTCTCTAGCCGTCCTTCATCCCACGTACCTATGAGCGCGATCTCTTTGCTCGCGTTCAACCTTTCAGGCAGGACACCTTATCAGTAGTGGAGTACACGAAACGGTTTCAGCTTCTGTGCACCAGAGCTCACCTTTTCGAGACGGAGAATCAGTGGATCAGCCGCTATCTATTGGGTTTGAGCCACATATTCAGCACGATCTCGGTCTGAGGGAGATACCGACCTTCCTGAAGGCGGTTGAGGACGCGGCCAAAGTCGAGGCCTACCACACAGCACCCGTAGCTCTCCCGACCTCACGGGTTCATCCACTCCGATTCCCGCCCCAGCTCCTTCTGTAGTGGCCACTTCAGTACCTTCTTCCGCTACTCCCACTGCGCCGCCTCCAGGACCTCCTACTTTCCGGTGCTACAATTGTGGCAATGTTGAGCACCGATCATCTGATTGCTCTCTCCTACGACGCCGTGCATTATTAACGATGGATCAGCCGCCTGACTATTTGGTCGCGTCCGAGGAGTTTCCATAGCACGCCTTGATCACCGTCTTGGAGGGTGATTCCGTTGGTTTCCTCCTTTGAGTTCGAGGACGAACTCTTTTTCAAGGAGGGGATATTGATGTGAATCGAGGGCATAATTATCATTTTTGGACATAATAGTATTTTACTTTCTTTTGTTACTTCTCTTTATTTTTGTTGGAACAATTTCTTTTTGTTTTGTTTTTAGTATTTGAAGGTTAGGAGTAGTAATGACATTTTTGTAATTAGTGCCTTAGCTTGGAGTCTAAGCTACTCCTCCCTTTAAATACCCCTCTTGTAGCCTTATTTGAGGTAGACTTGAATTTTGACAATAAAAAAAGAGTATTCTCTCTTTAGAGTGGTGTTTAGATATAGGAGCCTTTTGACGGGTGGTTTACGTCAGATTCAGTAACCCCCTATGTTCCTGATTAATTAGTTTGATGTACTGTGCTGTAGCGAGAATGAATCCGCCACCCTTGTTGTGCAAATCGATCAATAGCTTTGATGAGCAGAGAGTTTATTGTCGGTGGTTAGATGAGAACGGAGTTTTGGCCGTCTGAGCCGGTGAGAGTTGACAAATGTGTGAGTGAGAGAGCCCTAAACGTGTATAGGGCATTTTTGTAATAATACAACTAAATGGGTCAGAGTTTTCTTACACTAACCCGGTCCCGACGGGATTTTCCTATATTGACGACGACCCCGCCTCGTTTATTCACTCCAAAACCGCCACCATTAGGGGGGTCGGGGGTGGATCGGTACCCGCAAAAACTTGCCTTGTTGCCATCCCTCGAAACTCTTGTTCGTGTTGATTTGAAACCCTCGTTCATTTGATTTAAAACCCTTCTTCGTTTTGATTCAAAATCGCAGGTTTGAATCGAAACCCTTGGTTGTGTTGATTTTTCGAGATAGAGGTGGGGATTGTTTTTCCTGGGCGGGCGTGGGGTGCGACAGGATTTTTTTTAATTTTTAAATTAAAAGTAGTATTTCTTTTAGTGTTTTTGAATTTACATGTTGTTAAAAGGTCATGTGCAAGTTAATAGCAGGAGGTACTAAATGAAACAAATATTACTAGTCTTAAAAGTTAAAGCTTGTATTTTTGAGGTATTTAAGTTTAAACCCCCCCCTGATTTTTCCCCTTAAATAGAGAGATTTTTTTAGAGAAGCTTGACTTTACTTGCATCCATGTCTTCTTTGGCTGTGCTTTAAAGATAATGCTGTTTCACCCATATCATTTAATCAATAATGGGAGCCGGTACTTCCTCTGCAGATTGAAAGGAAACCACTGAGATTTAGCAAAAAAGGATGGTGGAAATATGAGGTTTTTGCAACATCCAGATCTAGGGTGCTGTGATTGTGACAAAAAGACGTTAGTGAAGAGATCGAAATCTTATGGAAATGGGTGTATAGAGGCTTTAGGCCCATCCAACCCAAAAATTAAATTTTCTTCTAAACGGACTTATATTGAGTTTTATTTGTAATTAAAAAACACAAAATAAGAGATACGGGGCACATCTGTTTGAACATTATTGGTGTTCTCTCTTGATAAAAACCCTATAAACTATATGATATTGCTCTATATCTTTATTATAGATAACACAACTATATATGTAGAGCCAGTTTCAATTATTAATATTAGAGCCAGTTTCAATTATCAATTATAGATAATACAACTATGTACGTACTTGACTATATTTAAACACTTCCCCAGCATAAAAAATAGGGACTGCCTTGCCATAATTATATTCCTACATAACGAATTAAAATTCTAGGGCTATAAATACAGACCTATGAGGCTATGAACTCTTTTGAAAACACACTTTTGAAGCGACAATACATTCTGCTACGTTGTAATTAATTAGAGAGAAACACACTCGCTATGAATGTAGTTAACTTGCCGAAACATGTATATGTATTGTATATCTGAGCATGTTTATTTTCTTATTGAGTTTATATATTGTTTTAGTTTAATGCGTGAATTTTTCCTGTCCATGCCTGATCAGAAAAAGAAATAAATATTAATCCATGAAAAATGCTTACATATCCAATCATCTTTTCACTCTCTAATTCATCCATTTCATACATAACCATCCCCAAACTAAAAATGCTGTCATCCAGGGACGTAGCCAGGAATATGAGACAGTGGGGGCTATTTTCCGGGGGTTCGGGGGCGGGAGGCCCCCCCTTTTTTTTAAGGTTATTTTTGACTATTTGCCAAAAATAATGAAATTTATTTAATCTAATGGAAAGAGAAACAAATACTTAAATGATCATAACACAAAAAAAGACGTAATGTACGATTGAAATTTTTTGCACGGTTACAATTACAATTGTCCGCGACGACCTTTCATGTTTTGAAAGCGCTGAATGATAATCTCATTATCTATCTCATCAAATACATCATTCTCTACGTATATAATCATCGTATCATTCATCCATTGATCTTCCATCCTATTGCGCAATCAAGCCTTTATGATATTCATAGCGGAAAATGTTCTCTCCACGGAGGCCGTTGCTACGGGTAGGATCAAGGCCAACGTCACAAGCAAAAACATCAATTTGTATACCTCATGTTTCTTTGTCTCGACCATTTTTTTTTGCAAGAGAAGAAATTCCATTCAATCCTTTAAAGTCCGGATTAGAGTGCAAATCAAGAATATACATTCCAAGTTGCATATCAAGTTCCATGAGTTGGACGCTTGAAAATTCATTTGGATACAACCGGGCAAGACGAAGGAACTTTTGTTTGTCAAAGGTAACAAATTCATCATCGGGACAAAGAGATGCGACACAATTAATTGTTGATGTTGGTTCATTAAATCCTCACACGCTTTCAATGATTGGTTATGAGAACTATTGGGACCCCCAATATGAATTACAAATCTGTCTTTCTTCTTTCAATTCGAAAATCCTGTCCCCACAAATGAGTCCCCACCTGCTTGGTCACCTATGTTTGGCTTGAAAAGATAACAACATAAACAATATGCGGCATTAGTAGTAGTACTATATTCTAGCCATGGAGAAAACTCATTGAACCATTAAAACGCCTCAATTGTTTTCCAAAAGTTTTGGGTGGGTAAGTGTGTCCACGAGGCTGACAAGGCCCTTTTTGTAAATAGGCTCTTTTGAGTATATTTTCCTTTTTTGGTTCGTAATGCAGGATCGCTGTGAAAATCCTCTAATATTCTTTCATCCTCTTCTACATTGCTCTCTATCTCAATGGGTGGTGGTGGCGAGGAATTTGTTGTCACCACTTTTTTTCTAAAATACTTCTCCATAATTCAATCCTACAATATCAAATTTCAACTATTAAATTTAAACCCCAAATGTACTAAATTTAAACCCCAAACTATTAAACTATTATGTAAAATGTATTAAATTTAAACCCCAAACTATTAAATTTAAACCCCAAATGTACTAAATTTAAACCCCAAACTATTAAACTATTATGTAAAATGCATTAAATTTAAACCCCAAATGTATTATGTATAAATGCATATACAACAACAAAACAGCAAAACAGGGGACACATTCACAAATCAAATATGTATTATGTATACAGAGCAAAGCAGGGCATATTTGAGTAACCTTTGATCTTTGATAGTAGAGATGATGGTGGAGGGACTCAACAAGGATGGAGTGGAGGCAGCAGTATTATGTAAAACTCCCAAATATTTGTGGACGGTAGAAAGAGAATGTGTTGTGTAATATAAGGTTAAGTTTGAGCCCAACTAGGTTAAGTGGAGGCAACAGTATTATGTTTACATTTATGCCCAATTAGTTACTAAATTTTCAATATATACCCAAAACTTTATATAAAAATTATTATTATTTTTTTTCTTTTTCAAAATACTGTGGGGGCTACAGCCCCCACTCGTCCCCACATCCGTCCCTGCTGTCATCCAAACATCTTTTCACTTTTCATCCAATGCAAACACGAAACTATTATTTAGACCATCATTGGTTACAACACTCGGATCAATGGTGACAAGATTATACTTTGTCAATTTACATAATTTCAGCTTTCTAATATCTTCTCCTCTTTGGCTAACATTATGCTTTCCTTCTCAATCCAAAGATATTCTGAACTGAACCACCATATATCTGCCATGTCTTCGACTTGAAAAAAAGAGCAAGGATGTTGGTTTAAAAAAAATACCAACCATCTTCCTTATATTAAGGCTCTTCACAAAAATTTCAGGGTTCTAATAACCAGAGGCCTATTGGTCCTGGTCCTCAACGAAAAGATATTTTAGTGAAAGTTCTATGTTTTTTACTGATATTTTACTGACTACAAAGATAGTCTAGCATCTTATTATAAGCTTTGCAAAGAAACTACAGTTATCCCCAAAAAGTAACCTCCTCAACACCTTAATCTCACTCAAACAAGTACTCCATCTCACCACCGGTCCAATCCGCTGAACCAAATCATCTTCTCTCTCCTTCACTCACATGCTCCACTTTGGTTGCATGGCTGTCGGTTAGATCTCCGGAGATCTCAACGGCTCGGCGGTACCAAAGCCTGTTCGGCAATGCAGGCGAATTTTTTGAAGTAAAATGACGATTTGTGTGACAGAGAGAAATGAAACTTTGGATCGATTGATGAGATTTGTGTACGGGAGATTTTTTTTCCAGAGGGCAAAATGATTTTCGATTGGTTCTTTAGCGATATGAAAGGATAGAGTGAGTTGGAGCCTGGAGGCGTTGGATTTGGATATGGAGGTGGTGAATTTGGAGAAGGTTAGGAATTTTCGTTACAGCGTGTTGGTTTGGGATTATGTGATTCCACAATCAGCGAACCTTTGAGGATGATTTCGTTTTACGATATTTCTAAACTAATATTAATTCATTCCTTTCGTTTTTCCCAAAAATTAACACGCAGCCCTATTATCTTTCTCTTATATGCCTTTTCCCATCCCTCTCTATCCTCTTAAAGTTATTTTTCTTTTATCTGTTCATCTCACTCCCTCTTTCATATCTAATCTTCTTTTTTTCTTATGAGCAGATGATAAACTAAATTGGGTTTCAATAGTATTGTGGTACGACGAAATAATTGAAGAGGACCTTTCAGGGGCATCTGGCAGTATATAACATGCTAATGATTACGTGGGAAGTGATTGGCTGTTACTTTCAGTGAGGTACGTTGTGAATCATAGAGTTGATGTGTAAGATTATTGTTAGTGACCATGGTTTTCTCATTTCTATAAACAGAACTTGTGACCCCTCCAACAGTTTCCCCACCATGTATTTGCTTTCTTTTCTTCTTGGACCATATTTGAAGCTCATTTTGTTTTTATAGTTCGACTGTCGTACATCTTTGTACGAATTTCTAATCATTGGATGCTGGTGCCCATGGAAGTAAACATGAATTACTTGGGAAAAATTCTATTGTGCCTATATTTTTTTGTTAAATATGTGGACTTGTTATCTTTCTAGAGTTCATTCCATATCCCGTGTAATTGTAAATTTTTGCTTTGTTGCTTAGAATGAAAAGGAATGGGAGAAATGAGATCCATGGATATTTTTACTTATTTCTTTTTAGTTTTATATTAAATCAAAGAACATAGTTCTTATATTTTTACACGATTTTCTTAGGGTAATGCAAATTAATGTTTGGTCCTTTGCTTAAATTATTAACTTTTAGAGATGTGGGCTCATTTATTTGTTTTTTTTATCCTGAACGGAAGGAAATGATTTTAAGAATGTGTATGGCTTTAGAATCAACACCTTACCACTTTAGAAGATTACCATTTTCAAACAGTATTTTAAGATGCAAATATGGGATGCAATTTAATAATAGATTCTATTTTTACCATGTAATGGATTGCAACATGTTAGTGGAAACAAACACTTGGTTTCAAAATTTTATTTTAAATAAATTAGACATTGAACGATAGGGAGGTTGGTTTCATATCTTTGAGCTCTTATTGATGTAATTTTTCGCGCATCAGTGGTTCAATTCATATATCAGTTTAAGATTTCATTTCAAACTTAGAAATATGTGGCATGTGCATGTCAAATAATCATTTAATTTTATGTCCATGAAAGGCTTAACTAATGAAAATAGTTTCTCACATTTGTGTATCAAAATACGGTAAAAATACTATATGCGCGCGATGCGCGGGTTGCATGTTAGTAGATAATACAACTATATGTGTAGAGAGCCAATTTCAATTATTAATATTGGAGGTGTCAATCAGGGTAAGTGAACCGTACTTAGCTATATTTAAACACTGCCCGAACATAAAAAATAGCGACTGCCTCGCCAAAATTATATTCCTACATTAACTTCTAAAAGAACTCCTAACATCTAACAAATTAAAACTTTAGGCCTATAAATATAGACCTACGAACTCCTTAGAAAACAAACTTTTGGGGCAACAATACATTTTCTAAATTATACTGTGAGAGTTTAATTAATTAGAGAGACACACTCACTAAGAATGTAGATAACTTGCGGAAACATGTACATGTTTTGTATATCTGAGCATGTTTATTTTTTTTATTGAGTTTATATTGTTTTAGTTTAATGCGTGGATTTTTCCTATCCATGCCTGATCAGAAAAAGAAATAAATATTAATCCATGAAAAATGCTTACATATCCAATCATTTTTTCACCCTCTAATTCATCCATTTCATAGAAAACCACCCCCCTTGTGATCCAAACATCTTTTCACTTTGTAATACATCCATTTCATCCAAAGCCAACACCAAACTATTATTTAGACCATCATCGGTCACAACTGGTAGTGGCAAAATTATGGGCTGAGCCTAATTTGGGCGGGCCAAATATGGGTTGGGCTAAATGTGGGTTGTGCCAAATATGGATTGGGTTAAATGTGGGTTGGGCCAAATATGGGCGGCTTAATATGAGTTGGGCCAGCCCATTATTTTTCTACTAAAGTAAGTATTACAATTCGAGGTAGATGTAAAAACAACTCATATTTTACTGACAGCTTTTAAAAATGAGTATTATATTTGATTCGTATCTTTTAAAATTGGGCTCCATATTTGATTCCTAACTTTCAAATATGGACTCCATATTTGACTCAGCTTTAAAATATGGTCCCATATTTAACTCATAGCTTTTAAATATGATCTCATATTTCGATGACTGGGCTAATATGGGTGGTTTTATTATTTGGGCCACATTTTGCCACTACTAGTCACAACACTTGATCAATGGTGATAAGATTATACTTTGCCAATTTACATAATTTCAGTTTTCTAATATCTTCTCCTCTTTGGCTAACATTATGCTTTCCTTCTCAATCCAAAGATATTCTAAAGTGAACCACCATATATCTGTCATGTCTTCGACTTGAAAAAAAGAGCAACGATGTTGGTTTAAAAAAAAAACTAACCACCCTGCTTTATTAAGGCTCTTCATAAAAATTTCAGGGTTCTAAAAACCAGAGGCCTCTTGGTCCTGGTCCTCAAGGAAAAGATATTTTAGTTAAAGTTCTATGTTTTTTACCGACTACAAAGATAGTTTAGCATGTTATTATAAGCTTTGCAAAGAAACTACATTTATCCCCAAAAAGTAACTTCCTCAACACCTTAGTCTCACTCAAACAAGTACTCCATCTCACCACCGGTCCCATCCACCGATTCAAATCATCTTCTCTCACTTTCAATCACATGCTCCACTTTGGCTATATGGTCGTTGGTTGGATCTCCGGAGATCTCAACTGTTTGGCGGTACCAAAGTCTGGTTCTGCAATGTGGGTGACTTTTTTGAAGTTAAATGAGGATTTGAGTGATAAAGTGAGAGATGGTATTGTTAAAGTGATTGAAGGGATAAATGAAACTTTGGATCGAGTGATGAGATTTGTGTTTGCGAGATTTTTTTTCCAGAGGGCAAAATGATTTTCGATTGGTTCTTTAGCGATATTGAAAGGATAGAATGAGTTGGGGGTGGTGGATTTGGACAAGGAGGTGGTGGATTTGGACAAGGTTAGGAATTTTCTTGAGAGCGTGTTGGTTTTTGATTATGTGATTACACAATCAGTGAACCTTTGAGGATGATTTCGTTTTGCGGGTTGTGTGATTTCGAAACTGATATCGAAAGGATTAATGTTTTAAATCGCGGTCATGCAAGGTGTCGCGTTTTGGTCTCAAAGTTGTGTCGCACATCGCGCAAGCAATTTGTGCATTTCAATTTTTAATTAAAAAACATATAAATTAATAAATAAGTTCAAACGGTCACTCCAAATATCATTGAACCTTTGAGGATGATTTCGAAATAAAGTTGTAGATAGAATTTTAAACTTTAATTTGTAACATTTTTAAATAAATAACCTTTATTGAAATTTGTAAAATAATGACAAAATATTAAAATAAATGAAATTTTAATGAATTTTTTTAAGGCAACAATATTTTAAATTGAAATTTCTGAAATAAGTAATAGGATAAACTGAATTCAGTAAAAAATGTAACATTTTAAAGTTAAATTTGTAATAAAAAATAACGTTTTAAATTGAAATTTGTAACAAAAACATTTTAAATTGAAATATGTAAATAAGTAACATTCTATACTGAAGTCGGTAAAAAATGAAACATTTTAAAAGTAACCTGAAATTTGTAGAGAAGTAACATTATAAACTCAATTTTGTACAAAAAAAGTAACATTTTAAAATGATTTTTCTTTTTTAAAAAAGTAACATTCTTGGGTGAATTGAAATAGTATAAAACGTAAACAAATCAAAACTCACATTGCGTATATACTGAATATATCTCGAAACTTGCAAAGTCGGGAGTCAAATGTCCGAAGACTTCAAAATCACACAAAACCCTCAACACGAAGCATCGACACTACAAATCCAAGTCCAATAGCTCCGGCAACTTCGATTACCACCTCCGACGACTTCGTAATGTGCCGACGAGTTTCAGGCAGCAATCTGTTGGGTTTATTTGGGTTACAAAGTTACTGACTTCGAGTATTGTAAGAGAAAGAGGTAATAATGAATAACAAGGGTTGTTTTGGGCTTATGACGTTTTTGTTGTACTCTCTTTACCTTCTATTTCAAAAACGAAGTTCCAAAAACGAACTCAGAAAGCAAATTCTCAAAAAGCATACAATTTGCGCATAATTGCGCACAATTGCTCAAAATTGCGAAGAAATGCATGCCACGTCAGTTAATTGCCTGCACTATTTGGGAGTCCCGCAAAATCAAATGTGCAACATAGCGTATTTGGTTGCAAGCCGAAATAGCGCGCAATTGTATTCGTAATAGTGCACCATTGAAAACACTGGAAAGGATCGAGTGAGTTGGAGGTTTCGGATTTGGACAAGGAGGTGGTGTGTTTCGAGAAGATTAGGGATTTGCTTGAGAGCGTGCTGGTTTTGGATTACGTTATTCTGCAATCAGCTGGCCTTCGAGGATGATTTCGTTTTGCAGGTTATGTGATTTCTAAATTGATATGCTTTTTGTTGTCGTTTTGATTATTATGGAATTGGATGGAGTATGTGGATGGTGATATGCTTTTATGCTTACCACTTAATTCAACCAAAATACCATTTAGATAATTATTGCTTTCATCTTGGTTTTTAAGGAGTTTTTATGTATTGGAAGATAAATCTGCTTTTTTCTTATTCTTTTGGAATTGGGAGAGATTTTAAGTGTCATTTTTATATATTTAATTTTGATCTAGTGAGGGTGTTGTAAAATTATACAAAGACATTTTGATTGTAGAGATACGTAGATACATTTTCATGTCGACATAGCGAAAAATTTGTTTTTTCGTGTCCTTGTTATTTTCTAGTGAGTTTAGGGAAGAAGTGGGATAGATGAGAAGATGAAAAAGCACTCAGCTGAGATATTTATAGTCCGTTTGGTTCTGTATTTAGAAAACTAGATTTAGAAATTATTTTAAGTACAATTTTTAAATTCAATTTTTTGTGTTTTTAAATATTGGTGTGATTTTGATAAATTTGTTTTTAAATTTAGTTGTCTAAACAATTAAAAATTAAAACACACAATTGGTAAACTTGTGTACATATATGCGTGCATATAACACACACACATAAATATATATATAATGATATTGCATGTATAATATACGTATAAAACTATAAAAAAGAGTCATGTATGTATTGGTAATATTAGTCAACATCTAGGCCTTAGTACATTATATATTTTAATAAT
Source organism: Sambucus nigra (assembly GCA_949130495.1). Classification (NCBI taxonomy): domain Eukaryota; kingdom Viridiplantae; phylum Streptophyta; class Magnoliopsida; order Dipsacales; family Adoxaceae; genus Sambucus; species Sambucus nigra. Next base: position 47,350,695 of record OX422220.1, on the reverse strand, counting down.
GATACATATACGTAATTTTGTGTACATCTAGGTATATAGTTTTTATTTATTTTAATTATACACATTTATGTATTGCATATGTATATTATATATTAAGGTATAAATGCATGATAAACTGAAAACAAAATTTAGAAAATGGACTTTTGTTGTTTTCTGAAAACAGAATTTAAACACAAAAATATTCAAACTCAATATTTAAAAACAAGTGTGTCAAAAACAAATTCTCACCACAATTGTATTTAAATACAGAAAACAATGTTATAATTCATAACCAAATAGATGTTTAGGGCCGTTTGGTTTTGTATCCAGAAAAGTCGATTTAAACGCTATTTTTAAATACAGTTTTAAAATTCAGTTATTTGTATTTATAATTATTGGTGTGTTTGGTAAATTTGTTTTTAAGTACAATTTTTTGAATTTTTTTACAAAATTGGCAAACATGTATATTTATATTATACATATATGTGTGTATGTGTGTGTGCGTGTGTCTATATATATATATATATATATATATATATATATATATATAAATATATAAATATATATATATATATATATATATGCATAAAACTTTTATACATGATATATGAATGTATACATATACACATGCATGCATACATACATACATCATAAATTATATATATGTACATTTAATATCATGTATTTTTATGTGCATTTAATATTAAGAATGAATAATTCTGAGTTGAAAAATAAAAAACAAAAGTTATAAAACACCCTCAACCTGTTTTTTGAAAAACTTAATTATAACACAAAATTATTATAATTCACTGTTAAAAAACAAGTTACCAAACGCAAATTTTTATGAGAATTATATTTAAACACAGAAAACGAAATTATAGTTGTAAACCTAACAAACCTTCGAATTTTTTTCTATTGTGTTCCTTCCAGAGTTCCCAAAAGGCAAGAAAAAGAAAAAGCCTTGGACACGGAGTAGACCATGTTTTGGTAAAAATATCTCTATTTATAAATAATGCATTTAATTTCATTCTCACTTCTTTGGTCACCAACTCGATGACACTACGACCCAGTTTTGACACAGTTCGTTCCGGTATTTATAGTGATGACTGGGCTGATCCAAAATCTCTTATTACGTTGGGCAAAAAACATATACATGAATTGTTCTTTTTATATTCAAGAGAAAAATACATGCATGTAGCAATGACCTTTAACAAGAGATAAACGGATATTGTTCTAACGTAACAACTGTTGTCACTTGCGTAACAATAACCCTAAATAAGAGACGAACGTATATAATTAATTTTATTTCAAGAAGCAATTAAAGTTTATCAAACTATATATTATATACGTTCATCAAACCATTACCCAATTTACCCGGGCTCAAGGATGTATATCATTTATATATTCTATCCCCAAAATATACTACCAATTATTTAGCCCCCAAACCACTACTAGAAATAGCGGCTTTAGCAAGGAAAAACTTCTCTATCTACAGGAAGCTTAAAACAACAAACTCCTATTTGATACAAAAGGCTAAACTATGTTTACATGTATGCTTTGTACACGTTTGAGACCCCTTTACTCATCATTTGTTAAGGAATTATGCCATGTTTATGTTGTCGCCATTGTGTTACTGTAAGAAAATTCTTCACTAAAAAGTTTTGACAAGTTGCCAGTGGCTAAATATTTTTGTGATGGAACCAGTTTCTCCATATTGATTTTGTTGGAAAATTGAACTTAAACATATACTTAAAAGCTGTCCAGAATTTTGAGCAACTTTGAACTCAAAGTTAGGTGAGACCCACACCACGATAATTGTGGGATCATATACGAACGCGTTCTCCTTCGCAAGGAAATTAACGTATCCAATTCAATTAAGTTATGAATGATAAATATGTCCCCAAAGTGACTCAAAAATAATGAAAGTTAATGAATTTGGTATGTTTTAACTCGTCCCACATTGGAAGAATAGTGAAAAGTTGACGAGTTAATAACATCTAAAGTATGGACTAAGGCTTGGATGCCTTGGAGTATTCCAACTCTTTGAAGGGGAGATGGTCTACACTATGCATGTGTTGGGCTTGTCCTAAAATTCCACGCGCACCATCTGGCCAGCTCGGTTAGGGCTTGGACTTGTAATCTCTTAAAATTTTGGTCCGATTTAAATTAACTTTCTGGGTTTAATAATTAATTAATTAATTAATAAACTGTTGGCAGTTATTGCCAACTGTTTGACAGTTATTTTGAATAGTCACTTGATTTACTATAAATACAAATGCTTCCCTTCGTTTTTAAACTAATGAAAAAATTTCCTCTCCAAATTTCTTCCAACAAAAATGCTGTTATTCTCAAAAAATAAATTCTGCATTCATTTGATTACCATTTGACATACTGTTTGGTTGAGTAAACACACAAAATTGTGTTCGATGGGATTTTACATTGTTGTGCTACTTGTTTAATCCGAAAATTCGTTCTATCTTGGGAGACAATTATTCATTAATCTAAAGCACTAAGGAGGGAATAAAATTGTCTTAAGCACACTGTGATATCACACATGGCTCGGATTCTTTCTTGTTTCTAGTAATTATTTCTGCAAATACAAGTGAGTATTATTTTCTGTAATTTCATTTTTAATTTATGTAATTATTTTCATAAAATTGTGCTATTATATTTATTAAATAGCAACAAAAACAATCTTAAGACAATTTTAATTTTTTTGCTACTGTTTATAATGTGTACATAATTTTTTTTTTATTATAGAAATTTTATTAGTATAAAATAATTCTGTTTTACAGAAAAGAAATTTTATTCATAATTTTTTTTGGAAAAATATGTTTTTACATGATAATTTTATTTTGTTTTGCACGGAATTCTTTTTAATATTAAAAACAGTGTGACACATATATTTTTTTCTTTCTATCTTAGACTAGTATAAACTTGTGTTTATATTTTAGTTTAATTCTGAATATTATTTAGAATTCCTTTGGAATTCATTTATTGTTAATTATAATTGAGGAAATTAGTATAACATAATTGTGTATTATGTTTTAATTAATTCATTTATATATGTATATTATCGTTGATAAAAATTCTGTTTTTGTAACAGAAATAGAATCGCATAGTATGAACACTATTCTTGCAAATGTGATTGTCACTAACACAAATGTGACTGCACCCGTATCTATGCCACACGGAGAGAAACCGAAAAAGTTCAATGGGACTGACTTCAAACGTTGGCAAGGACAAATGTATTTCTATCTCACTACCTGCCAACTGGGTAGGTTTGTATATGAAGATTGTCCCTCTATTCAAGAGGGAGATGACTCGAAAAAGGTTGCTGCTGTTGATGCTTGGAAGTACTCTCACTATCTGTGCCATAATTATATTCTGGGCTACTTGGATAAAACATTGTATCATGTCTACTGCATGATCAAGACATCCAAGGAATTGTGGAATTCTTTGGAAAATAAGTACAAAACTGAAGATGCTGGGATGAAGAAATTTATCGTCGGGCATTTTCTGGACTTCAAAATGGTTGACTCTAAACCAGTGATCTCGCAGGTGCACGAACTCCAAGTGATCCTCCACGACATTCATGCTGAAGGAATGTCCCTTAGTGAAATCTTCTAAGTTGATGCAATTGTTGAAAAATTGTCACCATCTTGGACTTTATTAAAAAATTATCTCAAGCACAAGCGAAAGGAGATGAATGTGGAGGAGTTAGTGGTCAGCCTGAGAATTGAAGAAGATAACCGTGAGTCTCAAAAGAAAAGTGGAAAGAATCCAATGGAAACAAAGGTCCATATTGTTGAAGGTCCTAAGAAGAACAAGCGAAAGCATGATGGGGAAGACACTTCCAAACAGAACAAGAAGAAGTTCAAAGGCAAATGCTACAACCGTGGTAAACCTGGACACTGCTCAAGCGAGTGTCGTAAGCCTAAGAAGCAAAATCGGAATAATCCTCAAGGAAATGTAACTGAGGGTAAAAACATCGCCAATGACTTGGCGGATATGAATCTTTCTGATGTGGTCTATGAATGTAATTTGGTTGAAAATACCCAGGAATAGTGGGTGGACAATGGAGCCACACGACACATTTGTGCAAACAAATGGATGTTCTTTACGTATAAGCCTTTGAAAAATGAGGAGAACCTCTTTTTGGGGAATTCTTCCACTTCTAAGGTGGTGGGACAAGGAAAGATTTCTCTAAAAATGACTTTTGGAAATGAACTTTCACTCAATGATGTTTTTCACGTGCCTGATATTCGAAAGAATCTGATTTCTGGATCTCTCCTGATTAAAAATGGGTTCAAGCTTGTGTTTGTGTTGTCAAAGAATGACATGTATGTAGGAAAGAGCTACCTAAATGAAGGACTCTTTAAAATCAATGTTCTTACTGTAACCGCAAAAATATCTGTTTCAATGAATGAATTTGCTAGTTCTTCTTACTTGATCGAGTGATATAATATTTGACATGCTAGATTAGGACATGTTAATTTTGATACATTGCGTAGATTAATTAACTTGGATTTTTTGCCAAAGTTTAATATTGATAAAAATCATAAATGTGAAATTTGTGTGGAATCTAAATTAGTCAGATTACCTTTCCATTCGATTGAAAGGATAACTGACCCACTAGATTTAATTCTCACGGATATTTGTGATTTAAAATTTGTACAAACTAGGGGTGGAAAAAAGTATTTTATTACTTTTATTGACGTCTACACAAAATATTGCTATGTATATTTATTACATAGTAAAAATGAGGCTATTAATGCATTTAATCAATATAAGAATGAAGTTGAGAATCAATTAAGCAAAAAGATAAAGGCTATTAGGAGTGATAGAGGAGGTGAATATGAATATCCATTTGAGGAATTTTGTTCTCAAAATGGAATTATTCATCAAACCACCGCTCCTTATTCTCCTCAATCGAATGGTATTGCTGAACGCAAAAACCGTACATTGAAGGAGATGATGAACTCTATGTTGATAAGTTCAGGAGTTCCTTAGAACTTGTGGGGGGAAGCCTTATTATCTGTTAATTATATTCTTAACAAAGTACCACGCAAGAAAACTCATAAGACGCCTTATGAGTTATGGAAAGGTCGAAGACCTTGCTATAAATATTTACGAGTGTGGGGGTGCTTAGCCAAAGTCATGGTTCCTAAACCTAAAAAGGTAAAAATAGGGCCAAAGATCGTTGACTGTGTATTCATCGATTATGCTACTAATAGCGATGCATATCGTTTCTTAGTTTGTAAATCTGGGATTTCGGATATTCGTGTAAATACGGTTATTGAATCAAGGGATGCTTCATTTTTTGAAAATGAATTCCCGTATAACATGATCCGAGAATCTGGTCCTTCTAAAAGGACAAATCAAGCTACTACAAGTGGTACTCATCAACCTATTGAAACAATAGATGATGAACCAATATGTAGTAAAAGAGCAAGAACCTCGATTTCTTTTGGTCCGAATTTTCTAACATATTTGCTAGAAAATGAACCTCAATCATACAAAGAAGCCATATCCTTACCCGATGCTTCTAATTGGAAAGAAGCAATTAATAGTGAAATTGAATCCATATTACAAAATCACACATGGGAACTAGTGGATCTTTCACTAGGTTCAAAACTGTTAGGTTATAAATGGATCTTCAAAAAGAAGTTGAAGACCGATGGATCAATTGATAAATATAAAGTTATACTTGTAACTAAAGGCTATAGGCAAAAGGAAGGGTTGGATTACTTCGATATATATTCACCGATAACAACAATAACGTCCATTCGGATGTTAATAGAAATAACTGCTATTAATGGACTTGAAATGTATCAGATGGATGTAAAAACCGCATTCTTAAACGGTGAACTAGATGAGAAAATTTATATGGAGCAACCTGAAGGGTTCAAAGCTCCCGGACAAGAAGGAAAAGTATGTAAGCTTGTTAAATCACTTTATGGATTAAAACGAGCATCTAAGCAATGGCATAAAAAATTTGATAATGCAATGTTATCAAATGACTTCAAAATTAATGAATGCGATAAATGTGTTTATTTTAAATACATTCAAAATGGATATGTCATTATGTGCCTCTATGTTGATGATATGCTTATCATGGAAAATTTAGAAATTGTCAAAACTACAAAACAAATGTTGAGTAGTCGATTTGACATGAAAGATATGGGTATCGCCGATGTTATATTAGGAATTAAAATTTCTAAAACATCGGATGGACTTATATTATCTCAATCTCATTACATTGAGAAAGTACTTGAAAAGTTCAAGAAGTATGATATCAGTCCTACCAAGACACCTATAGATGTAAATTTACATCTAGTAAGAAATAATGGTGAAAGCATATCTTAACTAAAATATTCTCGTATTATCGGCAGTTTAATGTATATCATGAACTGTACGAGACCGGACATAGCATACTCAATAAGAAAGCTAAGTCGATTTACGAGTAATCCAGGGAGAGATCACTAAAAGACAATATTAAGACTTTTAGGTTATTTGAGATATACTCAAAACTATGGACTGCACTACTCAAAATATCCAACTGTTCTTAAAGGACATCGCGATGAAAATTGGATATCCGATACAAAAGACTCTAAGTCTACGAGTGGGTATGTGTTTACCCTTGGAGGTCCATCTGTATCTTGGAAATCCTCAAAACAAATGTGCATTTCTAGATCGACAATGGAATCCGAATTCATTGCACTAGACAAAGCTGGAGAAGAAGCTGAATGGCTTAAAAATTTCTTAGAGGATGTTCCAAATTAGTCGAAACCTGTGCCCGTAATATGTATACATTGTGATAGTCAATCGACAATTGAAAGGGCACAGAATCACATGTATAACGGAAAGTCAGGACATATTCGTCGTAGACATAATACCGTTAGATAACTTCTCTCAAATGGAATTATCTCAATTGACTACGTAAAGTCAAAAGATTATATAACGGATCCACTAACAGAAGGTTTAAACCGAGAGCTAGTTGAAAGATCATCGAGAGGAATGGGTCTAAAGCCTATAAATAAATAAGAATCAATATAGTGGCAACCCAACCTAGCTGACTGGAGATCCCAAGATCTAGGTTCAATGGGAAAATCGAACTACATTGTATTCAGTAAGCACTGGAGAATATTTAATCCTATCCATTCCAAAGATGAGACAGTGCACATTTGCTGTGAAATTAGGATAAGTTATGCTTTTAATGACATACATATCTTAGTTTGTCTAAGTGGGGTATTGCAAGATACTCTTTATGGAAGTCACCTACGTGAGTAAGAAGAGGGCCACTTCTATGAGAATAATAAAAGACAAATTCTCTAAAATACTCACGGAACCAAGTGGTGTTCATGGCCAAAATGAACACAAACATGAGAACCAACTCTGTTGAAGAATTATTGTGTGAATACTGTTGTCTAGGCTTACAAAAACGGTTTACGGTTCAAAGACGTGAAGTCTACTGATTAACCAAGTAAATCTGATGGTATATCACTAAGGAAAGTTCAAGGCCACTAGGCTACTTTTTCCGATGCAATAAATCTTCAGTTTTACTCAATCTGTGTCTGCATCTGCATTAGTATCTGTTTTATTTTTATTTATAGTGATATATCATTCATGTGGGGGATTGCTGAAAAATTGGACTTAAACATATACTTAAAAGCTGTCCAGAATTTTCTGGACAGAATTTCGAGCAACTTTGAGCTCAAAGTTAGGTGGGACCCACACCACGATAATTATGGGACCATATACGAATGCGTTCTCCTTTTCAAGGAGATTAAGGTAGTATATTCACATGTCCAATCAAATTAAGTTATGAATGATAAATATGTCCCCAAAGTGACTCAAAAAATAATGAAAGTTAATGAATTTGGTATGTTTTAACTCTTGTCCCACATTGGAAGAGTAGTGGAAATTTGATGAATTAATAACACCCCAAGTATGAACTAAGGCTTGGATGCCTTGGAGGTATCCCAACTCTTTGAAGGGGAGATGACCTACACTATGCATGTGTTGGGCTTGGCCTAAAAGCCCACGCAGGTCGTCCGATCGACTCGGTTCGGTTCGGGCTTGTAATCTCTTAAATTTTTAGTCCGATTTAAATTAACTTTCTGGGCTTTGATTATTAATTAATTAATTAATAAACTGTTGGCAGTTATTGTCAATAGTCAACAATTAAATTCGTTTAACTGTTTTGACAGTTATTTTGAACAGTCACTTAATTTACTATAAATACAAATGCTTCCCTCCGTTTTTAAACTAATGGAAAAGTTCCCTCTCCAAATTTCTTCGAACAAAAATGCTGTTGTTCCCAGAAAATAAATTCTACATTCATTTGATTACCATTTGACATACTGTTTGGTTGAGTAAACCCACATAATTATTTTCGATTGGATTTTACATTGTTGTGTTACTTGTTTAATCCGAAATCCGTTCTATCTTGGGAGATAATTATTCATTAACCTAAAGCACTAAGGAGGGAATAAAATTATCTCAAGGACACTGTGGTATCACACATGGCTCGGATTCTTTCTTGTTTCTAGTAATTATTTCTGCAAATACAAGTGAGTATTATATTCTGTAATTTCGTTTTTAATTTATGTAATTATTGTTTTCATAAAATTATGCTATTATATTTATTAAATAGCAACGATAACAGATTTATAGCGGCAAATATATGTTGCTAAAAATTAATACAACTGCACACTTGTTAGTAGTCATTCTTTCTTGTAACATTATTTGCACAACAATATAACAAACAAAATATAACCCCAAGGGTTGTCTAAGTTGGTAGAACTAGGTGTAGCTTTAGTCTCATGCACCCTAGGTTCGAAACTTGCTAGCTGCATCTTAGGGCCGCGGACCGCATAAATAAAATGCCGGTTTCGCAAGCCTTGTTCGGGGTGAAAGGATTAGTGTGAAGTGTGTAAGCTAGTCCGAGAGTACTCTTCATACCAAAAAAATGAAAAAAAGTATAACATATATTGAAATATATGTGCAAATAATCCACATAAGCAATGGTTCTACCACTCATGGACAAACACATACAGTAACGTTTAAAACCGACACAGTTTAAAATTAATAATCCATTACAATATTATGATAAACTACTAGTGGAAAATTAATAATCCATTACAATACTATGATAAACTACTAGTGGAAGTGTTGCTTACAAATTTGTGCTCATAAGTTGTTCTAAATTTGGGCATCACAAAGTTGTTAAGATGGGATCCGTTGGATCGAGTTTTATACAAATTATAGCTTTAATTTATTGTTTTATAAAAACTTATTATGTATTTTTACCCTCAAAGTTGCAAAAAACTCATTATTTATGCCTTTAACTATCTATTTTTACATATAGCACTCCAAAATTTTCTTTTTTGGAAAATTAGGGGGAACTCAACATCTGATTCAACAAAGAAAGAAAATAGAATGTATTATAATAAAATTAAACACGTTATTATAAGCCAATAACACAATACATAATTTACTTACACAAGAAGATTTTGCCTCCATACTAATCCACCCCTATCGCTAGATTATGTTACATAATTGTTCTATCCATCCTTTCATCTTCCCAAGTTAACATCCGTTTTTCTACCCTGATAAAAAAGAAGACAACTATAACTTTTACCCGTGTTTAAAGAATACAACAAATTAGTGTTAACAAATATATGCCAAATCACCTTGTCACATGTATGTTCCACAAAAGACTTTTTCCCACTGGCTAGTTAAAGAGAATGTTGGCTCCATGATTAGTGTTGAAACCCAAACGTCTCTCAAATTAAAAAAAACTTGTAACTATTCACTTTGCTGCAAGAAAGAAACATGAATATATTCGCAAATAATTAGATTCAACTAAGTATTTGTGTGTATTATAAAATTTATGCGTTTCTATCCATGGTGGTGAATTTTATTCGCTTCGAATTGAATGAACTTTTTTGATATAATTTGGTGGAAATATATTTCACTTACCATTTCATACGTGGAAAATGATTGAATTACGAAATGATAATGACATATTTTAATTAGTTTGGACAATCATGTTGACGAGTCAATTACAAATTTGTTATTTTTATCTTTAGTTCATCTTTTTGCATGTAAAACAGTGAGCCATCTCTAACCTACAAGTCACATGATATATGTAATGAACTCGATCAAAAATGTAATTTTTATAATGAATTTATGAATGTTGATTGTAATAGATTTTTGGAGATGCATGTTAAGACATGACAAATGAATGTTGGAAGCACGGATTGGCAATGCAATATACGCGACATATAAGATGTGTAGGGGAGATGCACGAGCACAAAATTATAAACGTTCCTTCATGCACGGCCATACCGCAAGTGTACATATGTGTGTTTGTGTGTGTGTGTCTCTCTCTCTATATATGTATGTGTTAATGTGAAATTGAAATTTTGTATATGAATGTGAAATTGAAATTGAATATGAATGTGAAACTCAAATTAAATTAGATTATGTTAGACCCAATTCGTTGTGTAAATGTGATATTGATATTGAAATTGGGTATACAGATGAAATTGAACCCATTTGCCGTGTAAATCTGAAATTGGGTATTTACATGAAATTGAACCAATTTTGTTGTGTAAATGTGAGATTGATATTGAAATTGGGTATACAGATGAAATTGGACCCATTTTATAGTATAAATGTGAAATTAATATTGTTGGGTATATAAAAGTGTAAATGTGAAATTAGGTATATATGCATTAGAATAGTAACTTTGTAATTAATTACATCCTTGATTACTCACACGCGCACACCTACACATACACCCCCAACATATATATATATATATATATATATATATATATATATATATATATATATATATATATATATATATATATATATATATATATATATATATATATATGCGCACACGTATAACACATAAATTCTTATACACATATACGATGTTCATCATATATTTGCACCCCCACCCCCACACAGGCATATATATAATTTTACACAATCACACATATATACACATAATTTTACACACACACACACACACACACACACACACATACACACACACGCATCCACTTACATACACACATACTCACGCACACACATATATATACACATAAGCACACATGTATAACACATGAATTCCTATACATACATGAAGTCTCTTATATACTCACACGAGCACATATACATACACACACATATATAATTTTACACAATCGAACATATATACACACACAATTTCACACAGATATACATATACACACACACTCATGCACATATATACACACATACTCACACGCGCACATATATATACGCATACGCGCACACATATACTATATACACGTATATACAATGAATACACTTTCTAGCAAAATGAAAGTTTTGAGTAACATGAGATCCATAAATTACATGGTTAGAGTAGAGTAATTTGGTAATATTTTAGATTGAATACTATGTTAACATGGTTTCTTCTTGTTCCATGTGCATATGCAATTTTTTTTTTTTTTTTTTTTTGGGAAAATTTAGAATTTATTGATTGGAGAGAAACAACTTCTCTCAGAGCTTATACATAGAGGAAAAGAAACTATCTATTACATGAAGAATCTTTACTCACTTTTCTCAAGTAAGGGACATGATGTTTATCTAAATAAAGAGACCCCTTAATTTCCCTCGGCAATTCATATGCTGTGTTGAACATTTTGGATTCTTGAGCTTCCATTCCAATCTTTGATAACAAATGTGCATATGCAATTTGAAAACAATTATTGAGGCTAAATTGATTATAGGTAATTTCTTTATTCAAGTAATTTTACTTATATTTTCTCTTATATAACGTAGTCTTATATATAGTTATAACTTCTTGGTTAACTAATGTGATCGTGTTTACCCTTCTTTAAGTGGTTGCTGTTTGGGTGAATACAAATTGGTGGAAAGGCTTGTACATTTGGTGGACACATAATAAATTTAGGATTAATTTAATTAAAATTAAATTAAATTAGACTCGTTGATACCCTATGGATAAATATTAATGAATATATCTATTTGGTTAATTGTTATGATCATGTTCACCCCTTCCTTAAGTGGTTGTTATTTGGGTGAATATAATTGATGGACGAGCTTGCACATTTGGTGGACACATAGTAATTTTTGGATTAATTTAATTGAAATGAACTTAAATTGGACTTTCGAGAAAGAGTGATCGAGGAAACTGACGAGTTTGAAGATGAATTATCGTTCAAGAACCCTAAAAAGGTGAGAGTCACTAATCTGCAATACGAGCAGGTAGCTCGTTATGTCTTTGAATCACAAGATGAAGTTAAATATTGGAGAGAGTAAGTAGCTACATAGATAACTTATTTTTGTTTGATTCTCACGAACATGTTTAGGAAGTATGAGGGTGAAAATTTTCCAAATCAAAAGAGAAATTTCACAATGTATGATTTTAGGGCATGGGTATCAAAAGAGGTAATTTCCACCTCTTATGGTGTGGTTATTTATCTACATGTTGTAAAAACACGCTCTAATACAAATCCATTAATAAATGCATCTTTTAAAAAGAAATGACATCTCTTCAAGGCTCACACGCCTAACCTAAACAAAGGTCCTAATTTTCGTGCAAAGGCATTTACAAAATTCCTCGTCAATGGTTTTGATTTCGTCTCATACCTATGCGAGGAAGAACTGTTGACATAAAGCAACGGAATTTCAATTTCTGCCTTGACATCTTATGTGGAAAAAACGATAAAAATTCAAAGGATACGGTGCTAACCTATTATGGTATTGTCTAAGAAATCCTAGATTACATAGATTTCAAAGAAGTCATCTTCTATTGTGATTATATGAAGGTGGAGAGCACTACGAATGGATATAAAGTTAATCATGCCTTAAAACTTATCACGATAGATTTATCTAAGATAAAGAGTAAATATCGCATAGTCAAGAAGCCTTTTATTTGTTCCTTTCAAAATGTGAAGAAGGTATTCTACTCAAAGTCATAAACGACGGAAATTGGTCTATTGCTATGAATGCACCAAAGGGCGTGAATGCTCAAGCAGACAATTGGTCTATTGTTATGCTAATGTAGAAGGGTGCCCACTTAGCTGCCCACAAAAATGCCTAATAGGGTGAGGGGATCAAAGACGAGAGGGTCCACCATGAGTGACCCAATCCACAAAATGAGCCAAATCAGAGGTTTGGGCGAGAGGGTGCACTACGAGTGGCCCCATGCCTAGTATGATCCAAAACATAGATTTGTGCGAGAGGGTTCACCACGAGTGTCCTCATTCCCAAAATGATTCAAAACATATGTTTGGGCTAGAGGGTCCACCACGAGTGGCCCCATTCCCAAAATGATCCAAGACAGAGATTTGGGCGAGAAGGTCCACTATGAGTGACTTACAGCCTCAAATGAGCCAAGACATAAATATTGGCAAGAAGGCTTACAACGAGCAGCCCTAAGTCAAACAATCAAAGGGTAAATGAAAATAGCGAGGGGTGCTCAATGAGCAACCCCAAGGCAAAAGATAAAATGCTCCATTAGATACAAAAGTTTGAGGGAATGCTCACAAGCCTCACTTAATAAACAATTAATAAAATTATTATTTTATTGAATACGTAGCCTTGATCGAGCAAGTAGGGCTCGAGCAGGCCAGTTGGGATCTCCTGGGAGTTTTGGTTCGGTGGCTAAGAGACAAGGTTTATTAGGTAAAGTCAAAGCCCAACTACTTGACACTTTAGGATAAATAGAACACTAATAGGAGAGACCCTAGAGGTCACTCAAGCACTTACACAATCCACACTTATAACAAATGAGTGAATGACCAAGAGGTTACTCACAAAAGTATTTTCTAACTGACTATTGGTGAGTGGTCCTCAAGTTCACTCGTAAGTTTTTTTTACAAAAGTTTGTACATCAAGTTACCATTTGAAAAGATATTAACCAAATCACAAGTTTTGAAACTATTAGCCAAAAAAATTGCTTTTTAACTTTGGTATGTACGAGGTGTTGCCTGTCAGAGGGGATAGGCGGCTAACATACAATAGAGACAAAGTCTATATTGCAGAGTTTGTCTCTAAGAGTCCCTCATTTTAGCGCCTAAATTCCACACTAGCCCAAGTTGTTACTTATAAATAGGACCCTTGGGTAAGGTCAAAGACAATAGAAAAACTCAAGTTAGCACCGTTATTCTGTCAAAATCACACTAGAAAAGTATTCTCTCTCTGCTCTCTCTCTTGAGTGTTCAAGTGATTGTCTCTTCACTCCCTTTACAGTCATTACTTTCAGGAGATCTCTTTCTCCATCTCAGACATTATCATTATTGTAAAAAAGTTGTTACTCATTATACTCATTTCAGATAACAAGTCACAGAGAGATTAATTATTGCACGAAATAGAAGGTTTTCTTCTCCAGTTGCTCTTGAGATTTTTAAGGCCTTGGAGATAACATTTGTGGAAGTGGGTTACACCTCAACCATTCTAGTTATTCATAAATCCCATTTCAACCACCCTCATACATTTGGCAACTCCGTTGGGGAGGTATCCTCACAACCATAGACAAATAAGGATATAACATTTCAAAGTAGCTAGTGCTTAAAGACACTTCAACAAGTAATGGAGTTCAAAGTGACCGGACAACCCAATAGGAGGTTGTTAGTGATCGGAGTGAGTGCACCTTCTTCTCAAGGGGGCAGACCAGTGCAATAGTAACTATGCCGTTAGCAGGGATGGACACTATGAGTATATTTTTTGAGTTTTTGAAGCAGAATGATGTTGACCTAGAAACTTTGAGACAAATTTGCGTGATGCCTGTGATGTCCCCTATTGGAGGGGTAACAACGACAACAACGATTGTGGAGTTGGCTCAGCATTGAAAAGTTATAACAGAGCATATAGCAATGCCAGTGAGCTCATCGGCGATGATGAAAGTTAGCCTGGAGGAGTCCCTCTCAAAGTTTGTTATTTTTGGGGAAGTGAAGAGGCTACTCTCCTCTCAAAGGGAATCATCTCACATGTATGAGGAGCTACAGAATCAATAAGAACCCATACCTAGAGGGGTACTTAACTCCAAAGTTCTTTAATGGAAAGGGTGAAAACCCTAGGGAGCACGTGAAAAGGTTTGCAGAGTACCTAGGTGTGCATGACATCGATAAGGAGTTGAAGTTGCGAGAGTTCTCAAAGACTCTCATGGGGAAAGCGTACACGTGGTACTCCTACATGACGCCAAACAACATTCCAACCTAGGAGTATATGCATAGGTAGTTCCTCCAAAAGTTTTTCCTAGTAGAAGATGAGTTCACGTTGAGGTACCTCGGATAAGAAGTATAAAAACCTGGTGAAGAATTGATGCAATACATTAAACGCTTTAGAGAATGGATGTTGGATGCCCACGAGGATGCGACGAAAGAAAGGCTATTCTAGATATGTGTTGAGGGGCTACTAGAGGAATATAAAATCCACTTGGTCAACGAGACCAGAGATGAGACGTTTAGGGAGTTCACATGAGCAATTAGAAACATCGCAATGATTATCAAGCCTCGATCACAAAATTGGAGGACGCAAGTGCCTCTAACAATAAGAAGGTTCCAAGTCTCTAGGCGATAATCTGTCAACTATGTGGATGGAAACTTAAAAGGAAATAAAGGAGGAGAAGGATTCAAAGTCAACAACCTGACATGAAAAAGAAAATTTGAAGATGACATTACACCACCATTGCCTTGCAGTGTAATATAAGCTATGGATTGCTATCGCACCTTGGTGCGAGAGGGGTGGCAGGTTCCCCTCACTTCAATGTTAAAATATCGTCAGTAACAAAGAAAGCAGATGCAAAGTTTTTTGATCTCCACCAAAGGGTGCAACAAGCCACTACGAAGGATAATTGACAAGTAAGTGGCCAATGTCACTTTGCAAATTCCACTAGTAGACGTCAATGAAAACCCTCTTCCAACTCACCACTATATCACAATGAACATGGTGGTAACATATGACGAGGAGGGAGCCCAGGAGCCTGAAGAATGGTGGAGGAATGAGGAGATGAGTGAAGATTGGCTAGCCATCTTAGATAGAGAAGAGCAAGAAGATGAGTGGGGCGAGTAGGTGAGCCCCTCGGAAGGAAGAGTAGACGTAGTCCTGGCCCTAGATGAGGGAGGGACGTCTGAAGCTGAGTATGTATGCAACGCGCAAATGTATGAAGTGGAGTTGGACTCAGAGTGTGCAACCAGAGCAAGAAGCCTGAAATTCAAGTGGTTTTTCGATCAGATTGGGGTGAATCACGATACCCAAGCAGTTATTACAAAGAGGATTCTAGATTTCGTTCAACAGTGAGGGGATGCCTCTCTAAATTGGCAGGGACCCATAGGAAGGTTGACCAAGAGGTACACTTCTGAGGTGGTCTTCTCAGAAGCTGACATGCAAGTGCTTTATTTTCACAACCGTCCTTTATATGTGACATCTTTAATAAATGTAATCAATTTTCCTAGATCACTCATGGATACAGGGGCATCCATTAATATCATGCCTATTAGCACATTGTATGAGACAAGTATCTCTTAGGAGAAGATAGTGCCGGTCCCATTGGCGATTTCTGGTTTGGACAGTTCAGGAATGCGATCGCTGGGCTATGTGAATGTGGGAATTAAATTGGGAAATTTCACTTCCCATATCGAATTCCATGTCATGAATGCCAATACTAACAACCAGCTTCTCATAGAGCGAGTGTGGATGCACACTCATGGGATAGTGCACTCAACATTTCATCAATTTGCAAAAGATAACATTTGTTGTACTGAGATTGTGATAAAAGTAATGGAAAAGCCATTTTCTACAGAGGAGGCCCATTTGGTGGATGCAGAGTTCTACATTGAGTTAAACGAAGAAAGGAGAAGCTTAACCAGGAGGCTGGAGGAACCACACCTGGTTGGAGAAGGTGTTCAGCCTAAGAAATCTATCCATGATAGATTGGGTTAGCGAGTAACCCCACCAAAAGAAAAAGAAAGAGGAAAGAGGAAGTGTGAGGGAGAGATCAGACCACCTCGCATGTGCAAGAAAGTTGTGTTACCAGACGGAAAAGTGATCTATCACTTGTAACGGCCTGTTCGTCCGATACTTTAGGATGAAAGCACCGATTCGGCAGCAGAATGATTTGTAATTGATGAATCTCGTATTATTAAACATATAGAGGAGCCTGACGAGACACCCGAGTACACGCATGATGGGCCAAAAGAGCAACTTCAAGAGTTGGAAGAGATAAACTTGTGAGTAGAAGGGGGAGATGAAAGACCTGTCTTCATTTCCAAAATCTTGGATCCCAAACAAAGGGAGGAGATTGTTAACCCGCTCAAGGAGTTCACGGATGTGTTCACATGGAAGTATACTGAGATTCTGAGGATAGACCCAAAAATGAGCTCCCAAAAACTGAATGTCCTGCCCAATGCCTCTATGACATACAAAGCAGAGATAGATTTGAAAATCAAGGCGAAGGTAGAGAAGTTGCTGGCAGCAGGGTTCATCAAACCTATCCAGTACCCCGTATGGCTCTTAAGCATCCTTACCATAGCTAAGAAGGATAAGAAGCAACTGTAATCGAACCTGTCTAAAAGATGAATTTTCGTTGCCAAGCATTGACAGTTTGGTGGATACTATAGTGGGACACAAGATGTACAGCTTCATGGATGGGTACGTTGGTTAAGACCAAATTAAAATGGATCCAACTGACACTGAGAAAACTTATTTTTGAACACCCTTGGGAACTTCCAGTACACAATCATGCCATTTGGGATGAAGAATGCAGGCGCTACCTATCTGCGTACAATGATGGCCATATTTCATGACTTATTTCATGATATATTGGAATTCTATGTAGATGATTGGGTGGTGAAGTCCGAAAAGGGGAGAAAGCATATTCAGGATCCGAGGCGAGTGTTCGAGAGGTGCCGCAAATATAATGTAACAACCCGTATTTTTATTACATTAAATAATTATGGGATTAATTATTATTGTTGAATTAGTTAAATTAATAAGGGGAGAAATTTATTTGTTAATTAATCCGGATTAAAATAAATATTAACTACCGTGTCAAGGGTTAATACTTATTGATGAGATTATTGAATATTACCGTGTGAATATGTAATATGGAATTATAAATTTTATAAATTGTCGGGAGTGAGAAATACGACAGTTTGGTATATTAAGTTAGGACGGGCGTGTGAGTCGTGTCGGGATTAATTTAATGGATTAAAGAAGTGAATTATTTTTAAGTAATGCGTACAGCCATTTCGAGTGCGCTATTGAGTCCGAAAGAGTCGAGTTAGTCAGAAAACTCTACCCGGGTATTTTATTTGGACTCTGGAATATTTTTAGGCCTAACCGGCACCCCGTAGGGGTATTTTTATCCTTGGAATTTTTGGGGAAATAATATGGACGAAAATTAGAAAAATAAAATACAGCGTACGTGGGTGAGAGGGTGTCTGTCAATTTCTAAACCTACGAGAGAGAAAGAGAAAATCACAGAGGAAGAAGGAGGGAACCCATAGGTGTTCTTGGTACAAAACTTAAGAACTCACACCACAAATCCCACCAAAGCATAGATCAGAAGACGAGAAGCAAGCCTATACCAATTTCGTCAGCGGATCAGAACATCAATTCGAGGCAAGTGTTTATTACTTGCTTTCCTTAGCAATAATTGTGTTCATCTTAGACTAGGTAAATTTTCTTTGTTATAAAGATTAAATTTGGTGAAAAATTTGGGAGAATTAGTCATAAAGTGGGTCTGATTTGAATAAAGTTTGATTCCCTTATGTAGATAGGATTATGTCCATGAATTTATGATAATTTTCGGATTGAATCTGGGTTTAATTTAGAGTTTTGCATGTAAATTTTATAACTAGGGTTCTTGACATTTAAATTTGGGGATTTCAAATTTTGATGATGATTGGTGATGATTTAATGATGATACATTGTTGGAAATCATATATAGATGTTAGGTAGTTGATTGGAGTTGAATGATTGGTGTGTCGGCTGATTATTTTAAAGGTTTTAGGCTTAAAAATGGTGAAAAACGAAGCTGTTAAGGGTGTAGAACGTACTGCTCAATCTCGTTCGAACGAGATTGAGCTTCGTTCGAACGAGAAAGGATCTCGCGAGATGTCGTTCAAACGACATCTGACCTGGTTCGAACGATAGGTCCAAAACTTGGAAAATCTCAATTTTTGCCCAATTAGGTTTACCCAGTTATTTTGAGATGGGAAACTATTATTTGGTGATTGTAGCATAGTGAAGAATTGCTAGGGAATATTCGCAGAGTAATACCCTAAATATTTGGAAAGGTGAATTAACCCTGAAAATTTCGAGAGAGTGAATAACGAAAATAACTATATTATAAGTAGTAATGAGAGAATACTACGTATGGAAAATGCATGTAAGGGTTGGGTGAATACCTTGAATTTTAATAGGATGTGGGAATGCCTATTATATGATTATTATTGTGTGTATAACATACCTACGCTGCTTGCTATCGGGAGGAGGTTTTCACGCAGTGGACAGTCTTATCCTGGGTGACCCAATGGGGGGATATTTAACTTGTACCCAGAGTATATGAACTTGGTTACGTGCTATCTGAGATGTAGGATAGTTTCGATGGGTGAATGGGAGCGTAGGTATGTGCGTGACCCATTTGGCGGGGGAATATACTCGCCTCCAATATTTGTGTTTTGAATTTATGGTTCGTGAGAGATTGAACCAGTTGTCCTTTATGCAGTGATTGACGCACCGAGGCATGATAGCAGAATATGCATTACACCAAGTTGTCTTAACCTAAGGGTGTAGAATATATATATATATATATATATATATATATATATATATATATATATATATATATATATATATATATATATATATATATAGAGAGAGAGAGAGAGAGAAAGAATCATATAAACATGCATAAAGGAGGACTCGATTTTCGGGATTAACCAAGACGCCTACGTAGCCCAAGTGGAATCAAAGTTTGCGTGATTCGAAGATAGCATAGGGTGGGGTTCAATCCATAAATCCAAATGGGGGACTTCTCTTATGTGCGTGTTTAGAGAAAATGTTATTTTAAGAGTGAGAGTGTGAGATGGAAATCCCTCTTTTGGAATTTATATATAAACCCTCTTTTTCTTCTTTTTGGGTGCTTTATGAAAATAGATTATGTGCGCTCTAATGAGCCCAGATTAGGAAAAACGTATTTCAAGATATGGGGGTGTTTTCATAATGATTTTATGGATCATTTGGGTTTATTTGAGTTTGAAGAAGAGAGAGAGAGTGAGTGAGTGGGGGTGGGTCTCCTTCATCATTTTCAGCATTTCTTCCCCTCTCTACACCACAAACCACCATACCACCACTATCCCTTCACCTTATACCACCTTAATTTAAATGTATTACTCTATATTTAATCCATACATACTCATTTCTACCATTGTTGAATAGAGCTACAAATTTATGGAGTTGTTGATGGGGGTTTTTGGAGAAAATGAAGAGGGAAGATTAATGGAGTTGAAGGGAGTTTTGCTTGGAGCTTTCATGGAACATGCTTGTGGAGCTAGGCAACCTCCTTGAGGCCACCTTAGGAGGAGGGAGGTTGCCATATTCTTAGACATTACATCCTACCATTGTTGGGGATTCTTTTGATGTTGAAAAACTGTACTCTTAGAACTAAGAATCTATTTGCATATTAGTAGTCTTGTTATTAAATTATTAGAGTAGGATGCATATAAGTAAAATGGAAGATTTCAAGTAAATATGTTATTAAATATTTTTATGGAATAAAAATGTTGGAAGAATACTACTTTGTTGAGAGTGAAATTTAAATAAATATTTCAAAGTCTCCTTGAAAAAAAGATTGAGATTTTTATGAAATTTTTGTATTTCTAAAGGTTTGACGCTGAACATTTTACGAGATAAAATGAATTGAAAATGATCTTTATCGTCCTAAAATATTTTGATGAAATAATGTACTAAAGTTTCTTGCAAAATGAAGATTTATAAAGTTGGATATTGTTAAGTTTTGAAGAAATAAAAATGTCCTTTATGTCTTGAAAAGTATATTTTGCAAGTAGTACGAATTTCTGGAATGAAATTTTTGTTTGATCCATTTAATGGGATTTTTGAAATTGAAAATCCATCTTCGTATGCATGTAAACTTATAGCATTTGATAATGACCACATAAATTATTTTAATGAAGGTTTAAATGGGTTTAAAAATGAAATAAGGAAAATTTAAATTCTAGTCTTTAAGGTGTGTGGTAAATATATTGAAAGTGTAAGAAGTGTATAGTTGTAAGACTACATGTATTAAAAAAGAAAAAAAAATGACATTTTCTTATAAAGTAGTCTTCAAATATGATTAGATTTTTTTGATAAAGAAAATGAAGAAATAATTTCTTAGAAATGTCCAATAAGTGTTAATGGGCTAAAACATTGAGAAGTTGGTGTTTATTACTTAATAATATTTGGGAGATTAACACTTATGCAATCGGAAGAAAAGAACAAGTTTGGAAATAAAAAGGGTAAAATGAAAATTTTATATAAAGTAAAATATTTTTTGAAATAATAATATTGGAAAAGTTGTTACACAAAATGATCCTAAATGAACATGATTTTGGAATAAAAATCCATGCTGAGTGTAAAGGACATGAAATGGTGATTTTAATAGTGTAACACAAGTTGGGGTGAAACTTTGAATTTTGTCTTCGGTTGGATAAAAGAGAAAGTGGAATAATATAGACATTTTCAACATGTTAAAACACATTAATAATGAATCAGATGACATCAAAAAAATTAAGGAGGCCCTGGAACCTTGAGGTGAGACCCAAAATCACTGGCCAGAGCATATGGTGGGCATAGCCGACAGTGTAGAGCCTATTAAAGAATGCGGTTATTGGAAGATTCTGAGAAAAAGATACGGGAATATGAAAATTGTCAATAAATGGATTATGTGGTGAAAATTTATAAAGACAACCTAACTTAAAAGAATTAATAAATGTTCCGGTAAAGGATTAGATGGACAAGTAATGTGAAAATTAACCAATGTCCATAAAGTAATGGAAAGGCAATGCGCATTGGTTAAATGAGTATGTTAAGCAAACTAAGAAGGTTGAACCCATAATTAACACAATGGCGTGTTTATGAAAGGTTTTCAAAAGAACAAGTATTTTCTAACACGATATTATCTGTGCTAAAAGGGCGATTTTCAATGAAGATACTAATATAAATTGGTGCAATTGAAATGTATAATTTCGGTAAAGAAATGGTTTTCATTTAAACAAAATTTGTTCGTTTCAAGCATTTAACCGGGTGTGATAAATTAAGGGATAAATGTTGAGTTGATTAAAATGAAGTTCTTTTACGAGATTAAGGTAAATTAATCGGGACAAGTAATGTTTTTGAAATAAAAATTGTTCCATGCATTAAGTGTGTGTGTGTGTGTGGATATATATATATATATATATATATATATAAGTATAAGGAAGTTTCATGTGCACGTAGGTATAACGTGTTTGAGTCTACTTTATATCGTTCGATTCTATATTGCATTTTGTAATTTCTCACTGGGCATTCGGCTCATTCCCCCGTGTTTGTTATGGCAGGTTGGATCCAGTTCCGTATTTTGAGAGTGTTGCATAGGTAAGTAATGTTTTTATATTATGTTAGCGGCTCTGCATGATTGGAACCCGGGATGCTTCCCAGGGTCCCTCATATAGCTTGATTTTATATGGGAATCATATGCTAAACAAGTGAAATATTAATTAAATAAAAATGGATTAACAATATTATATAAGTTGTTTCACTGCACTTCGGACCTAACGCTCGGGGCAGATCGGATTGGCCATGAGTAATCCATATATTCAGATCGGGTGTTACAGGAGAGGCTGCACTGGAGATCTCATCTTCTACATTGGCGTATTTCTTAATGCGGGACATAAGATCATCCATTTAAGAGGCCATACTCTTTGTCAATTACCGTCGGAGATCATCTGATCACTCAACTTGAAGGAGGCAATCACTAGATGCTCGTTGCAATCATCAATTTCCTTCCAATTACTTACGGATGAGTCCTCTAAGTTCGTATATCGTTGCTTGATTCGTTTATGGTCCAAAGCGAGCTGACCTGCTACTCTGGGTCGATTCCATCGGACGAGGTTTGTGCGCCTATGGTTGATGGAATTCTTGTTAGGTGAGTGATCTTGTTAGCGATATTATAGGATTGCATGGGAACTTCTCGAGCGAGAGGCCCTGTCGACTTTGTTTTTTAGGGATTTAGGTCCCCTCCTATGATGATGCCAAGTATAGGAATCTAAGGTGTCACCCTCTGACTATTAGGACAATTGTCTCCTCAGATGGGCGATCTCTTGGTCATGACCATTTAGTTTTTCTTTATAGATACTAGCCAAATGGGAGACAACCATTCCTTCTACTCGGTCAATCAGTGGTGGGTCTAGATTTGTCGTGTGAACGTTCTCTGGACCTTGAGCATTGTTGTAGGGGCAGCAATCGCACAAGAGTTCATTCCCTCTTTACGAACCGTATTTCAGACTTTACGTGACTCCTTATTTGAGCGGGGTGAGACTGATCTGTACTCATGGTGAAATTTTGGACTTTTTTGACTTTGATATTGAGGGTTTGGTTTCCCGCAAACGACGCCAAATTGTAGAAACTTCTTCCTACAATAATCATTTAAATTGTAAATTGCCTTAAAATAGTATTATGAGTGCAGAAACGTAAATAAAGAGAGTTATGCATGTGGTTCAGTAGTAAGGTCACCCTACATCCAAGAGAGTTTTGTATTGAAAAATTGAATGGCAATAACCGGAGTGCTAGTGTCGCTAGTTGAGAGTCCAGCTATAGCGTGCCTCTAATGTGGGCTAGATCGCCCATATTTACAAACTTAGTATCCCACGCTTGTGGGTTTCTTCATACTTATCTCTATCTGTAATGGTCTTGTAAATTTGATCATATCTAAATCATCATAGGTCGATTACTCCATGTGCCCTCTTTTCGCTACTTGCCACGTGTTCGGCCATATGGTTGAGGCTACATGGCATTAGTTAATCTTATCCCTTCAATAACATCAACCAAAATAATTGAAATTAAACTCTCACCTCCAATATCTCCGTTCTATCCATTGACCCACTCTTGAAAATAAAGGAGCAGTTGCAATGCCCGCATTTTCTCTCTCTCGTTAACTCTCCACTGTAAAATTTTCTTTTTTCAGAAGAGCTTTGTTTTACAACTCTAATATTAACAATTATTTTAAATATTTTTAACAACAAAATAAATATAAAATAGCGGGTTGTGAAATAATATTTAAGGGCCTAAATAGATGACAACATTTGTAATACAACAAAATACGTTGTTAAATAGTATGTAATTATAAAAAGATGGGTGTGATTACACTCTTAACTTCTTCCTTCACTCCCATTTTATATATCTAAAATAAAATAATAAAAATATCCTCTTACATTTTTTTAAATTATATTAGCAAAAACTATTGCCTATAAATTCTTTTAAAAGAAAAGTTAAATAAATAAAATAAAAAGAAAAGACACTTTTAAGTTTAACTACTAGCAAAAGAGTTTTACGTTGTCTCAACCTTTTTCCATCTATCTTTCCATGAACAACTTCATTTGCACCTAACCCTTAATGCATGCATGTGTGACTTCTATTTTCAAACCGTAATGCTCGTCCAAAGGAGAGGAGACTATTAGTTGCGTCACATATTTTGTATTATTCTAAAACTATAAACGTGGTTTTGAGACTGAAGTACTCACAGTCAAAATCGGCTTTATAACTTTTCGGTCCTCCTGTCATCATCAATTGCTGAAAACTTTGATTAAAGATGAAAGGAGATATGAAAACATGAATAGTGAAATATGATTAAAGATGAAAGGAGATATGAAAAGGAGATATAATATTTACATGAATAGTGAAATATGTACCGGATGTTTTTACCGACTTTTATTGGAATATTATCAAATGGCTTAAAAAAAGAAGTTAAAAGTCTTAATGACTATTCGTCCAACAGTTTTATTTTATTTTTTTAATAAAAGTAAAATTTTTGCATTTTCAATAAAAACTATTTTTTTAAAAAAATTATTGTTGAAAAATTAATTTTTCAATAAAAAAGTTTTTTTTAAAACTATTTTTTTAATGTTTTTAACTTTTTATAACTGTTTAAAAAAAATTCAACGTTTTTAAAAAGATTTTTATTAAAAATTTGTATTTTTAAACTTTTTTTTTATTTTACAAATTTTAAAGCATTTTTTGTATTTCTTAAAACTATTTAAAGCTCCGCGTTAAAAACCTATTCTAATAAGAAATTATTTTTTTATATTATTTTTAACTCATTTAGTAACCCAACCACTCATTTACTCAATATTCTCTTATTTTAAAAGGTACGCGCCAGCGGCAATGCTTATTTTTAAACTTAATTTTTTTAAATTTTACAACATTTAAAATAATTTTTGTATTTCTTAAAACTGTTTAAAGGTCTGCGTTAAAAAATTGTTTGTTTTCTTTTTTATTAGTTTCTTATGTGAAATGAGTTAAAAAATAATTTCTTATTATAATAGTTTTTTTAACGTCCGACTTAAAAAACTATTATAATAAGAAATTATTTTTTTAATATTATTTTGAACTCATTTAATGTCTCAAACGTCCATTTATCCAATATTCTCTTATTTTTAAAAGTCCGTGGCAGCGGCACCCTCCATTTTTGGACTTATTTTTTTTTTGTTATTTTACAACATTTAAAACAATTTTTGTATTTCTTAAAACTGTTTAAAGAGCCGCGTTAAAAACTAATCTAATAAGAAATTATTTTTTAATATTATTTTTAACTTATTTAGTACCACAAACACCCATTTAGTCAATATTATCTTATTTTTAAAGGTCCGCGCCAGCGGCACCCCTTATTTTTTAAAACTATTTAAAAATGTAAAAAAAAGTTTTTTTTATTTATATTAAACTAACTTTTATTTTTTGAAACAGTTTTTTTCAAAAATAAAATAAAATTACACTTGGCTCTTCATTTATTGACAAGGCTTTAACAAACACAAAGAAAAGGAAGAAGAAAAAAAAAAGGGGGGGGGGGGGGGGGGGTGGCATCCGGTAATATTCCGGCAAAATTGTCCGGTACGTATATCACTACTCTTACAAAAAAAAGAAAAAAATGTACTTCAAAAAATTATATAAAAATTAAATATAAATTTTACTAATTACATAAAAAAAATTGTACTTTTTTTTTCAAAATGTCTAATATATTCCCAAATAAATAAAAAATTACACATATACTAACACTACAAACTCAATACTACATAATATAAAATCTCAAAACTCTTCAACTCTAAAATAACTTAACTATTTTACCTTGTTCATTTGTCGTCCAAACCCAAAAATACATTACAATAGTCATATAATGTCTAAAACTATTTTACCTTGTACATATGTCCCCCTGTCGCCGTAAGTGATGAGTAGTTTCGAAGAAATGTAACCGTAACCTATTTTTCCACGGTTTGAAGTGGTCGTAAAAATAGTTATTACGGTGGCAAGTGGTCATGTTATTAGGGTGGCAGGTCGCCGTGATAAGTAGATTGCGATGGAAAGCAACCGAAACAAATAAATCATGGTAGGATGTAATCGAAATGAATCGACATACGGTGATCTTAGACCGACTTAGACCAACACCTACGTTTTTTTTTAAACCCTAGTTTTTCCATTTCCTTTTTTATTTAATAAATTATCATAGCATGATTTGTTCAATGGGTCTATACTTGGATTTGTAAGGTTGATATAGTGGTTTGGGAGGGAAGTTAGAGAGAGAGAGAGGAAATTGAAAAAGTGAGATTTAAAATTTTTCGAATTTTTATATGGGGTAAGATTACTGTGGTGTTGTGTGTTTGGTATTTTGTACAAGTATTGGATACTTATGGTGTTTTGTACAAAATGGTTGTTTTGCTGGAATTTTTTTGGTGTAAATATCACGACTCATATATGATAGCATGAAATTAATATATATATATATATATATATATAATAATGCTCTTGTGCGGACTAGTCCGCATTTTAAGAATGCGGACCGGACATGTGTCACCTAACGGTGCGCCTAGAAATTATCGCCTAAATTATAGGCATACTCTCTCTCTCTTTTCTGGGCTCACCGCCAGGTGATACATGTCCGGTCCGCATTCTTAAAATGCGGACTAATCCGCACAAGAGCAGAACTGTATATATATATATATATATATATATATATATATATATATATATATATATATATATATATTGACCAGATAGATTGAGAACCTTTTGGATTATTTTTTTTTTATATGTTTGATAAGTTTTATTTGTCACGTCAAAATATTTTTACCGACATTAAAATATTATATATTAATATGTATTTTGATCGTTTGTATTAACAATTTTTTATTGGAGGAGAGAGAAGCCAAATTTGTCATGTAAATTTGTCATTTCATATTTTGACATATTTTGCAATTAAACGGATTCTTAGAGTTCTAAACTCAAAATCATTAGTTGATTATGGATGTAGAGTCCGCAATATTTTTATTATATAATAAAACGCGTTAATTTTTTCAGATGTGGTATCATCTTAAATATTGGATCATTCTATTAAAAATTAACTAACAATGAGCGGAGCTGTCATAAAATCTTATATAATATAATGAAAGACTATAGTATTTTCATGAGGAACTTTACTTTTTCAATACTATCAAACTCTAACAATAATTATGATAATAATAAGGGGTCTTTACATATAGGTCCCATTTATCGGGTCAATATTATTATAAGTCCTATTGATTTTTCAACAATTCCATAGGTCCTATTTCAATTTTTTAGGGAATTTTTACACAATTTTACCCTTTTAAAACCAACCAACCGTAACTTCCTTGAGAAAGTTACATAAGTGGTTGAACTTTTTTTTTTTAATCTTTAAATGATCATAACTTTTGATTCACAAATTCGTTTTTCGCAAAATTACTATTTTTGAAATCTGCTCGACGAGATCTATTAAACAAGATCCATGAATGCTATAAAATTCCAAAGAAAAAAATTTACACAAACAGTAAACTTTACTGTATGCACTAGAATATGAAATAGTTTTATATATGTGACATTTTCACAAACAGACAGTAACATTTACTGTGGTAATACTACACAGTATATATATATATATATATATATATATCCGGTGGATCCAAACCATTTTTTTTCAAAAATACTTTATATTTGAAGGTTCGCGCTAGCGGTATCCAATCCTTACCACCATTATTGGAGCTTCAACGACCTTCGTCAGAGCTCCGATTTGGGGTGGGTAAGGGTGGCATGTGGTGCCGCTGGCGCGTACCTTTGAAAATAAGAGACTTTTGAATAAATGGGCTTTGGATCCACCGGAGTATCATGGGGTGCTGCCGGCTCGGACCTTTGAAAATAAGATTGGATAAATGGGATCGCGATCATCTGTAGCACCAATTTGGGGTGAATAGGGGTGGCACAGAACTTTAAAAATAGGAGCATATTGGATATATATATATATATATATATATATATATATATATATATATATATATAGTTTGTAAAAATGTCGTACATATTAAACTTTATTGTATACACCAGAAAATGAAATAATTTTATATTTGTGACATTTTCACAAACAATAACATTTACTGTGATAATATATTTATGAAATAGTTTTATATATATAACATTTTCACAAACAGTAACATTTACTGAGTTAATATTACACAATATATATGTAACATTTTCACAAACAATAACATTTACTGAGTTAATATTACATAATATATATATATATATATATATATATATATATATATATATATATATATATATATATATATATATATAGAGAGAGAGAGAGAGAGAGAGAGAGAGAGAGACCCTCCTGTAAGGAGTCTTTATGGTATAGACCCCGGTACATACCATTTTTTTAAAATAGTAAAAAAATGAATTTTTTGATGAAAATTTATGGATATGATCTCCACAGTGAGAAGATCATTTCCAAATTTTTTTATCAAAAAATTCAGTAAAAAACCCGTTGAGATGATGTGATATGTAAAAAAATAGTATAAAATGCATTTTCGACCGTTGAAATGTTGGTGATCATCTCACCCAACTTTTAATTGAATTTTTTGATGAAACTTCATGGATATAATCTCGACAGTGAGAAGATCATATTCGTGAAGTTTCATAAAAAAATTCAATCAATAAAGTCGCTGGCACCGACCCAACATTTCAACGGTTGAAAATGCACATTTATACATTTTTTTACATATAACCTAATTTCAACGTTTTTTTTATTGAATATTTGATGAAAAAAATAGGAGATGATCTTCTCACCGTGGAGATCAAATCCATGAAGTTTCATCAAAAAATTTATTTTTTTACTATTTTAAAAAAATGGTATGTACCGGAGTCTGCACCATAAAGAGTCCTTACAGGAGACTTTCTGTATATATATATATATAGTTTGTAAAAATGTCATACATATTAAACTTTATTGTATACACCAGAAAATGAAATAGTTTTATATTTGTGACATTTTCACAAACAATAACATTTACTGTGATAATATATTTATGAAATAGTTTTATATATATAACATTTTCACAAACATTAACATTTACTGAGTTAATATTACACAATATATATATTATGTAATATTAACTCAGTAAATGTTATTGTTTGTAATATATATATTGTGTAATATTAACTCAGTAAATGTTAATGTTTGTGAAAATGTTATATATATAAAACTATTTCATAAATATATTAACACAGTAAGTGTTATTGTTTGTGAAAATGTCACAGATATAAAATTATTTCATTTTCTGTTGTATACAATAAAGTTTAATATCTATGACATTTTTACAAACAATAGCATTTACTGTGTTGTCACATTATATATATATATATATATATATATATATATATATATATATATATATATATATATCCAATATGTTCCTATTTTTAAAGCGCTGCGCCACCGGCACCTAATGCCACCCCTACTCATCCCAAATCGGTGCTCAAGAGTATCTAGATCCCATTTATCCTATCTTATTTTCAACGGTCCGCGCCAGCGGCACCCCATGACACTCCGGTCGATCCAAAATCCATTTATTCAAAAGTCTCTTATTTTCAAAGGTCCGCGCCAGCGGCACCTCATGCCACCCTTACCTACCCCAAATCGGAGCTCTGACGAAGGTCGTTGAAGCTCCAACAATGGTGGTAAGGATTGGATGCCGTTAGCGCGAACCTTTAAATATAAGGTATTTTTGAAAAAAGAGGGTTTTGATTCACCGAATGTATATATATATATATATATATATATATACTGTGTAGTATTACCCCAGTAAATGTTACTGTCTGTTTGTGAAAATGTCTCATATATAAAACTATTTCATATTCTAGAGCATACAGTAAAGTTTACTGTTTATGTAAATTTTTTTCTTTGGAATTTTATAGCCTTCATGGATCTTGTTTGATAGATCTCGTCGAGCAGATTTCAAAAATAGTAATTTTACGAAAAACGGATTTGTGAATCAAAAGTTATGATCATTTAAAGATTAAAAAAAAAAGTCCAACCACTTATGTAACTTCCTAAAGGAAGTTACGGTTGGTTGGTTATAAAAGGGTAAAATTGTGAAAAAATTCCCTAAAAAATTGGAATAAGACCTATAGGATTATTGAAAAGTCAATAGGACTTATTAAAATGTTGACCCGACAAATGAGACCTAAATATAATTATCCCTAATAATAAAGTCTAATTTCACCATTTCGTAAGGTACCCAAGTGCAAAGAACCCAAAACTATTGTATGTAGAGTTTAAATTCCCAACATGGAAATGGAATGTGTAATGTTAATTTCATGTTGGATTTCTGGTCCTATTAGTTTTTTATTGTTGGAGTAATTAAGGTACGGTTTTTCACAGCACTAGACCGTTTCGTCCGAAAAATTTTGGTTTTGATTTCCGACTTTTCATTCCTACAAACCGAAATTAGGAAAAACTTGGTATTTGGTACTTGGTTTTGGTTTATACATTTAAAACATCGATTCACCAAAATTAGATACCAAAACTAATGTCCAAAATACCGATTTAATATGCCCCAAAACACAAATTTATATTATAAGTATTAATTTATATCATTATTTGGATTAAATTATCACCAAAGTTAACGCATGGTTATTCATATATTTTGCCTTCGAGACGAATACTTTTCAGTTATTGTATGAGGAATAGGTTATCGAATATTTTATGTGTATGATGTATAACGTTTATTTTGTTTATGTGCTAGTTTACATATATTGCATTTGAAAATATAAAATGCTTGAAAATAATCAATAACAATATAAAATGTGAAAAAAAGGTTAGAAAATCAAAACTAAAATTACCAAAAGAAAAATCTACTGAAAATACAAAATGATTTGTTATCGGTAAGGGTTTTTAGAAATCCGAATACCGAAACTACCAAAACCGAATATACAAAAAAAAAATTGGTATGATATTGGTATAGGCCATATACCGATCGATAAGAACCTTTAGTATGGGGATAAATTTATGATCAATCATTGGGGGCAGGAGCGGGAGACCCTATGACAAATTCTTTGAGATTTTTTTAATTGTTAATTCAATTTTAAGAATAATTGAAAAAAATAATTAACTTAAGCCAACAAACTAAATAATTATTTAACATTTTATCAAATTAAATAATGCTCCACATTTTCAAGTAAAATACAATAAATATATTTTTTTGGAAATTAGACATAATAAACAAAGTTTCAACTTTCAACGTGTCCTTTTTACAAAAAAACGTGTGATATCCCAGCATCATTAGTCAAATTGTTTGCTTATATTTCACTATTAATTTTAATGTTCATAACTTAAAATAGAAAATATAAATTAGAAATGTTATTTCATCTAAAAATAGAAAATTAAAGTATACAAAGTAAGAAAAATAGTTAATTTACTAATTCATCCATTCGTAACTAAATTCAAACCCTAAATTTAGAAAGATGATCATGTTTTCTTAAAGTTACTTATTTATTTATCAAAAGTGGGGTTTAACACAAAATAACCATTTATTTTTCATTTTTTTGATTTTAATGTATTAAAATTTGTTTTTTATTTTTATATAAAATATCTTAGCTTATTTTCATTTTGTATTTTAAGGTATTAAGTTAAAAATAATATGGAAATGCTTAAACAAATGTTTGACTAACAGTGTTATGGAACGATAGTGTAACAAAAGAATTTAAAAAAAAATGGGTAATAAGGATTGAAACACAACTTTTTAGAAAAATGGGATAATACAAAATAATGTATAAAAATGTGGGGTGGGGGTGGACATAAAATAACACCCAAAATTGAAGTTTCACAGATGTAACAATAAGAATTTAACTTTGTCTAATCTAACGTGGAAAATTTAATTAAACAAAAAAAGGGTGACAATGTTAGTGGTACCACAAAATTGGGTCGATTTTAGACATAAGACATGATAATACGATACAAAGAAATACAATATGAAATTGCGTTATAATTGAGATGATATGTTTTGTTTGTGTCAGAATTTTTTTATATGAAATCATGTCGTGTTATATTCATGTCAAAATTATAACTCTTGTTGTTGTGTATTGCCGTGTAATTCGCATTTTAATCTTATTTCGTGAATTATCGTATTTAATTGTATGTTAAAGTATTTAATCGTGTTTGTGTTAAATAAAAAAAAACATGATTGTTTTTGTCATTGGCGTACTTATGTTAATTTAAAAAAAATTATTATGTGGTGAATATTAAATTTATTTTGAATTATTATTATTTTTTATTCTTTGTGCCAGTTTAGACAAAGTTGAATTTTATTGACATTTCTTTTGTATTGATGGACGTGTAAGTTTATGATGGTGGTGTTTTTTTTTTTTATAAAAAATGATAACTTGTATCCTTAAGAATACATGTTTTAAGCTTCAAATTAGCAAGTTAAAATGATATATATAAATATTTATATCTTATTAAATGTATATCAGAATTGTGTCTCTATTATTGTGAAAGTTTTTTTATTTACACTTTTATGAAATATAGAATGGGAGAAGCGGATAATAGTGGGTCAACCTCTTTTTTCTCCAACATGGAGAGAGAGAGAGATGTGTGAAATTAGTATGGTGTGTTTTAAAGGCAAGTGGCTTGTATTTGGTTTACTTGTACAAAAAGAATTAGCATATAATCGAAGCGATGCACGAGCCACGGATAATAAATAAATATAATAATAATTACAGAAATTAATATATATCATAAATTCAATATCTTATCTTAAAGTCATTATAAAAAGTTAATTTTCTATAAATATATTGTTAAAAATATTTGGGATAATTCAAGACTAGTCATATTTATTGGGTCAAAGATGAATCAAATATCATTTTTTTTAATGCACCAAGTCCTTTTTTATTATAGACTACATATATTTAGACAAATATACCTTCACACATACGAATTTTAAACCCACTTACTCTTTTTCTCTAAAAATAAATACATAATCTCACGTTTTTTCTCTCTCTAATAGCCCACCACCACCCCACCCCACCCCACCCCACCCCACTGGAAACTCGCCGGAAATAGCCCACCGAAAAATCTCGCCGAAATTTTTACCGGAGTGTTTCTCTCTTTTCATTTATCTCTCTCTCTTCGTTTATTTCTTCGTTTTTTCTGGTCCGTGCCAGCGGCTCTATTGTCCGAGCTAGAGAAGAAGAGTTTTCGCCGAAAAAATGGAGGTTTTACAAAAACAGAAAATTTATCCGTTTCGATTTTTTCGTCGTAAAATATCGAATATGGGTGTTGTTTGATAGATCTCGACGAGTAGATTCCAAATGTATAAATTTTTTGAATTTTGGATTTGTAAATTTGAAGTTATGGACTTTTAAAGATTTGATGTTTTTTAAAAAAAAACGACCGGACAGTTGTAAATAGTTGTGATGACGTATTTAAGGGTGTATTTATCATTTTAATGTGCTGAGTTGGCAAAATAGGACATTTGACACCATTGACTCACTCAAATAATCTATTGCGTCATTGATTAAGTGAATGTGACTTAGAAATAATTATCCCAAAATATTTTTATAACCCAAAACCTTTTTTATTTATATAAAAATATTTTTAAATTTTAAAAACTTTTTTTAATTTTTTTTTTATAAATAAAACGTTATATAGATGTAGTAGTATTACATTTGGGTAGAGAATGATGAAAATAGATTAATTGAATCTAGATTATCTTGAATTGAGAGATTAATTAATGAAATATAAAATTGATCATCTTTTTAGTTTTCAAGAGATTTTTAATTTAATTATTTTTTTGTTTTCAATAATTTTTTGATTAATTTATTTAAATGAAAGAAAACATTAATTTTAAGAGAAGAGAGACGTATTTAAATAGATAATATTAACTATTATTTGCCCTCCTAATATAACCTTATTAAAAATATAATATGTATATAGATTAGTCTTTAGGATGTACGTTGCTTCACAAGTGATTAAGTGAGATTTAAAAAAAAAATATATGAAAAAGGATAACACATGTATTTCGAACACATATTTTAAATCTCAAAATAATAAGCATAAAAGCTTATATCAAAATTTTATTTATTTTATTTTTAAATTCTAAATATATGTCCTTAAAACATAAATTATCAAGATCCGTAATATATATAACGCTGAAAGGTTATTTTATCGAAAAGAGTACTTTTTCTCCCCCACACTTGAGTTATATTTCCGAGATGAAAAAGACTTAAGCGACCCAAAATTTTGACTTAAAAACCGTACTTAATGATGTGGAATGTGCCACATCGTTAATAAATCCAACACATCATTTTATTTTATATTTTTAGCCCTAAAAATCCATTTGCCTCAAGACTTCTCTCCACATAAAAAAAAGCATGTTTATTGTAAAAACATATTTTCTTAAAATACTTTTATTTTGTTAAAACTATTTTTATTTTTTTTAAAATAGTTTCATTTTTAAAAACAGTTTTTTTTTTTTGGTTAAAATTTGTTTTCTTAAAAAACTGTTTATTTTTTACAAATTTTGTTTTTGGTTAAAAATGTTTTTTTTGTAGTATTTTAAAAATAATATTTTTGCAATTTAAAAAAAATGGTCTCAGTGCAACCACCTATACATACTGATGACGCATACCAATATATTATAAAAAATGATCTGCGTCAGCGTTATGTTTAGACGGTCTGACCACCTATACAATAATACTCGATTGACATAGATTTGTCATACATAGTGATGTGACACAGTCACGTCTCGCATCGTTATTGGCTATTGCGTTATGGATGTGGGTCCGCGCAAGTGGCAATAGCCAATACTGATTCGACAATTTACAACATTTAACACAATTTTTGTATTTCTTAAAATTGTTTAACGGTCCTTGTTAAAAAACTATTCTAATAATAAATTATTTTTTTAAATTATTTTTAACTCATTTAGATCCTCAAACACCCATTTTTTCAATATTCTCATATTTTTAAAGGTTCGCGCCAGCTGCACCCCTTATTTTTTTTAATTTTACGACCTTTATACAATTTTTGTATTTCTCAAAACTGTTTGAAGGTCCTCGTTAAAATATTCCATTATTTTTAAAGGTCCGCGCCAGCGTCACCCATTATTTTTAAACTATTTTTTTTTTTAATTTAACAATCTTTAAACAATTTTTGTATTTCTCAAAATTGTTTAAAGGTCCTCATTAAAAAACTCACAATTTTTTTAATTTTACAACCATTATTTTTTATGTTTTACCTGAAATGTTTAAATAACCCACACAAAAAATTCAACTAAAAAATAATCCGACAAGTTTTTTTCATTGATTTAAATAATAACACATTCCAATATTATCTTATTTTCAAGGTACGCACCAGCGGCACCCCACTTCAATATTCTTTTATTTTTAAAGGTCCGCGCCAGCGACACCCTTTATTTTTTAACTTAATTTTTTTTATTTTAAAACATTTAAAGTAATTTTTGTATTTCTTAAAACTGTTTAAAGGTCCGCATTAATAACTATTGCAATGATACATTGTTTTTTTTTTTTGAATTATTTTTAACTCATTTAGTCCCTCAAACACCCATTTTTCTCATATTCTCTTATTTTTAAAGGTCCGCGCCAGCGACACCCTTAATTTTTTTTTAATTTTACAACATTTAAAATAATTTTTGTATTTCTTAAAACTGTTTAAAGGTCCGCTTTACAAAACTATTCTAATAACAATTTTTGTATTTTTGTATTTCGTGTTTTATCTTGTTATATTTTAACACATATGATTTTAACATATTTTTTTATTAGACTACTGTAGTGATAAAATAAAGGAGTGTGATAAAAAATATTTTTTTTTCTTATTTTAAGAGATTATTCGCTTTTTTTTTCAGCACTCAAAATCATTTTAGAGTAAAAAAAGTGTGTCCCTTCATGATGTGGCAAGTGCCACATCATTAAGTAGGATTTTTAAGTAGGTAATGCCGGTCGCTGTAGTCAAGCTCTTCCGAGATGTGCCCAACATTTTTTTTTTCAAATAATATATTTACGAGATGTGCCCAAAGAAGCATACTTTCTTTCTGCCAATGGGCTTTTATCACCTCTTTTTCCATCAGCATCAGTCAGCATCAGCATCCACATCAAAATCAACGTCATCAACATTTCCTCTTTATAGTAAGCATGTTAAATGTGAATTGGCTACAACTGGAACAGAAAGTAATAATTCAATTTAGAAAGAACCTTCCGGACAATAATATTCTCTCTTTTTTCAAGTGGCGTTTAAGCATAGGACCCTTATATGACGTATTTGTTAAAATAAGTTTTATCGAAAAAATCCTGAGATATCTCATATTATTAAAGTAGCTTTTAATTATAGGTCCTTATATGATTTAGGAAAATGATATTGGAATCGAAAAAATTATCGAAAGTGGAGATACCGAATTACGTGGCGGGCTCCTATTGATTAGTCTGTGGGGTCCGCGCCAGCGGGTCCAAAGAACCAATCAATAACACGCCTCCATGTGTCATTTCAGTCAAAAATTATGTCAAAAATTCAGTTACAATAGAAGGACTCTATGATTTATCTATTGAAATGAGTTTATCAATAAAATTCTCCATTCAAATCTTATTCATGTTGATACGTTTTATTTTAAATTTTAATATATCTTTACTTCATATCTACATCTCAAATATTAACATAATTAACAACATATCAAAATCTATCAAAAAGATTTATATTCGACATGAAATTTATTGACAATATAAAGTTTCATATTGGAAAAATAATTTTTTCTACATGCTTCAATATTTTGTTGGAATTTATAGTTTTATTTGTGTTGACATAATCTTATTTTGGTAAACTTTGAGGTCAATTTAATATCGAATCCATACATCGTTCGAGACAGTTCCGAGTTGTAACGCGTTTTCATTTGCGAATACTAAAATGTGGTATACTCACATGTACAAAATAATAAATTAATGAATGAGAAATTTTTCTTCAAAGTGCACACTTATAGCATATAATTTGATTTATATGTTATGAACTAGCAGACAATTGAATGTTTCCTAAGGAACAATAATTTAGTTAGTATTTATGATAACGCAAGAAGTGGAGGTAAGTTTAAATTAACTTAGTGGGATATTGTAAAAAAGGACATGACATCATGTGGTTTAACCGAATATATTGTAGTGAACTGAATGGAATGAAAAAATAAATTACATTTAGTCGGCCCCAAAAAATTGGGAATAGACTTTATTGAGTTGAGTTGAGTATTGTAATAACTCGTACTTTTATTATTAATTAATTTTCGTGTGCGTTATATTATTAAATTACTTGAGAGAATTAAATTAGAATTTAGTAAATATTAAGTAGCGAGATAAAGGATTAATATTAATATTAATTATTATTTACTTGTGTGTGATAATTAAATAGTTATATGATTAATTATATCTCGCGTATAAGTGATAACGACATTTTATTGTAATAGGTCGAAAGGGTGTTACATCGACAGATCGATATAATTTATGGGCGACGCGTAGGGTATACACGTATCGGGCCCGAATAATGAAAAGTTAATACATTTGGAGTTGGATGACTTGAATGACCTTTTCGAGTACCGGTGATCCGGGAATGATCGAAATAGTCCAGAATACGTACCTGGGTATTATGCTCTGATTTTGGGAGCTTTTTAGACATAAAAGGACTCGTATAACACTACACCAAAAACAACATTTTGGCACACCCTGATATTAAAAATCTGGCACAGTTTAAAACTGTGCCAGATTTTGGCACGATTTAAAGATAATTTGGCACACCTTAAAACAGTACCAAAATTTGGCACTGTTTTAAAGTGTGCCCAAATTAAGCACACTTCACTAAAATATAAAATCCCCCCCAAAAATTTCCTAAACCGATCCCGCTCTATCTTCCCGCTTGCCCCGCTCACCCCTCTCTGCTTTAACCTCTACGTTCAACTCTCTCTTTCCGGCTGATCATCTCTCCATCAGCGCAGCTCCGTTCAGCTCTCTCTCTCTCCGGCTCAGGTAACCTCATTCTCTCTCTCCGGCTCAGGTAACCTCATTCTCTCTATTTACTTCTTGCATATAGAACTGATCTTCAACGAGAAGAGAGAGCAAAGATCACAAACCCCAGCCATTTTAATGTCTTTAATGAGAACGAAAACAGAACATCTTCATTGCTTTGGTTTAATTTGTATCCATTTGCAGTCTACGCATTGTATTTGATTCTGTCGACTCTTATATGATTTTTAAATTCTAATAAATGTAAATCGAAAAAGAGATCTCAAAATCATAGTGCGTATTGAATATCTATATGCAATACGATTTAGATTCTATGTATATTACGATCTCAGCTATCTATAGATCGTGTATCCACTCGTCCCGCTAAGAATGATATCAGGACAGGTGTGGTAACTGTATAAGGTTTCCTTCCTTCCTAACACTCCGCCATAGAGGATATGATACTCTTGCTAAAAGATTTCAGATTGAGTAGCAAACTAAAATTCATTTTAATTTGGAACAAAGCAGCAATTTATATTAATTTGGGCTAAGCTGATGAGCTTTCTTATTCAAAATTGTTGCAACTTATAAGGTGACGAGATATTTTCATAGCATAATCAGTGTAGATCTTTTTTAAGTGTTTCTTAATCGATCTTTTACTCTATTTAATCTTGACTCTCTTGAAATTTCCCAACCACATACATATTATACATATACGTATACGAATGTAAAATGAAGATGCCTACATGTATTTGTATATGTTTTTATATGTTGATCGTTTATATTAATTGGTAATCAAAGTTAGTTTCAACTTAAATTAGTGTCTGTGCAATTATTAATTCTTAGTTTGGCAGATATGTGGTTGTTTTGATGGTACTCTGTTTGATACATACATTTGGATTGCTTGATATGTTGTCCTTACGACTCTTTTTTTATTTAAAAAGTATTATGATACATTAAAAGTTTTATTGTGATCTACTGGGCTAATACTGGATAAAAAATGTATGTACTTATGATGTCGGAATGTGTGCCTTGAGTGTTTACAATATTATAAAGTCTTGATTGTATTCATTATAAGATGTGTGCTTTTGTCTTCATATTTTTTTTGAATTAAATGCCATTTTAGGGAATGGCTTTTGGGTTGTTCATATGGATATCGTATTTACTTAGGTATGTTTATTTTTAGGGAATGACGAAGGTTATTTGCTTAGGTATGTTTATTTTTAATTTGCGTGTTTGTCTTTTGCAAAATTTGTTGATTATGCTTTTAATTAATACTAACATAAGCTACAATTCAAGGTGAAGTGTTTAGTGGAAAAAAAATTGGTGTTGACGCTTGTATAACTGCAATTCAAGGTGAAGTGTTTAGTGCAATCTTGATGTTTTTTTGACTTATTGTATTGACTACTTTTCTTCTCCGTTAGTCTGTCATTGATATAGAGAGAAAGGGGAATTATCTTGAAAAAACTGTTCTGATTCTTTCACTGTTGCTGAAATGTATTTATTATATTATTCAATCACTTATATTCCTGTCCTCACATGTTACTTCCCTTGTTGAGGTTGCACCACATATCACGGATGCAATTCAAGATTGGATTGAACGTGTAATAGCTATACTGGTGGACTGGGAAGAACGTCCACCTGATGTTTGTGTCATAGAATTGTTACTATAGGTAAATTAATAACTATATGCAACCTGTGGCACAATGAGGGGCTTCATACTTTTGTTGGGTTAAAATGGACTTTTGCTTGAAGCAGGAGACATTGAGTCAATGCCATTTATTGATGCTCTTGGACAATTCTCATATTGCGTTGGTAAGTTATATACACGTGTAATAATGCGTACATAAATAATCATAGGGTGTGGTATTTCTATTTAAAATGAGAATTATAATATCAGTGAAATAATTCTGTTTTCTTTGTTCAGAAAACAAAGCCGACACAGCACATTATGAGGGGACTAAGAAGCTTGGGATTGACACCAAATATTTTATCTTGCTGAAGCACAATTTATTATATAGTTATCAAATTGATTTTACCCTTGCTAAATTTGATTTCAATTAATGTGTCACAATAATATTCTTGACATTGTGCATATTAGACATGTTTTACCCGCATCATCAACTAGTATGGTTATATTCTTTCATTCATTGATTTTGAATTCAGGAGCATGAAACTGATGTGAAACCTAGCATCGTGGGATTCTTCAAGACATCTCATTGGAGTAAGAGAAATGGTTATTTGATGAATGATAAGTGCAAGGATACACATGTATGTTTCAGTTCTTTCCCCCTTTTAGCCTTTTGTATTTTATAAGACGAACCTTCTAATATAAGTCTTCTGACACTTCAACAGTCATAGCACAGTCTCGATCTCATAATGAAGAGCTGAGAAACTTGAAAGATAAGATATCGTCTCATGAACAACTAAATACCGCTCAGAATAGAAGATTTGAGAATTTGCAGACATTGTTGGACCAAAATGGGATACTTTCAAGAAGTCATGGCACGAAGAGTTCATCGGGTGGCTATCAAAATGCAAATAAAATCTGGTTAGTCTCAAAGTCTCAAATTCTCTTAAAATTTGTAATAGCATTAAAT
The DNA here is from genome assembly GCA_949130495.1 of Sambucus nigra. Lineage (NCBI taxonomy): Eukaryota > Viridiplantae > Streptophyta > Magnoliopsida > Dipsacales > Adoxaceae > Sambucus > Sambucus nigra. Next base: position 47,309,494 of record OX422220.1, on the reverse strand, counting down.
CGAAAAATGGTCTAAAATAGTGAGAAGTAGCCAGATGTAAAATGGCTAATTTTTTAGCCTATTTAATTAAATTGGTGGATGGGATTTGCTGGTGGTTTGGTTTTGGAATTTGCTACTGCTGTTGAGTTTATTTCTAATGTTAAAACGGGTTGGATTTAATGAATAAACAAACGAAACTATGTCAAAATTTTCTAAAATCAATAAACGTTCTAAATCAATAAATTTTCTAAAGAGGCACGAACACCTCGCACGGGATCAATGTAACTTGTAGGAACTGACCACGTAGTCCCAGGTCTCCCGGTTTGTGAATATGACGATAATTTGCAAAAATCAACACTTAAACTTAAAAATAAGCCGTTAAAGGGTGAAAACCCAAACCAGCCCCTAAACGACCCCGTAAGAGGCACAAACACCTCGCACATGACCAATGTAACTTGTAGGAACTGACCGCGTAGTCCCGGGTCTCTCGGTTTGAGAATATGATGATAATTTGCAAAAATCACACTTAGACTTAAAAATAAGTCGTTAAAGGGTGGAAACCCAAACCAGCCCCCAAACGACCTCGTAAGAGGCACTAACACCTCGCAGGGGACCAATGTAACTTGTAGGAACTGACCGCGTAGTCCCGGGTCTCTCGGTTTGAAAATATGACGATAATTTGTAAAAATCACACTTAGACTTAAAAACAAGCCATTAAAGGGAGAAAACCCAAACCAGGCCCAAAATGACCCCGTAGGAGGCACGAACACCTCGCATGGGACCAATGTAACTTGTAGGAACTTACCGCGTAGTCCCGGGTCTGCCGGTTTGTGAATATGACAATAATTTGCAAAAATCAAAACTTAAGCTTAAAAACAAGCCGTTAAAGAGTGAAAACCCAAACCAGCCTCCAAACGACCCCGTAAGAGGCACGAACACATGTCACGGGACCAATGTAACTTGTAGGAACTGACCGCATTATCCCGGATCTCTCGATTTGAGAATATGATGATAATTTTCAAAAATCACACTTAGACTTAAAAATAAGCCGTTAAAGGGTGAAAACCCAAACTAGCCCCCAAACGATCACGTAAGAGGCATGAACACCTCGCATGGGACAAATGTAACTTGTAGGAACTGACTGCGTAGTTTCGGGTCTCCCGGTTTGTAAATATGACGATAATTTGCAAAAATCAACACTTAAACTTAAAAATAAGCCGTTAAAGGGTGAAAACCCAAACCAACCCTCAAACGATCCCGTAAGAGGCACGAATACCTCGCACATGACCAATGTAACTTGTAGGAACTGACCGCGTAGTCCCGGGTCTCTCGATTTGAGAATATGATGATAATTGTCAAAAATCACACTTAGACTTAAAAATAAGCCGTTAAAGGGTGAAAACCCAAACCAGCCCCCAAACGACCCCGTAGGAGGCACGATCACCTCGCACGGGACCAATGTAACTTGTAAGAACTGATCGCGTAGTTCCGAGTCTTCCGGTTTGTGAATATGATGATAATTTGCAAAAATCAGCACTTAAACTTAAAAATAAGCCATTAAAGGGTGAAAACCCAAACCAGCCCCCAAACGATCCCGTAAGAGGCACGAACACCTCGTACGGGACCAATGTAACTTGTAGGAACTGACCGCATAGTCCCGAGTCTCCCGATTTGTGAATATGATGATAATTTACAAAAATCAACACTAAAACTTAAAAACAAGCCATTAAAGGGGAAAACCCAAACCAGCCCCTAAACGACCCCGTAAGAGGCACGGACACCTCGCACGGGACCAATGTAACTTGTAGGAACTGACCGTGTAGTCCCGGGTCTCTTGATTTCAGAATATGATGATAATTTGCAAAAATCACACTTAGACTTAAAAACAAGCCGTTAAAGGGTGAAAACCCAAACCAGCCCCCAAATGACCCCGTAAGAGGCACGAACACCTCGCACGAGACCAAATGTAACTTGTAGGAACTGACCGCGTAGTCCCGGGTCTCTCCGTTTGAGAATATGATGATAATTTATAAAAATCATACTTAGACTTAAAAACGAGCCGTTAAAGGGAGAAAACCCAAACCAGGCCCCAAACGACCCCGTAGGAGGCACGAACACCTCGCATGGGACCAATGTAACTTGTAGGAACTGATCGCGTAGTCCCGGGTCTGATGGTTTATGAATATGACGATAATTTGCAAAAATCAACACTTAAGCTTAAACACAAGTCGTTAAAGAGTGAAAACCCAAACCAACCCCCAAACGACCCCGTAAGAGGCACAAACACATGGCACGGGACCAATGTAACTTGTAGGAACTGATCGCCTTTTCCCGGGTCTTTCGGTTTGAGAATATGATGATAATTTTCAAAAATCACACTTAGACTTAAAAATAAGCCGTTAAAGGGTGAAAATCCAAACTAGCCCCCAAACGATCACGTAAGAGGCACGAACACCTCGCACGGGACCAATGTAACTTGTAAGAACTGACCGCGTAGTCCCGGATCTCCCGATTTGTGAATATGACGATAATTTGTAAAAATCAACACTTAAACTTAAAAATAATCCGTTAAAGGAAGGGTGAAAACCCAAACCAGCCCTCAAACGACCCCGTAAGAGGCACGAACACCTCGTACGGGACCAATGTAACTTGTAGGAACTGACCGCGTAGTCCCGGGTCTCTCGGTTTGAGAATATGACGATGATTTGTAAAAATCACACTTAGACTTAAAAACAAGTCGTTAAAGGGTGAAAACCCAAACCATTCCCCAAATGACCCCATAGGAGGCACGAACACCTCGCACGGGACCAATGTAACTTGTAGGAACTGACCGCGTAGTCCCGGGTCTCCCGATTTGTGAATATGATGATAATTTGCAAAAATCAACACTTAAACTTAAAAATAAGCCGTTAAAGGGTGAAAACCCAAACTAGCCCCCAAACGACCCCGTAAGAGGCACGAACACCTCGCACGGGACCAATGTAACTTGTAGGAACTGATCGCGTAGTCCCGGGTCTCCCAGTTTGTGAATATGACGATAATTTCCACTCCTATATGTAATTTTTTAGTTTGAGTTGATTTTTTTTGTAAATTATTGGGTTACTAATATCGTATCTTTTTTGCATCCAATTTTTTTTGCAGGATAACAGTTTATCGTTGGCATTTATTCACGTGGAACACACAGAGAACTCAATGGTTTACAACAAGGGATTTATTCATGATTCCATTTTTTTGTGTTATGGTCGTGCGGGCTTTTGTAGTTTTATTGTTAACTTTTATGGCCGTGCGGGCTTTTGTAAGTTAATTGCAAGGTTCTAAAAAATGCGGGGCGTGATCGAGGCGTGGAGGCCAAGCCTTAAGCCTTAGAAGCCTAGGCGGGCCTTAGCGTAAAAAACGTGAAAAGGCGTTTAGGTCTTTTTAATATATTTTAATATTTTTTAACCATAATAAGGCTATTAAAATACTAAAATTGTACATATCATAAAAATATGTCTGAATATTTGCAAATAAAAATACTATTTGATTATTTTGGATGAGATAATGGTCCGGTTTGCAAAAAATCTTTAAAAGGCGATATCGTTTCACTAAAGCATTGTTGTTTTTAGAGAAAAAGTACGCCTTAAGGGTTTTATCAAGCATAAGGCGTCAAAATCTTAAGGCGGGGCGTTTCTCCCAATCTTCAAGCCTAGGCGGGTTTTTTAGAACAATGGTTAATTGTTATATTTTGTGGCTGTGCGGGCTTTATGTTAGGCATGTTTTGTATTAGCAGAAAATAGAGGAAACTCTGCCCAATTTTTTTTGGCCTGTGAACTATAAAAGACTAGTTATATTTTGAAGTTCGTATGTACATTAGTTTATCAACAACGTGTAATATTTTTAATTTGTGAATTTTTGTGTTTTCAAATAATAATTTTTTTTCTTTTTATAAATTTTTTTGGCACAATTCAAAATCGTGGCAAAAGTGTATCATGTTTTGGCACGGTTTTGAACTGTGCCAAATTTTTTTAAACTGTGCTAAATCTGGCACAGTTAAAAACTGTGCCAAAAGTGTGCCAGAAATATCAAATTCTAGCACGGTTTAAAAGTGTTCCAGAAGTGTTCCTGTTTGGCCAAATCTGGCACACTTTTGAGCCGTGCTAGAAAAAAGTGGCCATTTTGGAACACCTGATTCTGGCACAGTTCAAAACCGTGCCAGATTTGATCTAGCACAGTTTTAAACCGTGCCAGATTCCTGTTTTTGGTGTAGTGTAAATGTTGGAGGGTCATTTTATAGCTAGAATTAAGAGAGAAAGCGGGATTATATTTTTGGGAGGATATTTAAGGGGTTGATAAGGTGGAGGACAACCCACCTTTCATATTCTATACAAAAGATTGAGAGAGATAACCCTAGAGAAGAGAAAAATAGAGAAACAAAAGGATCTTAAAGAAGAAAAGAAGAGGATTCAACTTGGCATAGAAGACTTCGAATTTGTAATCCAACATGGCAAGTAAATACTTGCATTATATCATATTTTTTTTTTGTAGTTAATTACTTTATTAGTTTAAAATAGAAGTTGGGGGATTTTGAGTATGAAAGATTGAAATTTAATGATTTGGTAAAGAAACCTAATGACGAAAATGAATGACCTTGAAACAATGATCAATTTGGATTGATTATGCTCGTAGTTAGAAAAAAAATTATGATTTTTAATGGGAGAGGATGTAAATAAAAGATGGAATCTTTAATAATCAACTTGATAAAAGAATTGTGATCTTGAATTTATGGGGAGTTTCCATGTTATAATCAAATAAATAGTGACGGGATAATGTTTTTCGGATGATATATGGATTGTAGTTCTTGGAATTTTGGTAGAAATAATAATACAAATGAAGTTGGGCTTTGGGGGATGAATCCCGCCTAAGAAAAATGCTTTAGGTCTTTGTTTTGTAATCTTGTTCGAACCTCATTCGAACGAGATGCTTTTTTTAGTTCGAACGATATAGGATATCGATCGAAGACCCACGGGTTTGGGTCGGGCTTGGATCGTGAAAATGTTTTGAATTTTATTATGAACTTAAGTGAATAGGTGGGAGGTTATCCAAGTGAGTGAATATTTAATTAAAAGTATTTTTTTGTCTCTATTTATTAGTTGTGAATTTAATAATTAACTATGGTGCTTAGGTAAGGGACTAGTTAAATAATTAATCGGGAAATTGGACAAACTTCTGGATTTGGGTGAACCGAAGATATGGGTACGAGTTTGGTAATTATTATATATACATATTAAAGTAACATGTATATATAAGTATGTGTGCTTGCTACTTGTTTTATTTAAACATACCTACTCGGGAGTGCTATCATAGGAAGTTGTGCGTAGTGGATAGCTTAGGTTGATTCCCCAGGTTACAGTACTATTGCATGACCACTATCTGTGTGTGAGGATAAATGTTAGTTTCGGGACCGGTTGGGCACGATGTGGTATGGTTGCGACCCACAGATGTATGTCTATGACCGCCTCCATTGTATGTGTATTCATTTGGGATCAATAGTGATATTTTGACCCCGTGGATCGATGTGAGGCGTGATGTCTGTAGCCGAATAACAGACGAGGAATGTATTCGTGAGGTCCAAAATCTTGGGATATGTTTATACGTATATAACGAGCGATAAATATGTATGTTTATACGATATAGTGTGTATATCTATCTATAGCACGAGTGTAGATATGTTATGTTTACCACGTGAATAATTATTTACAACAAGTCTATCACTATAGTATTATTTATGAACGAGTACTTAGTGAAGGTAGTTATACTTGGCTAATAGAGAGTATTAGTGAGATTGGGCTTAATAGAGATTGTATATCCTTGTTAGACATGATATTTTAATTAGGATATTGAAATGAACACGTTAGGTGCGCACTATAGTTAGGAGGTGAGGTTTTATCTCATGTGAGTGCGACTAGTTAATCTTAAAATCAATACACAATTGTTTTAATCGATTTAAAATAATTATTTACTTGCGGAATATTTTATACTCTTTGGGCTTTGACCCATAGGTTTTTGTCTTTCCTTGTTTATCCTTTTATTACCACAGGTGTGCAGCAGCAGCAACAGAGACAACAGGGATACATCCATTTTTGTCATTCAGTAGATGTGGACGCTATGTCCTTGCTTAGATGCCCCAATCAATTCTTATCTAGATAGTATCAGTTATTTTAGTTTACCGTTGGGCGTGTTGACCTTGATGGATAGGCTTTTATCTTACTATCAGAATGTTATATTTTTGTCAAATATTGAATTTTCTATACTTAGTTATTATTCGTTTTTACATTGTGGATGTTTTATTTGGTGACCAATGGTTTATTTGGTTCAAACATATTACTTACTTATGCTTGAGGGTTATTTCAGTTATTGTGATTATATGGTTTGTTCGTATTTATATTATATTGCTATTGTGATAGTGATACTGGGAATGAACCATACGGAGGTTTTCGCTTTATTTTAGTAGAAGACTGGCCACTTGGTATAAAAATATATGGGTTATCACAGCTGGTATCCGAGTATCAGGTTCTAGTGTCCTTAGGATCGGTGCAAACTTACGACATTATTTGTGTTGCGTTTCTTTGATGTTGAGCCCTATATCTAGGACTGTTATTTCATATTATGCATTTACGTTCTTCTGCTATTATTTAGGGTTGAAGTGAATCTCATACAATTTCGGTTTGATTTTAAATGACAAACAACAAGAGAGGTAAACCAACACATGCCAATAGGAGGGTCATCGAGGAGGAGGCTCAGCCGGAGCTGCATGCCACTCAGGGGACTGCGATGACAACAGATGTCGCTAATATTGTTGCATAGGCGGTTAATGTCGCGATGATTACCTTAGTATAACATTTTTCCTAGGCACAACCACAATAGCCAATGGAATCAATTCAGGTTCATCCAGTGTCGTCTGTTTAGGAGAGAGTCAGGGAGGCCTTTTAGAAAGGTCATCCACTAGAGTTCTAAGAGAGCTCAGATGTGGTTGTAGCTAGCCAATAGGATAAAGAAATCTAGAGGAACTTCCATATGTTGAGTGCGATGACACTTAAACACCAATACTAGCTACTTGTAAGCTAGTGTGAGCAGCACTTCAGTTGTGGGAGTCGATCATCATAGTAAAGGAGAGAGATACTATGACCATACAAGAGTTCTAGATGTGGTTTGACCACAAGTAATTTTTGTCAACAGTGAAAACGGAGATCAGGAGGAGGTTCTTAGACCTTCCACAGGGAGGGCCGGATTATTGCCGAATACGAGGAGGAGTTCATGCACCTAGTGAACTTTGTTCCAAACGAGGTGAACACTAAGGAGAAGAGAGTCCTCAAGTTTACTGATGGACTCACTTAGAGGATTTTCCAGCACTTACTGGGAAACCCGACATTGTGTACCTACATTAAGTATCATCACTTCCATTTGAGGGTAGGTAAGAGGACTGAAGAGTCTAGCCAGCAGGGTAAGGTAGCGGGTAGTGGTGCTAGCGGGATGACACAATAGCAGCAAAGGTAGAATGAGCGGGGTACCTAGTAGGGGGACTCTATTAAGAGGTTCAAGACGGGTAATGGTAACTTTAGGCAGGGTTAACATCAGCATACTCCTCAGGCTAGCAGGGCCAGAGGAATTGGTCAGGTGGCCAACAAGGTTGGGATTATCTGGGCCAGCAAGGCCAAAGGCGAGGGCAACCTTGTCAGGGCCAACAGGGACAGAGGCAGGTAGACCCTATTGGGATATTCTTCATGTGTATGGAGTAGGTTCACATACACTATGCATGCCTGAACAGGGCTAAGGGCCAAAAGCAAAGTGCCCAGTAGGAGCAGTAAGTACAACAACTTCCAGCCTCACTGATAATTTTAGCATTTCCTCCTCCGCAGGGGAAGGGCAGGGGCAAGACAGTTTGGGCGAGTGTATCACCTCCGAGGACCAGTTTTACCACAAGCAATTGAAGGTATGTTTTCGATCCATGGACACATGTGCACATTCTATTTAATACAATAGCGTCTCATTTGTTATCACTAGGTTTGCACGTGTGACGAGTTTAGTGGATTTAGCTCCGACTATTATCATGACTACAGATTCACCGTTAGGTGGTGGGACTCTTATTCGTTCCATCTGTAAGGGGGCTGCTAGGGACATGGGGAGGTTGTGTTTAGTAGCGGATCTGCTCATCTTAGACTTGGACGAGTATGATGTTATTTTGGGTATGGACTGGTTAGTGACATATAAAGTGATGGTGGACTGTTACTGTAGGACTGTTGTGTTCGCTATACTAGAGAAGGGCATTTTTCTTATGTAGATGCCTCTTTCGGATGGAGGATCAAGCACGCATTTATACTACATTGAGGAGGAGACCTATGAGGGCATAGTCATTTCATTCGATTGGATCCCTATTGTTAGATATTATGCTGATGTGTTTCAGGAGATACCAGGATTACCACCTAGTCGGGAGATTGATTTTGTTACCAACTTAGCATCGGGGAATAGGCTAATAGTGTAAGCACTATATATCGTATGGAGTCTTTAGAGATGCGGGAGTTGAGGGATCAGATTCAGCATTTGTTGGGGCATGATTTTAGTAATAGGAGTACTTAAATTTGTTGTGCCCTAGTTTTATTTATGAAGAAGAAGGATACATCGTTAAGATTATGTATCAATTATCGGGAGTTAAGTAAGGTCACGATCCATAATATGTATTCGTTGCTATGTATAGATGACTTGTTCGATCAGCTGAGGGGACAAGCGTACCTCTCTATGATTGATTTGAGGTCGGGGTACCATCAGTTATGTATCAGGGAAGAAAATGCCCCTAAGATCCCATTTTTTACTAGATATGTTTCTTATGAGTTCAGGGTTATGCTGTTCAGGCTAACTAATGCACCAATAATTTTTATGGATCGCATGAACATAGTAATTAGGGATTTCTTGATCAGTTTGTCATTGTGTTCATGGATGACATCTTGATTTATTCTCGGGCAGAGGGCCAGCATACAAAGAACTTGCGTATGGTTCTTCAAACCTTGCAGGAACACTAGTTGCATTCCAAGATTGAGAAGTATGAATTTTGGTTATGGGAGGTGCAGTTCATGGGTTGCATTATCTTCGAGAGAGGGATTCCTGTAGATCCAAGTAAAGTGTCAGCAGTGAAGGAATGGGAATAACCCAGGACACCGATAAAGTTGCATAGTTTTCTGGGGTTAGTAGGTACTACCGTCGGTTCATCAGAGGATTTTCAAAGATTGCATGTCCCTTAACGAATTTAACTTGTAAGGGAGTACCTTTTGTTTGGAATGACCACTATCAGTTAGCTTTCTATAAGTGAAAGGACAAGTTAACTTCAACACCAGTACTCGCATCGCCTAAGGGAGGAGTGGAGTACTTCATTTTTATCGATGCGTTCTTACAGGGACTTAGGGGAGTTCTACAACAGGTGGAGTGGGCCATAGCTTATGCATCTCGCAAGCTTAATCCCCATGAGAAAAACTATCCCACTCATGACTTAGAGTTAGCAACGGTCGTATTCGCCTTTAGGATTTGGAGGCACTATCTTCTGGGGGAGAAGTTTCGATTGTTCATGGACCATAAATCACTTCAGTATTTTTTCACGCAGAAGGAACTGAATATGAGGCAGCATATGTGGCTTAAGTTCGTGAAGGATTATCATTTTAACATCCATTATCTTCCAGGGAAGGCTAATATAGTAGCAGATTCATTGAGCTATATGCTATAATGATAGTAATAGTAGTGTAGAAGGCGAAGTACGTACATCTTCATCAGGAGGATGAGGTAGTCTGGGAATACTTAGCAGTGATGACAACCACACCGGATATCATTTTGAGATTTTTGAAGGCACGACCAGGGGATCGGTCTTATCAGGAGAGGATTCAACAGTTATTAGTGGGTGGAGTGGAGTCTTAGTGAGTTAATTTTGAGGGTGGCTTATGCCTCAATGGGAGGTTTATATTTCAAGACGATAAGGATATACAGTGCGCAGTTATGCAGGATGTGCATGGGTCATAAATTTTGGTTCATCTAAGAGGGGATAAGATGTACCAGGATATGAGGTGATATTATTAGTTGGCCGAAATGAAGCGGGACATAGAAGAATGTTTCTCTAGGAGCACCACTTGTCAGATGGTAAAAGTCGACCATCAGTGACTAGCCGGGGGTTCTGCAACTGTTAGAGATTCTGGCGTAGAAATGGAAGATTATTTCAATGGACTTTATCACAGGGTTACCATCATCACAATGGTGTCATGACATCACAGTAGGCTATTTTTTTCTAGTTCAGGTGGATTATATAATGGGGTAGTATACGCAATAGTTCATAACAAGATAATAAGATTATACGGGGTGCCTCTCTACATTATTTCATATCGAGATAAGATATTTGTGTCCAACTTTAAGTGAAGCTTTCAAGAGGAGATGTGGACAGAGTTGCATTTAGGCACGACTTATCACTCTTAAATCGACGAGAAGATATAGGGGCGAATCAGATGTTAAAGTATATGCCGAGGATGAGTATTCTGGATTTTAAAGGCAGTTGGTAGTAGTATTTGTCTCTCGTGGAGTTTGTGTATAACAACTCTAACCAGTTCACTATTGACATGGTACCGTTTGAGGCCTTATACGGAAAACCTTTTCGTTCGCCCTCTTCTTGGTTAGTGGTAGGGGACAATAGGTTAATTGGGACGAATTTGATTCAGGAGACGTCATTGAAGATCGAGTTCATCAAGAGTCATATTCGGGTAGCTCGGTAAAGGTAGAAGAGTTATGTAAATGCGAATCATAGATTTGTAGAGCTTGACATAGGTGACCAGGTGTTATTGCTGGTATCTCCCTTAAAAAGAATGATGTGATTTGTGAAGAAAAGAAGTTGGTACCTAGGTAATTGGGGATTTTTCCCATTATTGAGAGGATTGGGCCGATTGCATATAGGCTCACCTTACCAGAGCATTTGCTGAGAATTCACAATGTATCCCATGTGTTGTCGTTGAAGAAGTATTGCAGGGGTGATGTGGCTTACTAGCACATACCGTTAAGGGAGATTGACTTGCAGTTAGATATCTCATATGAGGAGATACATGTTTCCATTTTAGATCGTAGCGAGCATAAGCTTCAATCGAAGGTGGTACCATTAATGTGTATAAAGTGAGGACACCACAATATTATTGAGTCGACGTGGGAGCGTGATGATGATACATGAGAAAAGTATTTGGAGCTCTTCGTGGAAGGTACGTTCGAACTGTGAGGAAAAAATTTCGTTGTTAGGGGGAAGAATATAATACCCTATACTTTTGTTATTAATAAATTTTTGTGTGCTTTATATTATTAAATTAACAGGGAGAATTAAATTAGAATTTAGTAAATATTAAATAGCGACATAAAAGATTAATATTTATTATAATTATTATTTACTTGTGTGTGATAAGTAAATACTTATATGATTAATTATATGTCATGTATGAGTGATAGCGAAGGTTTATTATGATGGGTCGATAGGGCGTTACATCGACGGATCGATATAATTTATGGGCGACATGTAGGATATACACGTGTTGAGCCCAGTTAATAAAAAGTTAGCATATTTGGAGTTGGGTGACTCAAATAACCTTTTCGAGTGCACCAGTGATCCAGGGAGGGTCGAAATAGTCCAGAATAGGTACCCGGGCATTATGTTTGGGTTCTGGTTGCTTTTTAGACATAAAAGGACCCATATAAGGGTAAGAGGATCATTTATAACTATAATTAAGAGAAAACTGGATTAGGTTTTTGCGAGTACATTTAAGGGGTTGGAAAGGTGGATTATAACGCACCTTTCATATTCCATACAAAAGATTGAGAGAGAGAGAGAGAGAGAGAGAGGGAGAGAGAGAGAGAGAGAACCCTAGAGAAGAGAGTACGAGGAAAAAGAAGAGGGGTCTTAAATAGGAGAAGAAGAGGATTCAACCCGGCATAGAAAACTTTAGATTTATAATCCAACAAGGCAAGTAAATAGTTACTTTGTATCGCAATTTCATTGGAGTTAATTACTTTCTTAGTTTAAAATAGAAATTAGGGATTTTGAGTATGAAAGATTAAAATTTGATGATTTGGTGAAGAAACCTAATGATGAAAGATAAATATCCTTGAATCAATGATTAATTTGGATTGGTTATGCTTGTAGTTAGAAATAAAATTTTGGGTTTTAGTGGGAGAGGATGTAGAACTTAGATAAAAGATGAAATCTTTAATAATAAACTTGATAAAAGAATTGTGATCTTGAATAGTTACAAATATATAGTGATGGGATCATGTTTTTCAGATGATTTATTGGTTATAGTTCTTGGAATTTTGGTAGAGAGAACACTATAAACGAAGTTGGGTTTTTGGGGATGAATCACGCCTAAGAAAAATGCCTCAGGTCTGTGTTATGTAATCTCGTTTGAACCTCGTTCGAATGAAATGTTGTTTTTCATTCGAACGAGATGGGATTTCGTTCGAATGACTCGTGAGTTTGGGTCGAGTTTGGATCGTGGAAATATTTCAAGTATTTTTATGAACTCAAACGAGTATGTGGGAGGTTATACAAGTGAGTGGATATTTAATTAAAAAATAGTTTTATGTCGCTATTTGCCAGTTGAGAATTTAATAATTAACTAGGGTGCTCAGGTAAGGGACTAGTTAAATAATTAATCGAGAAGTTGGTTAAACTTCATGATTTGGGTGAACCGTGCGTGATTGGATATCTGTACGAGTTTGGTAATTATTATATATACATATTAGAGTAACGTGTATATATACATATTAGAGTGACGAGTTTGGAGGCAGCCTTTTCAGTCCCTTACCATAACAAAACAAATCATTAGTGGCAAAAAACTTCGTTACCAAATGAAAAAATTTCGTCACCAAAAGCATTTGGTGATGAATAAAATTTCGTCAATCTTCCATCACGAAAGCCCCATCGCTAAAGGTTTTGGCGATAAAATACAAATTTTGTCACCAAATAGTATACCCTTTGGTGACAAAATATTTTCTGTCACGTAATAGTAAATTTTTAGTGATAAAATTATTTGTAGCCAAAGATCTTATTTTTTTGTCCCAAAAATGCTAATTTTGTCACATAATGTATACGATAATATGCAAAAGGATAACTATTTAGTGAAAAAATTAATATACTTCGGGGACAAAATATTTTCCTCATGAAATGAATTTTATTGTCAAAATATTATAAATATAGAACTCATAATTTTTTCATTTCTCATACAGATATTCAATCAAATAAATATTAATTATATAATCGACTATATTTCATCGAAATTATATAAGTAATCAACTACCATCATATAAATACTCAAAATTAAGGTTCAAAAGATTATATAATTTATACGAAAGCATTCGTACAAATATCTCAAAACCATTGATCAATTACCGAGTAGCCTACATCATTTGTTAAAACATATCAACTACAAAGTAGGCTCCAAAAAATAATTCTTAAGGCATTAGTGTCTAACTTTATATTTACTAAGGCATTAGTTTCTAATCAATTACAAAATAGCCTCCAAAAAATAATTCCAAACAAGTTTGTTAAGTTCTCCTTGCATCTTCATCATCACCCCAAAAAGAATTTTCAAAAAAGCGTCCTCACATCGTCCCAATCTGCAATTCAAAAAGTACCAAGGCATTAGTTCTAACTTTATAATTCTATTAACAATTGATAAATTGAATAACATCAACTAAGAAATAACACGCATTGAGCTAAACACCAAAAAAATACTTCAATTTTATTTTAATATTTTAAAAAAATCGATAGAGTTTCCTTTGTTTATTGACTAAAACCACCTTGTTGAAATAAAAAATTAACAAAATCAAGGAATCCAATGACAATCCACCAAAATACCCCTTCCATTGATTCAAAATATAAGGTAGTAGCATCGTCAATATTTTAAATTTTTTTTGCGGAGTTTTCCTTTATTTATAGACTACAACCATCATCTTAATTAAAAAAAAAAGTCAAGAAACCTAATGACAATCCACGCAAATACCCCTTCCACCAATTTAACAAATAAGGTAATAGCATCACCAATAGAGATATTAAATAACTCAAAGGATGTGAATCCAACAATGTAATTTCGATAAATTCAACATTAAAATTATTAAAACTTACCATAAAGTAAATGTGTGAGGAAGGGAACCCAATGCTTTTAAAGCATCACACATTTTGTCGAATACAAAATCACGAGCCTCTAAATGTTTTAGTTGCTCATCACAAGCCTGTAGTTGTTCCTTTAAGTCACGATTCACTCTCTGAGCTTTCCTAAGAGCCTTCTCCAACTCTGCTGTAACACCCCGCCTAATTAAATACCGGGTGGCCAGTCCCATATAAAATTAAAATAGAATATACAGTTGGCTCATTCTTAGCATCACTGTCGAAAACATTTATAACTCACCCAATACCCAATTAAGCTGGTGTTAAAAACTTTCCAAATTTTAATTACAACAAAAACCATTTTTACTTTAAGAATAACACAACACATTTTATTCTACAACACTGATAACCGAACATATAACACAAATGAATTTAAATGCAATTGAAATAAACATTCCCAAATAATATTAAGCCATTAAAGTAATCCCAACAATAACAAATGTATTTAAAATGACACGAACACAATAGTATTTGACTCCGATAGAAAAGAGATAACTGAATCCTTTTTGGGCGACATGCCCTAACTATTAGAATACTGTGAATCAAATGAAGATAGGCGTCTAAGCAAAACTCCATAGCTCCATAGCTCATTGTAATTCGCTAAGTTTGGCGTCCCTGTTGCTGGACACCTGATATAGAAGGTACAATAAAAAAGAAAATATGCAAGGAAACGGGTCAGAGCCCGATTGTGAAAATGATTTTGAAAACAACAAGTATTTAACAAGTGCAATAAAGAATTTATTATGTACATGTTAGCATCCAAACTCTCACTTGCTATTTTCACCTCTCAACTAGAGTGCACACTTAGCGTTTCCTATTAACCTCCAAGTTAATGGTTGCTCTTCACTAGTTCCCATAATATGATTCCATCTCGTATCGTAACCCCATATGTCCCATACCATACGTCATATAATTATTCATATACGTTTCTCATTTATATGAATCGTTTCTCATTAACATGAATTAAGCTCTTCAATAAATATTCATTAACTTACTTCAATTCTTTTCTCAATTCACCGTTATCTACAATTATCACGCAGTAGATGATTTAACCACAATATAACCATTCATTCATTTAATTCATTATATATATATTCATATGTAATACGACACCCCGAGTCACAGCTGCGGTGCAATGCATTACTCTGCTATCATGTCCCATCATCCCTGGTCGCCGAATAGGGGACTAAAGGTTCGGTAAGGATTCCTCGAACCACAAACAACAACATACAAATTAGAGGCGAACATAGTTATCGTATCCATGGGTCGCGCACATACCTACATACCCACAGTCAGCGGACTTATCAACTCCCCAATAAGTCTTTCATAGACCTATGTTCTTGAGTGACAGATCAAAGATCCCATGGATTCATTAGGATATGACTGCCCTCACGCGCAAACCTCCCGTCGATAGCAAGTAAGCTAGGTATGTCTGATGGTGCTGGAAATAACACCACCCTTCAAGGTGTTTGTGATCTCAATTCAACGTTAACAATGGTAGTAGAAGGGTAGATACACACATATAGTAGAAGGATGTGAGGAGAAGAGGATTCATGCCGGAATATAAGTGGTTCAGCCAATCTGGCCTACGTCCACTGTGCAAGTGTATGATGTGTATCACTGTATGAGGTCTCTAATGGACATAGATATAATCTCTCAAGCTTTCTCTCTCTACTGTGTATTTGAACAAAGTTTCATCTAGGGTTGCTAAATTTGGATCCCTTTCTAAGGAGGAGAGATAAATATTTGTAGTGCCTGGGGGGTGTAGTGTACCCCCCATGCATGTAAAGAGTATGTGTGTGTTGATCTAGCCAATATGATGAAGACATCTATCCCTGTCACATGTAGAGAATGATGATGAAATATTCCCCCCACGTGGGGGGAATGATTTGTTATAACTGATTTGTGTCCACGTGTCCTTGTCCACACATATGTCAATAAGTGCTCGGCCTCCGTGCATGGTCATAACCTCGGATTGGAAGAGTCCGAGGTTGGTAAGGTCTAGCTGCCTATCCATTTCGAGATGAGCCATCATGGTCTCGGCTTAAGCGAAGCCGAGGTAAGGTATTAAGGTCGGCCTGGGCTGAGGTTAAACTGGAATATGCCTAGAACATCGGCTGATTCACTGATGGGGTTGACCTTGGTAGAAGTATGGGTCCTTGTAACCTCGGCCTACCCCCGACCGAGGTTGTCATTCTTGGGTGAACTGATGAACTGCTGACCCCCGAATTCATGCAGTCTTCGCTGGAAGAGGTTGGTAGTGGTGTCGGCCAAGGCCGACCCTGCTATGGCCGAGGCTGCTGGTCACTGATCTAAGGCCTTTCCAACGTCGGCCATATTCTCGATCGAGGTTGATGTCTTTGAGCCGAGGTGGCACATTTGGGGCACATCAATCACCCCCCAACCCTTAATTACATGTGAGAGCAGGTGATTGTGGGGTCTCTACATCTCCGAGGTCTCTCTTGTGCCAATGTCCATTTGAAACTTGTCCATTGCTGAAGTGTGAGGCGTGCCAGGCAAGCATGTGATGTCAGTCATCCTTTGGGGCTCCCAAGGCAATAATGGGCCTTGGGAAACATGCATTCATATTAATGGTTTAAACCCTATTTTCCCTCTTTCATCTTCACTTCTCTCTTTTTCCTGGTTTGAATTGCGTCTGCAGCTTTCTCTCTCTAGCAAGGCTCTGGCTTGAAGCTTTTGGTGGTGATTCCCTGCATTTTCTTCCTTCTCCCTTACCATTTTATCTTCAGGTATCCTCTACCATTCTTTCTTCTTTATTTTTTCTGTCTTCTTCTTACTTTTGCATTTTTCGATGAGTTTTTGGAGATTTTCGATGAGGTTTCCATTTTTTCTGGTGAACTGTTCTTGTGTGTTCTTGCTCTAGGTTTGATAGTTTGATCTTTAAATTACATCATTCCATTAGCCAGTCCTGTTTGTTATTTAGGAGAGTTGTAAGTGTAGGGTCTACCTATTATGCTCAGACCCCTTTTCCAACTCCTAGAGGAGTCCCCTTCTCTCAGAGAGAAGAATTTAGAGAAAATTAGGCAAATAGAAAGAGCCCAGGAGGAAGCTCGTAGGCCAGAGGAATTCCCCCTCAGACCTATCTTTCCACCATCTCTGAAGGTTGTATAACCTGAACCATCAAAACCAGCTAGCCAAGCAGAGGTCCCTGATGAACCCTCACCGATGTCTGAGTCTGAGTCTTCCACCTCAGACCCTATGTCCGTGGGCTTTTTTCAAGAGGCCATGGACTTCTTAAATCAATAAGATCAGGTCCCTGATCAGGTAGAGGTTTCCAGTCGGGCCTCGTCTCATAAAAATTTAAGCACATCATCCTCTTCCTCAGAGGTTGAAATTGTTGAACCAAGCGTGGCTATTCCACCAATCCTTGATGCCATTCCCCTGTCGGCCGTCACAGAGGATGAATTCACTCAGAGGTTTCTAAGTAATCCCCCAATGTCTGCTCAGGCAGACGTTGAGCTAGATAACGACGATGATGATGATGCTGAGAGTGATGTCGACGTCTCTGAGGCGGTCGAGATTGAGAGTACAGTTAGTGAGGTCGACCTTCTTTGCTTTAGATACCTATACTCCATCAGCCCCTCCATAAAGCTCAGGAGACCTCTGAGGGAAGAGAGGGCTTACCACGGCCGAGATGGTGAGATCTGCTTGTACGAGCAGATGTTCAAGTTGGGGTTTCGTCTGCCCATCCATCCTATTATTAGGTCTATACTAGCCTATATCAACTTGACCCCTTCCCAGTTATCTCCCAATGCTTGGAGGGTAATAATTGGGGCCATTATCTTATGGAGGGTTGTTCATCACTCAGACCTTCCAGTCCAGGTCTTTGAAGGTTGCTATGTCCCTTCATCTGCTAGAAACCATACGAGATATTATTATTTTATAGCTCAGAAACCTGAAAAGAAGATGCTTCAGATAACTCAGACTTCTAATCATAACTAGAAGCCACGCTACTTCTTTACCTCAGGGCCATGGGAATTTGGCCCATGTGCCCCCTCTTCCCCACTAGAGCAGCGAATGCCTATAAGATGGGGGAAGGTTACAATGTCTGCCAAGGCCAACCCTGGTCTAAGCCTGTAAAATTTTCAGAAGGTCAAAGACCTTCAAGATCAGGGGATGCATGGTCTGCTCGTAAAATTTGAACACCTGATGACCCCTTACTACCTCTCTGAGACTGGTTTAGGGGGAAGTCCTCTTACAGAGCTTGGTAAGTTTTTATTTCAATAAGTTAAACCTCTGAATATATGTATATCTGATTCTCTAACTTAGACCCTCCTATTTTGCAGAGCGTCCAAAGGGAATATCTGATGAGCTTTGGAAAATGGCAGCACCAAGTTTGACGAAGCTTGATAAAAAGGCAGGTCTGAATGCTCCTCCTCCCCCTCCCTCAACCTCGAAGGCTCAGGACACAAGGAAGAGAAATGCTACTGCCCCTGCCCCTGAGGATCAGAGGCAGAAGAAGAAAGGTGGGGATTCTACCATCCCTATATCCTCTGCAGATGCGTTGGCTGCTCGTATAGAGCAACTGAAAATTAATGACAGCATCATAGGCCACAATCTGTAGGCACTGGATGCCATCGGCTCTGCCATGACCGAGGCTGACAAACGTTTTTGCCGGTCAATGGACACACCTCTGCTGGTTGAGTTTGGTCTCCACAGGTCTATTCAGGTATGACTTAATTTCAGTATAGCTTCAAAGTGTAACCTTTGTTTTGAATTTTAACTTATACACATGACCACATGATTTGCAGGGCCTAGCTGCTATGCATCATCTCGCCAACTGGACTCTGAGGAAGTTACCCCTCATCCAGAAGGGTCAAGAGGCCGAGAGGGTGCAAAACTCTCTGAATGCAGAGGTAGACCGTCTGAAGTCCGTCTTTGATGGGTCTGAGAAGAAGGTAAAGGAGATGGAGAAAGAGATCTCCGAGCTTAAAAAGGACCATGCTGTTGCTCTGAAGGCCAAAGACGATGTTCTCAAGCAAAAGGTCGACTCTGCAGTGAAGGCAACCCTTGAGGATGCTTCTGAGAGGATATTGGCTGATTATAAAGTCTCTGATGAATTCATGAGCTTCGGCTTTGAGTACCTCGAAAGAGGTATTAAGGCTACTATCAAATGGGTGGCTGCTAAGGAGAAGGAGGCAGGGAGTTTGAAGGTCTCTGACTTCATAGGTCTGGGTTTGTTAACCCTCAGCTTGCCCAAGCCCGTCAAGAGGTTGAAGAGGAGGTCACTGGCCCTGCAGAGACTGCGCCACTGGACGGTACAGAGATAGAGGGAGCTGACCTCAGGGAAGATGGGGACGAGGTGACCAACGTCGTCCAAGAGAATCAGACCGAGGATACCATCACTCTCACTTCGAATCCTTAGGCTATTTTGTGAAGCTTTCTGTACTATTTTATAACCTCTGATTGGATGTAACCTCTGAAGAACATTGTCAACTTATATTTTTTAATTTTTATAATTGGATGACAACCTCTGAGGAGGGTTTTTACTTCATTTGTTTTGTTTGTTGAATGCTTCTTTGCAATGTGATGTTCAGCTCTGAAGTCTTGGTGCAATGATGTCTGCTTAAACTAAATTAATAGTCTTACCTCAGACCTTGTCACCATATTATGATGTTATAAGGTCTGAGGTCATCAACTAAGAAGTCATCCTCATAAATAATATCACCAAATTAAATGATGTTAAGGGTCTAAGGTCATCCAAGTATTATGTCTGACCCCAGACCTTGTCACCACATGATGATGTTATAAGGTCTGAGGTCATCACTAAGATGTTATCCCCATAATTAATTTCATCAAATTAACGATGTTAAGGGTCTGAGGTCATCCAAGTATGATGTCTGACCTCAGACCTTGTCACCACATGATGATGTTATAAGGTCTGAGGTCATCACTAAGATGTTATCCCCATAATTAATTTCACCAAATTAATGATGTTAAGGGTCTGAGGTCATCCAAGTATGATGTATGACCTCAGACCTTGTCACCATATGATGATGTTATAAGGTCTGAGGTCATCACTAAGATGTTATCCCCATAATTAATTTCACCAAATTAATGATGTTAAGGTTCTGAGGTCATCCAAGTATGATGTCTGACCTTAGACCTTGTCACCACATGATGATGTTATAAGGTCTGAGGTCATCACTAAGATGTTATCCCCATAATTAATTTCACCAAATTAATGATGTTAAGGGTCTGAGGTCATCCAAGTATGATGTCTGACCTTAGACCTTATCACTACATGATGATGTTATAAGGTCTGAGGTCATCAACTAGGATGTTACCCTCATACTTTCTACCATTAGAGAACAATGAAGCAAGAATCGACATGGAAATTGATCTCTTATTAATAACCTCTTCTTAAGATGGTACATTTACATAACTTTCTGCAACTTCATATGTAATACTTCTTTAGGTGATCAGCATTCCAGGAGTTAGCGAAAGGTTCCCCTTCTAAGTTTTCTAGCCTATAGGTCCCGGGCACAACCTCTTCTATCACTTTGTAGGGACCATGCCAGTTTGGGTGGAGTTTGTTTGTTTTCTATAAGGTCTTCTTCAGTACTATGTCTCCCACGGTAATGGGTCTTGATTTCACCCTTTGATTGTAGAATTTTTCTGCTCTCTGCTGGTAAGCTGCTTGTCTAATTTCTGCGTCTTCCCTTCTCTCTTCAATCAGATATAGGTCTAGTCTCCTTTCTTCCCCATTTTTTTCAGGGTCATAGGTCTGAACCCTATGAGTAGGGAGTCCCACTTCTGTTGGTATAATGACCTCTGAGCCATGTGCTAGCATGAACGGGGTTTCTCCTGTTGGTGTCCTTGCCGTGGTTTTATAGGTCCATAACACAACGTAAACCTCTTCAGTCCATCTCCCCTTCACTTCTTCTAACCTCTTCTTGATTCCATCGAGGATTGTTCTGTTTGTGAAATCTGTCTGACCGTTTGCCTGAGGTCGACCGGGAGATGGGAAGAACTGCTTTATCCCCACTCTTTCGTAATACTTTTCTAAAGAGGAGTTCTTGAACTGGGTTCCATTATCTGAGATGAGAGTATTTGGGAGGCCATGTCTGCATATGATGTTCCTCCATATAAATTGGAAGGTCTTCTATTCTGTGATCGTTATCATCGGCTATGCCTCCACCCACTTTGAGAAGTAGTCAATGGCAACTATCAGAAATTGGTAATTATTGGCAGCTCTTGGTAGGGGTCGTACTAAGTTAATTCCCCATACTGTAAATGTCCATGGGGAGGTGATTGACGTCATAGATTGATGAGGTTGGTGAGGAATAGTGGAGAATCTCTGACATTTATCGCACCTCTTCACGTAAGATGCAGCATCTTTGGCCAAGGTTGGTCACCAATATCCCTGGGTAATAATTCTCTTGGCCAAGGGTCTTCCTCCTATGTGACTGGAGTAAGAGCCCTCGTGAACTTCCTGTAAGATGCGGGGAACTTCGGTGGGATGCACACATCTGAGGAGACGTAACATAAATCCCTTCTTATACAGGACGTCTCCTACTATAGAGAACTTGGCAGCCCTATATTTAAATTTCCTCCTCTCTCGCTTGGATTTCGATAGCTCTCCTTCTTTGATATATCTGACGAGGGGGTCCATCCACGAGTCTCGTAGGTTCAAATTGAGACAAGGGTTTCTAACCTCTTCATCCTCAATGGTCACTTTTGATAGGACCTCGATCGAAACTGTCCTTCTGATGTCTGTCTTCATTGCTGAAGCCAACCTTGCCAATGCATCTATGTGGTTGTTATTTTATCGAGGCACTCTCTTCATTTTTTTCTCTTCGAAATACTCTAGCATCATTCTCACCCTCTTCAGGTACTTAGCCATCCTTTCATCTTTGGCCTCATAGACCCCTAGTACTTGATTGACAACTAACCTTGAGTCGCTATGAAGTAGGAGTCGTCTTACTCCTAGAGTTTTTGCCAATGAGAGACCTGCTATCATGGCCTCATATTTTAACTCATTGTTAGATGCCTTGAAGTTGAACCTCAAAGCGTATTCAATATTGGCACCATCTCGAGCTAAAAGTATCAGCCCTGCACCGCTTCCACTATCACAGGAAGAACCATCAACGAGGAGATTCCAAATGTTTGTATTCGATGAGAAGGCCCCCTCTGACATGATTCCTTGCTTGAAGAGGTACCGATCCTCCTCATTCTCCACTACTCCGCTCCTGATCTTCTTGGATACGACCTCTTCCTGGTTTCAGAAGACGTTTGGTGTGACCTCTCTGTGTTCTCGTAAGACCATGTTGTTTTACCCTTCAGCACCCACTAGGTCATTCTCTGCCTCGGCCTCTTCCCATGTGAACTCAATAACAAAGTCTGCGAGGGCCTGCCCTTTGATGGCTGCCCTAGGTTAATAAGTAAGGTCATACTCTCCCAGCTCAATGGCCCAGGTCATCAATCTTCCAGACTTCTCAGGTTTATGGAGGACCTGTCTTAGTGGGGAATCGGTGAGGACGACCATGGAATGGGCTTGGAAGTAGGGCTTCATCTTCCTTGAAGCATGTATCAGGGCGTAGGCTAAATTTTCCATACGAGGATAATTTTGTTCGGACCCTTGAAGGGCTTTACTGTTGAAATACATAGGCCTTTGGATTCCAACGTCTTCCCGCACTATGGCTGCACTGATAGCCGATTCAGAGACTGCTAGATAAACATACAATTTCTCTCCTACTATGGGCCGAGATAATAACAAGGGAGACCCAAGGTAAGACTTGAGTTGGTTAAAATCTTCTTCCCACTCTTCATCCCACTGGAAGGCCTTTATAAGCACGTTAAAGAATGGAAGACACTTGTCCATTGCTCTGGAAACAAACCTGTTGAGTGCGGACACTCTCCCCGTGAGTCTTTGAACGTCCTTGATACTCCTTGGTGTCTTCATGTCAAGCAAAGCCTTGATTTTCTCAGGGTTTTATTCGATTCCTCTTTGATTGACAATAAATCCAAGAAACTTTCCAGCTCCTACCCTGAAGACACACTTCACGGGGTTGAGTTTCATCCTGTACAAGTCCATAGTATCGAAGGTCTTTTCAAGGTCTACCACCTGAGTGCAAGCCTTCGTCAGCATATCATCTACGTACACCTCCATAGTCTTGCCTATTTGATCTTCGAACAACTTATTCACAAGACGTTGGTATGTTGCCCCCGTATTTTTCAGATCAAAGGGCATCACTTTGTAGCAGTACGTCCCTTTGTCGGTAATGAAGGTTGTCTTCTCTGAGTCTTCCACATCCATGAAGATCTGATTGTAGCCTGAATACGCGTCCATGAAGCTCAGGAGCTCATGCCCTGCAGTAGCATCTATCATCTGATCTATCTGAGGTAAGGGATAGCTGTCTTTTGGGCAAGATCTGTTCAGCTCAGTGAAATCAACGCACATTCTCCACTTTCCATTGGCTTTGGGCACGATGACTGCATTCGATAACCACTCTGGATATATGAATTCTCTAATAAACTTGGCCTTTTCCAAATTTTTAACCTCTTCCCGGATGACGTTGTACTTCTCCTTAGAGTAAACTTTTCGTCTTTGTTTGATAGGCCTGGCATCTTTGGTCACGTTAAGCTTGTGACACATAACCTCAGGGTTGATGCCGGGCATATCTGCGTGACTCCAAGCGAATACACTCTGCCTCTTCCTCAAGAAGTTTATCAGCTCTTCCTTGATTTATGCTTTTAAGGATTTGCCGACCTGGATGGTTTTTTTCGCTTCGTCCTCATTGAGGGAGATGGATTCTACATCTTCTGCAGCCTCTCCCTTCTTCAACTTTGTTTCATCTCTTGGGTTAAGTGTATAAATGCTATAAGTGGTGGTTACCCTCTTATGGGCCTCTCTCTCTTCGATCGAGTTGAAGTAACATTCTCGTGCTATGGTCTAGTCACCTTGCACTTACCCTACCCCATAGGGGGTCGGGAATTTTAGCATCTGGTGGACCGTAGACGTCACGGACTCAAACTCCTTAAGGGTCACCCTTCATATGATGAGGTTATAGGCCGAGAAGACATTTTCGTCCATCATAAAAAAATTTATCTTCCGGGTCAACTTCTTAGGCCACTCATCACCCATTCGTACGTCCATCTCATACATGCCCAATGGGTGGACCTTTTCACCACTGAAGCCCATTAAAGGATGATGATAGAGTACCATCCTTGCTCTGCTAAGACCTAGGCTCTTAAATCAAGGCCAAAACATCACGTCTGCTGAACTCCGCCCGTCCACGAGGATCCTCTGCACCTCGCATCCATGAACCCTTGTTGTTATTACCAAATGGTCATCATGTGGGGGTAAGATACCTTTGAAGTCGAGTCGGGAGAACCCAACTATAAGGGTGTCCATGTCCACCTTCTTTCTCTTCTGCGCTGTATCGGAAGACGTTAGATTTATAACTTCAAGTTTGTCCACTGACTTAGCCTTTTCCACATGAGCTTTTCTGTCAGCCACTTTAGAGCCACCTCTCGCAAGTCCTCCGCATATGGTGTCAACACCAAAGGAAATCATGCCAACCCTATTCACCGGGGTGTTGTCATCTTTTGGCGAAAGGTCAGGATCGTCTTCATCACCACCTTCCAAATCATTGTCTCTTCGGGCTGGGGCATCGTCACGACATCTGTCATTTCTCCTCTTTTTAGGGTCATCTCTTCCGCCTTTAGGAGACTTTCATCAACGTACTTCCTCAACTTTTCGGATTTTAACATCTTTTCAATCTCATCCTTCAAGGCGAAGCATCTGTCTGTAACATAGCCATGGTCCTGGTGGAACTCACACCACAAGTTTTTGTTCCTCTTATGTGGAGGGGCCTTCAGTTTCTCTGGCCATCTTAGAGTCCTGTCATTCTTGATCTCGTTGAGGATATTCTCACAACTCACGGTTAGAGGAGTATAATGAGCGAACTTGTCATCGGCTGACCTCTTCTTTCCATCTTTCTTTCTTTGGGACTTCCCGCTACTTCCGCGGTTATCATCCTCATACTTGGCGGCCATTGCCTCCTCGGCATTCATGACTTTTCCCGCAGTTGCCAGTAGATCGGCCATAGACCTGGGAGGGTCTTCCGTGAGTTTCCACAATAACTTCCCTTTCTGAAGACCTCCTATGAGGGCGGTCATGGCTATATTCTCTTCGTAGTCTTTAACCTCAAGTTTTTCTTTGTTGAACCTGGCGATGTAGTCTCTTAGGCTCTCGTCCTTGCCTTGCTTGACATACAGTAGATGAGTGGTCTTCTTTTGAGGTCTTACCCCAAAGAAGAAGTTGTGAATGAATCATTCAGCCAAGCCCTTAAAGTTCTCAATTGAATTCTTCGGAAGAGAAATAAACCAGCTGTGTGCTGCTCCTGTCAAAGTCCCGGAGAAGGCCCTACACTTCATCTCATCAGGTATCGAGTAGATGTTCGCCGCTGACTGATACATCTCAATGTGATGTACAGGGCTGGTGCTACCTTCATACTTGGGAGACACCACGGGTGGCTTGAACTTAGCAGGGGTTGGGAAGCTCACTATCCTTGCCACAAAGGGGGAGCCCTCCGAGAAACCTCTTTGCAATGGGTCTCAGCTCTTAATGAGGTCTCCTATCTTCTACTCAAGACGTTGGATAGAGTCATTCCATGGTCTCCTACCATCGGCCTGGCCGAGGTTGTCCCCAGCCACCTCCAAGGGATGGACTGAGGGTTCCCCAACCGTAGCGCAACGTCGGCTGTTGACCTCTTCCTGATCTCTACCTCTTCCTGCATGAGGTCGGCCTTGGTGAGGCCGACGCTGTCCATCTTCCCTTTGCGAGCCGGCTGCACTCCTTGACCTTGATAACCTCTGTCTTAGGTCATTTACTGGGCCCAACCTCTCAAAGGCTGACCCTCTACTCAATCGATCAAAAGATGATCCTCGTTGTTGGTCCTCTTCACCTCTTCTGCTGCCACAACCTCGGATTTACTGAAGGGGTCGTACCGTATTATTCGAAACCTCATATGGCTCCCAACATTCTTTCGGTGCATCTTTCGCCTCTAGATCATCATACCTGTCCTCTGGGCAAGGGTTTCCTTGACTCCCAAGGCATAAGCGCCTAGGGTCAGCAACGTCCCTCCTCTATTGGGGTGAAGGTTGGTCCTTTATTGGTGCTTGGGGTGGTCCCCTGGCGTCAGGATGAGGCTGGACACCTCCAGAGTGATCATTTCCGGTGAAACCCCAGGTGGCCTCATCATAGTTTGGCTGAGCTGTGCAAACTGCTCCTGTATAGCTTATTGCGTTGTAGCCAAAGACCTCAAGGCTGCAGCCACCTCTTCTATTTCGGACTGGGGCGGTGCCTGGCTGGAACTAGGTCCTCTCGCTACGGGCGACGACAGAGGCGGTGGTAACTCTGGTGCCATATGCTAACACTAAAGAGCTTGAGTAGCAGATGAGCTTAATACCTTAAAAGACCTATTTCAATGGTGAAGCATCTCCACGCAAGGGGTGGTGCCTGGTTCACCACCAGAGTCTCTGATGAGGTTAAGCTGAAGAAGAGGAAGTGATAGCTTCTCGCTTCCCACAGACGATGCCAAAATGATGGTACTGGAAATAACACCACCCTTCAAGGTGTTTGTGATCTCAATTCAACGTTAACAATGGAAGTAGAAGGGTAGATACACACATATAGTAGAAGGAGGTGAGGAGAAGAGGATTCACGCCGGAATATAAGTGGTTCAACCAATCTGGCCTACGTCCACTGTGCAAGTGTATGATGTGTATCACTGTATGAGGGCTCTAATGGCCATAGATTCAATCTCTCAAGCTTTCTCTCTCTACTGTGTATTTGAAAAGAGTTTTAGCTAGGGTTGCTAAATTTGGATCCCTTTCTAAGGAGGAGAAGACAAATATTTATAGTGCCTGGGGGGTGTAGTGTACCCCTCATGCATGTAAAGAGCATGTGTGTGTTGATCTAGCCAATATGATAAAGACATCTGTCCCTGTCACATGTAGAGAATGATGATGAAATATTCCCCCCACGTGGGGGGAATGATTTTTTATAACTGATTTGTGTCCACGTGTCCTTGTCCACACATATGTCAATAAGTGCTCGACCTCCGTGCATGGTCATAACCTCGGCCAGGAAGATTCCGATGTTGGTAAGGTCTAGCTTCCTATCCATTCTGAGATGAGCCATCATGGTCTTGGATTAAGCGAAGCCGAGGTAAGGTATTAAGGTCGGCCTGGGCCGAGGTTAAGCTGGAATATGCCTGGAACATCGGCTGACTCACTGATGGGGTTGACCTTGGTAGAAGTATGGCTCCTTGTAAACTCGGCCTACCCTCGGCCGAGGTTGTCATTCTCAGGTGAACTGACGAACTGCTGACCCCCTGAATCATGCAGTATCCCCTTGAAGAGGTTGGTAGTGGCGTTGGCCAGGGCCGACCCTGCTATGGCCGAGGCTGCTGGTCACTGATCCAAGGCCTTTCCAACGTCGGCCATGTCCTCGGCCGAGGTTGATGTCTCTAAGTCGAGGTGGCACATTTGGGGCATATCAATGTCATACACATAGTCATCAATCAATCAAATAGGCATTGTCATACCTATAATATACTATCAACAAGGTACTCACATTACCCTTAGATTATTCCCATACGTAGCATTATATCTCTTAAATCCCACGTATTAAAATATCACAACTTTACTTATTAATTTTATTATCCCCGAGCCTCACTCAATACTCAAGGTTCAAATAGGTTTTTCCTCAACATATATTCAGCAAGAAGTCACTAATATCCTATTGGTCCATATCATCATATCTCCCGAATTACTACGAATTAAACTCTCCTTTTAATTAGGGTTAAAACCGATAGTTTCAAATATCTTATAAACACATCTTCTTTCACTTAGGATTAAACCCTCTTGTAAACTTAAGGATAACCAGGTGTTATATTCAATCACCCCTACTGGTACTATCATTAATCCTCATGCATACCAATTATAATCCAATAAAATAATCTAGCAACCGAAATACCTTTCACTTTGATTATCATTATTCTAATCATTTAAATCCCAATCAAATTAATTCAAATCTTAACTAGGGATTACTGATCTTCTCTAAGTCCCATAATATCCAATTAATAATCACCAAATATCTACAAAAGTTTTGGGATAAGAAACGAAATTTAAAAGAAACATCTTCAAAGATTCTGGGGAGATCGATCGATCGAAGGCAGGGGGTCGATCGATAGATCGCCCAGGTAACAACCCAGTTTTTTTGCATTTCTGCAACTACGGGTTTAGCCATTTTTTATCATTCAAACCTTCATATTAACAACACAAATGACTTATAATCCTTACTACATTATATATTAACATATAAAAATGATTTCTAATCATCTAAACATCCTAGAATCATCAAGAGATTGAATTAAAAGCATGTTTATATCCTCTTTTTCCAGAAAATTATCAACATAATATCTTCAAGAACACATAAATGGTTTTCATAATTTCTTCAACAGATTTATGATTATTTCATGGATTACTAACTACCCACAACCTGAGTTTGATTCCTATATATTTTTAGTTTCCAGAAATCCATTTAACAACTCCATCTTTATCTTCCAAACAGGAAAAATCATCTCTTTTTATAACTATTCTAACATGGACAATATACAAACTTAGATTGCCATTATCAAACACTTGCCTCTAATGAAGGTCTGATCCTTTGGTGTAGTATATCACAGGTGGTTCTCCCTTCTTCGGTCAACCTCCGGTGGTGGTTGGTGGTGGTGACCCTTGGTTCTTAGTTCTTCTCCTTCCGAAGTAAACTTTTCTCTTCCCAAGCAACTTTTCACTCTCTCTAGGAAGATGACTTCTCTATTTTGTGTAGAAGAGATGAATAACCGATGTACACTTAATCTACAAATACTTATAATAGGACAAAATCCTAAATCATTATTCATCCCCCTATAAAAATGACCAAAATGCCCTTTTGGGTTGTCTATTCATTTCCAAATGACCTGAGACTCAAAACCAACATCCAAATAGACTTTTCTGACTATTTCAAACCTTCTGGATGCAACGACGCAGTCAAAATGACTATAAGGTCGATAGAAAAATATGTTTCCTTTTTAAATTAACAAATTAGTCCCGACACGTCCCATACCGCGTCCGACTAAAAATCCAATTTACCGAATTAATATCTCATAGCAATATCAATAATCATCACATTCTTATATTACCTAAATATCTTTAAGTAATATTCAGAATCATCCATTTTAATATCCACAATTCGGATAAAACCCAAATGAATTAATTAATAATAAAATCCAATTAATCCATTAATTTAAAATATAACCCATTTTTAAAAGCCATTAAAATTACGGGGTATTACATACTTCCCCCCTTATAACATAATTTCATCCCGAAATTCAGAAAGATAAATCATACTGGTAAGGTCAATTTCGAGTATAAATCTCACATCGCAAGAAATCTGAGTAGTACCGCCCATACAGTACATTAACGAAAATTCCCAACGATGTTACACTAAGTCTCACCATATAGTTTCAACTGAATCGAATTTAAACTTTACGCAATCTTCCCTATACCATCCTCGTGACAAAGTTTGGGAAAAAGTAATCCTCATGTATTAGACAAATAAATCCTGAAGTCACAACTACTTACAGTTTCACAATTTTGAAAACTACTACAATCCAACCATCCAGGGCGCCCATACACCCTACCGTACTAGTTTCATTATAATATATATCACAAAGGTTATAAACTCATCTCCTAAAGACCTAACTTATTTCAACTCCCAACGGTTATTAGTTTCATGCGTGGGGTGTCTCGCAAGCGAAATCCAAACAAGGAACCCCCCGGATACACTACTACCTAAAGTAGTCGGTCATCGAAACTCCTCAGGTCCTTAGTCAATAGTATATAACCTCTATACATGTTTTATCGATCGCAATTAAAAAGTCTACTCATCTATTCTCTTATTAAAGACAAGATGCTGGCTAGTAGTAGTACATACGCTCTCATATACCACAAGTCAATCCACGCCGATAGTCACATCATGTTCGGACATGCCCAAAGTAAGTAATCCCATGATAAAAATCAAACCCACGTGATAACATGAAACATATAGGTGTCCCACACCCCTCGGTGAGTCTACGTAAATAACAATGCTATATGCTAAGTTTAGCAACCCTATTGCCCATACAATATCAATCGCTACAAAAATCAATATACGCCTTATAATTCCTTAGATATAAAATATACCCTCATTCGCGGGTGGTGGTTGTTGATTCGCTGCCTAATGGATGTTATATACACGCCCGTACTGACCCTGCTGCGTGGGTGCTGCTGGAATGGGAGGTAGTGCTAGCACCGGAGCTAGAGCTGGAAGAGCAACTGGTGGAAACACTGTTGTTTGTGGCTCCTGTCGAGCATTTTGTTGCTGAGGGAATTTGTCTTTATCAGGACAATCTTTTCGTTTATGGCCATACTTTCCACACATGAAACATTTTCCCGCAAACTTTCCACCACTTTTCCCTTGTTGACTCCGTCCCTGCTGGCCATTACCTCCTTTCCCTTAGCCCTGCTGAGCTTGTCTCTGGCCCTGCTGTCCTTGCCCATTACCTCTATCCTCAAATCAAGAATCTCCAGATCATAAACGCTTAGCATAGTCCCCTGTCTGTGAACCCTGCTCACCCTGACGCTGATGACTCTGCCCTGGCTGAGTCCGACTAGAACTGCCCCCGTAGTCTTGCCTTGCAGGCTTGACCCAAACCCTCGCTTGGCACCCTGAGTATGAAAGCGATTATCCTGGCAGTGAAGCATTGCAGCATTAAGAACATCTGCATACACACGTAGTGAAAGATTCCCCAATAAATGCTGGCAAATCTTATAGTTCAACCCATCAGGGAACATTAGAATTCTCCTCTCCTCAGTGGGTACCTCTGCTGGTACCAAATTAGTTAATCGCATAAATTCTTCCTCGTATTCCACCACCGTCTTCTCTCCCTTCTTCAAATCAAGTAATTTTTGCCTCATCTCTGTCTGGATGGTGGAAGGAAAGTACTTCCCATCAAACTGTATCCAAAAGTCTTGGATAGTCACTGCGTCTCTCTCCTCCATAGTGGTTGTAGCTTCCCACCATTGCAAAGCTTCCCCTACTAGCTTGAATGTGGCTAGTATTTAACGTTGAACCTCAGTTCATTCGAACATTCTCAAGTGCCGTTGGATATCTTTCTTTCATTGGCTAGCAGTCACAACATCTGATCCTCCCTGAAACTCAGGTGGGTGCGCCTTCTGAAAGGCATCCCTCGCTCGTTCCCGTGCAGTAGGAAACACTTGCCCTTGCGCTGGTGGCACAACTGGTGCCCGTGCTGGAGCCTGCTGAACAGCAGCCAGAGCTGCATTGACTGCCTGAGCGACAATTACAGCAACTTCGGCCGCAGTCATCGTACCCTGAGCTGGGACGGGCTGAGGCGCACGTCGAGGAGGCATCTGAAATGAGAGTACACTATCAGTATTTGATATAACAAAATAGTTGAAGATTGTAGGCGTAAATAGAAAAGCAATAATCCTACTCATAGGTCTCTACATCAAAGAACGCTAAGCTGAAAACACAATAAGCCGTACAGATCCTAAAGGACACTAGAACCTGATGCTCTGATACTACCTGTAACACCCCGCTTAATTAAATACCGGGTGGCCAGTCCCATACCACATTAAAACATAATATACAGTTGGCTCATTCTTAGCATCACTGTCGAAAATATTTATAACTCACCTAATACCCAATTAAGCCGGTGTTAAAAGCTTTCCAAATTTTAATTACAACAAAAACCATTTTTAGTTTAAGAATAACACAACACATTTTATTCTACAACACTGATAACCGAACAGATAACATAAACGAATTTAAATGCAATTGAAATAAACATTCCCAAATAATATTAATCCATTACAGTAATCCCAACAATAACAAATGTATTTAAAATGACACGAACATAATAGTATTTGACTCCGATAGAAAAGAGATAACTGAATCCTTTTTGGGCGACATGCCCTAACTATAAGAATACTGTGAATCAAATGAAGATAGGTGTCTAAGAAAAACTCCATAACTCCATAGCTCGTTGTAATCCGCTAAGGTTGGTGTCCCTGTTGCTGGACACCTGATATAGAAGGTACAATAGAAAAGAAAATATGCAAGGAAACAGGTCAGAGCCCGATTGTGAAAATGATTTTGAAAACAGTAAGTATTTAACAAGTGCAATAAAGCATTTATTATGTACATGTTAGCATCCAAACTCTCACTTGCTATTCTCACCTCTCAACTAAAGTGCACACTTAACGTTTCCTATTAACCTCATAGTTAATGGTTCCTCTTCACTAGTTCCCATAATATGATTCCATCTCGTATAGTAACCCCGTATGTTCCATACCATACATCATATAATTATTCATATATGTTTCTCATTTCTATGAATCGTTTCTCATTAACATGAATTAAGCTCTTCAATAAATATTCATTAACTTACTTCAATTCTTTTCTCAATTCACCGTTATCTACAATTATCACGCAGTAGATGATTTAACCACAATATAACCATTCATTCATTTAATTCATTATATATATTTATATATAACACGGCACCCCGAGTCATAGCTACGGTGTAATGCATTACTCTGCTATCATGTCCCATCGTCGCTGGTCGTCGAATAGGGGACTAAAGGTTCGATTAGGATTTCTCGAACCACAAACAACAACATACAAATTGGAGGCGAACATAGTTCTCGTATGTAATACCCCGTACTTTTGGCTATATTTATTTTTGGGATTAATTAATTAAATGCGTATTAATTGGAAATTAATCCGGGTTATAAATACTAACGAGATGCGAGTTGGTATTTGATTATGTGCATACATGTTTTTATATGAATATTGAATTATGAAAAATTTGTCGTGAGATTGATATACGACATTTTAGAAATTTTGTTGAGACGCGTGAGACCGCCGCGTCACGGTGTAATATTTTGATTATAAAAGTGAATTTAAATTCTATTAACCGAATGGTCGTTTCGAGTGCGCCAACGCGTCCGGAAGGGTCGAGATAGTCAGAAAACACTAACGGGAGGTTTAGTTTGGGTCCCGGGGTATTTTTAGGCCATACCGGCAACATAAAGGGCATTTTAGTAATTTTGTATTTTTGGAGAATTAAAAGTGACGAAAATTGGGAGTTTTAATCTGATTGGGAATTGACCCACTAAGCCACTAACCAACCCATATTAACCCAATAAGCTACGTAGGTTATTAGAATTAGGTTTTCTAATACCTTCCCAAAGCAAACCCTACCCACCATAGCCACCATTGGAGAAGAAGCTTGGGGAAAGAGAGAGAAAGGAAATTCTGCAGAAAAGCTCCATCAAACCAACATCTAAATCAGAGATAAACTCGAGGCAAGTGACTTAATTCCATTTAATTTCAGAGAATGTTCTTTCCATGTTAGATAATTCAAATTTTATGTTTGTTCTTGGTGAAATATGAAAACCCATGTAGTTTGGAACTTAGAACTTGAAAATCTTGAGGAGAATTGCATGTAGAATGATAGGTAGATGATTATTCTCATGATATTTGTGATTGGAAGAAATTAAAACGGATTTATATTGGGTTAATTCATGATTACTAATTTTAGGGTTCATATTCTTGAGAAATTGGGGAAAAGTGTAGAGATTTGTGATTTAATGATGTTTAGGACGAATTAATTCCTTAAAACATGTTAGGATGTGACTATATATGTTTAGGATTGATTAGAGACCTTAAAACATAGTTGGGACGAAGTTTAGAGGAGATTTGAGGAGTAGAAATTGGGTGAAAAACGATTTTGGAATTTCTGGGCTCGCAGCTGGTAGCTCGTTAGAAACCAACCCAGGTCGTTCGAACGAGCTCGTTCGAACGAGCTTCTAACGAGTTGACCAGTCGCTTCTAACGAGGGGCAGTTTCGTTCGATAATCTCGTTCGAATGAGATATCGTTAGAAGGTACAGTTCGTTCGAACGAACTGGATCTCGTTAGAACAGTCTCGTTCGAACGAGACTTCTAACGAGCTGACAGTGGAATCTCGTTCGAACAGTCTCGTTCGAACGAGACTTCTAACGAGTTGGCAGTCTGGGCCTTTTTAGACTATTTTGATTTTTGGAGTCCCGTAAACTCGTTCGAGGAGATAGATAACATTCCCGATGATGATGTAATGATAGATTTGGGACATTTGGGTATTTATGAGAAGGAAATTATATACAAGTGAGTTAAATTAAATGAACCGTTTGGGTTGAGACGTGACTGTCTACTACGATGTGGGAATAGATTAGGGCGCGTTTGAGTGTAAACCGGAATCGTATAAAGTGTGTAAATTATAGATTGGTACGAGAATGAGAATAGTACTACAATTAAACTACGAGATTACTAAGACGTGTGTTTACTTAGTATTGGTATATGAATTGTGTGTATGACATACCTACCATACTTGCTATCACGGGAGGTTTGCGTTCGCTTAGGGCCCTCTAATCCTTGTGTTGCCCGGATTTAGACTGGTTACCTTGATGAACATAGGTCATAGAAAGACTTATTGGGATATTAATAAGTCTGCTGATCGTGGGAGCATAGGTATGTGCGTGACCCATGTGATGTGACTGTGTTCGCCTTCATTATTTGTGATGTTGTTATCTGTGAACTATTCCTGAGAGATTCGGAATATGTAATCCTTATGTACGTGATTTACCGGGATGGATAGCAGGGTATGTGTGCACCACAGCTTAGTTCTCGGGGTGCTTGTATTGTATATTTATGTTGTGATTAATATACACTTAATTAATGGGAACCTTCATGTTAATGTTGTGAATATAATTACGGTATTGTTTCGAGAAACATAACGGGTTAGCTGATAGTGAAATATATTGCATTTTGAGCATCTGAGTTTATGTTAAATCCCTATTTAATTTCGAGCGTTATAATGTTATTAGAACCGAGTAATAAGGGTAGGACCTATGACAGTCTAGCTAGATATGATGTCTCTTAGCTAGTGGTTTGTGTTGTTGTAGATGGGTACTTACGTTAGGAGTGCACAGTTAGCCGAGAGGTGAGAATATCATGTGAGTGCACGTCCTAACATGTACTTTGCATTTAATGTTTTAAATGTTTTTAAAGCACTTGCAGGTTTTTAAAATATAACTCCACATTCGGGCTCTGACCCGTTTGCTTTCAAATCTTTTCTTATAAAACCATTTTAGGTGCCCAGCCACAAGGACACCATGCATAGGATACTCATTCTGGTAACGAGCTGTAGCTGTTTGTGGAAGCTACAGGGATTTGCTTGTAGACGCTTCTTTCACTTGGATTCCAGATTCATTATCCATCAGTTGTAGGGCATGTTGCCCATTTCTATTAGAGTTACATTTCCATTACTGTTTTCAGACTTTGGCATGTATTGTTTTAGTATTCGGTTTATTTACTTCAGTTGTGGGATTTGTAGTGAGGGGTTTTTCCTCCAGACTTTATTTACATTATGTGATGGTTATTCTTTTTACTTCAGTATGGTGAATGGTGTTATTATTCTTTATTACACTTGTTGCATGTTAATCAGACTTAAATTAAAATTTGGCACTTACTTTTTAAATACTAGGTGGTTAGTAATCATTAAAATGTTTTCGACAGTGATGCTATTAACTGGACCAACTTGGCATTTTGAATTAATTTAATAAAGGAGTAGCTACCCGGTATTTAATTAGTCAGGGTGTCACAGGTGGTATCAGAGCATCAGGTTCTAGTGTCCTTTAGGATCTGACGGCTTATTATGTTTCCGCTAAGTTTCTTTGATATAGAGCCCTATATTTTAGGACTGTTGTACTCTTTTTGTGTATGCTTCGTTCTTCAGCTATTTTAAGTTTATAAACAGCGAACTTATAAACTTTGTTCTTATTTCAGATGCCTCCACGACGTGCACGACGAGTTCCCAGGGATGCAACGCCTGAACCCCAGCCCGCTCCAGTTCAGGGCATGATGAACTCCGCTGAGGTTGCAGCTATAGTAGCCCAAGCGGTAAATGCCGTAATTGCCGTTGTTCAGCAGGCACCACCTCAGGCGCCGGTTGCCGCGCCAGTGCAGGCAAATGCATTCCCGTCTGCTTGGGAGCTTGTACGTGATGCTTTTCAGAAAGCGCATCCGCCAGAGTTTGCAGGTAGCTCAGATGTTGTAGTCTCGAGCCAGTGGAGGAAGGATATGCAGAGGCACTTAAGGATGTATGAGTGCACGGACGTCCAGAAGCAGGTGCTATCTACTTTCAAGCTAGTTGGATCTGCACTGGAGTGGTGGGAATCTATTACCACCGTGGAGGAGAGGGATACTCTCACTATTCAGGACTTCTGGGTGCAGTTTGACCGCAAGTACTTTCCGTCGGCTGTTCACACGGAAATGAGGAGGAAACTGATGAATCTGAGGCAAGAGGGTAAGACCGTGGCCGAGTATGAGGCCGAGTTCACGAATCTGTTGAATATCGTTCCAGATGAGATACCAACAGAGAAGAAGAAGATTGAGAAGTTCACGGACGGGTTGACATGGAGGATCCGTCAGCATCTATTAGGGAACCTTTCGTTGGCCACGTATTCTGATGTGGTTAACGCTGCTTTGTTACACTGCCAGGACCACCGCTTTCATATGGCTGAGGGCAAGAGGTCGGGAGTGTCACACCCCAAACCCAATATCCATACTAATCATTTATTATTAGAATAATTAAATCATAATCTAGAGCCCATTGGAAATATAATTCATCTATCCATATTTTACTGTATAATGCGCATAATCAACATAATATTATTATTGTGCCATAACGAAATCAATATCAGAGTCATAATTTAAGCGGACATACAATACTATGATTAACTACGATAAAATTTCACAATCATCAACTCAATCCATACTAACGCAAAATATACAATGTGTGAGTAAATTAAAATCTTCAGTGTGACAATGATAAAATCCCCACATTTAAACCCCGACTCCTTCCAACGGTGCAACTCTCAAAGTTACCGGTCATATGGTATTCTAGTTGGCAGCATAGAAACCTGAAATTGTTAAAATATAACTGTAAGCATTAAGCTTAGTGAGGTACTCCTTCCCTACAATGTAATAACAATTCTATATAGAATAAGTGGATATAAAATCCGAACAATCCTGCCCATTGGCAATAACAAATCCTGGAACATAAGTTCCAACAAATCATTGGATCTTTGTCCAATTCCAATCCTGGATCATAAGACCCAACCAATCCTGGATATTTTAATATCCAAACAAATCCTGAATACCGAAGTATTCAAACAAATCCGCTCTTAGAGCTATATTCATATTTATATATGAAACAAATCATAAGTACACTCACCTTGACAGTTTAACTGGATTTTCCCTTGCCTTTATCCTGTACTTGTTCAATCAGCTCTTCTTCCCTTCCTATCATTCTCACAATATTAGTATCATCATAAGAATATTAAGAGTCCAAAGAATAACTTCAATCATAACTCAATTCATAAGCATCATATTATTCAATTCAAATCATTCATTAAAATGAAGTCCCATCTAGACTCAGGTTCTGATATCTAACATATTCAAATTACAGCCCAAACCCTTTTTAATTATTCTTGGTAATCCAATCCTTATTATATCATGTTTCCAAAACAAAAGACGGCACATCATTCCGAGTTTCCTAGAGCAAAATAAGCCTATTTCTTCACTACATAGCAAATCTGCCCTATAGGCTCTTTTATCGTTCATTCAACTTCCAGGAATTTTCATGATTTTTCTACATCATAAATTTCTATGATATTTCACCCAACATCAGTAAACACATTGAAAAATATAATATTAAAGTTTCATAATTTTTAAGGTTCGTTTTCTATGTCAAGCAAAACACCGAACACATGGCGGGCATATTTTCACCCTTAGGGCAGATTTCTTACCCGAACTTCAAACCCTCACCAAGGACTCATTTGTTGGTATTTTCACATGATTTTCGGATATGTCATACATATATGAGTCCAGGTTAATATCCAATTGGAAGCAATCGATTCCAGTAACTATACAAAAATATATGGAAGTTTGAATAAACAAAGTTTCTAAACAAAGCAATCTTAGGGTTTTGTACATTCAACTTAACTTAAACTTGCATATATCCATACATATGCACCCAAACATGAAAGTTCAATAAAAATCAAGGATTTATATCATATAAATCGTAAATGAAAGAAAAAATAGCAAGATTCATGGTTGGAATTACCTTAGGGGCTTTTTCGTAATTTCCTATGGATTTTCTTCAATTTTCTCCTCACTTTTTCTTCCTAACTTCCAACT
Organism: Sambucus nigra; assembly: GCA_949130495.1. Taxonomy (NCBI): domain Eukaryota; kingdom Viridiplantae; phylum Streptophyta; class Magnoliopsida; order Dipsacales; family Adoxaceae; genus Sambucus; species Sambucus nigra. The sequence continues at coordinate 47,270,925 of OX422220.1, read as the reverse complement.
TCTCTTTCCTTAGGCTTAAAATCTCTCATGGATGCATTTTGGCTGAATAAAGAGGTAATTCTAAGGATTTTAGGTCGGCCAAAGCCACCACCCTTCCCAACCAATGAGAATAAAACATTTGTTGCCATATAAAGACAAAATACTACTTAACGGATGGACTACTTTGCCCTTGTTTCGTAATTTTGGTATAACTTCTCACTCGAACCTCCGTTTCATTCACCGTTTGTTGTGTTACAACCATAACTCACTTGTCTACAATTATGTAGTTTTCACCTCAAGTCAATTGTTATGTCATAAAGGTCAAAACTAGCCTTAAACATGGACATTCCTATCGAAACCTTCAAATTTTGTATTTGTAACTAATTCGACATTTCATGCTTTTTGGAGGTAGGATTAGACTAAACATAATAAATTAACATCACATATATTAATAACACACTAATCATATCACACAAGCTAGGCATGATTTACGTATAATTAATCATAATTATATTCGGGTTGTCACAGGGAGAGTCTAGCCATCAGGGCAGGACTGGAGGACATGGTGCCGGTGGGGCACAATCTGTTCAGGGGCAGAGACAGGGTGAGCAGGGTACCCAGCAGGGGGATCAGAAGAGGTTCCGATCAGGGAACTACAGACAGGGACAAGGAGGTTTCTGTCAGGGCCATCAGGGTCCAAACGGCCAGCAGGGCCAACAGGGACAGAATGGACAGCAGTTTCACCAGGGACAGCAGGGCCAAGGGAGGAACGGTAACGGCCACCAGGGCCGGGGACAGCAGGGGCAGAGAGGAGGGAGCTTCCCAGGGAAGTGCTTTGTTTGTGGCAAGACTGGCCATAAGCGACAGGATTGTCCTTATAGGGGCAGGGCCCCATAGCAGCAGCAACAGGGTGCTCGCCAGGAGCCACAGAGGCCTATGTTTCCCGCCGCTCTTCCCGCACCGCCACAGATGGCAGCATTGCCACCCATTCCAGCAGTCCCAGCTCAGCAGGGGTAGCTACAGTATGGACGTGTCTATAACGTCCACCAGGCTGCAGTTCCACAGGCACCGCCCGCGATTGAGGGTACGTTTCCTATCCATGGCACTATGGGTCGGGTATTATTTGATAAAGGGGCTACACACTGTTTTATAGCTGCACACTTCGCGAAAGCTTTAGGATTGTTAGCTACGGCAGAGAGCACAGCGACGTGTGTCGACTCACCATTGGGGAGTGGGTCACTTATTTTCTTTATATGCCGGGGAGTGAGGGTAGAGATTGGTGGTTTGGTATTACCTGCAGATATGTTGGTATTAGATATGCATGTTCACGATGTGATTATCGGTATGGATTGGCTCGTAGCTTATAGGGCCATGATTGATTGCTTCAATGGGAGCATTGTTTTTGCCATTCCGGGGCAAGAGATGTTTATAGTGGCGATGCCTCGCCCAGAGGGAGGATCGACCGCTCATCTGTATTACATTGAGGAGGATACCTCTAAGGAGGTAGTGATTCCTTTAGATTTTATCCTAGTAGTCAGGGAGTATTCGGATGTGTTTCAGGAGATACCAGGCTTACCCCCCAGTCGAGAGATAGACTTTGTTATAGATTTGCTACCGGGTACGAGACCTATAGCACGCGAACCGTACCGTATGGCTCCAGCTGAGATGAGGGAGTTACGGGATCAGATAGAGCAGCTGTTAGGTCAGGGCTTTATTCGAAGGAGTACCTCACCTTGGGGCGCTCCAGTTTTGTTTGTGAAGAAGAGGGACGGTTCACTGAGATTGTGTGTGGACTACCGAGAGTTGAATAAGGTCACGATACGGAATAAGTATCCGTTACCCCGAATCGATGACTTATTCGACCAGTTGAGAGGAGCTTATTTCTTCTCAAAGATTGATTTGAGATCGGGATACCATCAGTTACGTATCCGGGAGGAGGATGTCTCGAAGACCGCGTTCTTGTCGAGATATGGTTCTTACGAGTTTCGGGTTATGCCTTTCGGTTTGACCAACGCTCCAGCAGTGTTTATGGACTTGATGAACAAAGTGTTCAGGGACTTCCTAGACCAGTTTGTCATTGTCTTCATTGATGATATTCTGGTTTACTCCCAGACAGAGGAGGAGCACGCCGAGAATTTGAGGCAGGTTTTGTAGACACTTCGTCAGAACGAGTTGTATGCAAAATATGAGAAATGCGGGTTTTAGTTGAAGGAGGTCCAGTTTTTGGGACATATCATTTTCGACCGGGGAATATCTGTTGATCCGGGGAAAGTATCCGCGGTGAGGGAGTGGGGACAACCCACGACACCGACTGAAATTCGTAGTTTCTTGGGGCTAGCAGGATACTACAGGAGGTTCATTCGGGGATTTTCGAAGATAGCGGGTCCTTTGACACATCTGACTCGTAAGGGTGTGCTATTCATCTGGAGTGATGCCTGTCAGTTGGCATTTGATGAGTTAAAGGACAAATTGACCTCAGCACCTGTGTTAGGATTGCCGAGACCGGGAGTTGAGTATTTGGTTTACACCGACGCGTCTTTGCAAGGGCTTGGAGGTGTATTGCAGCAGGAGAGACAGGCCATAGCTTATGCTTCCCGTAAGCTTAAGACTCATGAGAAGAATTACCCCACGCATGATTTGGAGTTGGCAGCTGTGGTATTTGCCCTACGGATTTGGAGGCATTATCTTTTGGGGGAGAAGTTCCAACTGTTCACGGACCACAAGTCCCTACAGTACCTGTTCACGCAGAAGGAATTGAATATGCGGCAGCGTAGGCGGCTTGAGTTTGTGAAGGACTACCAGTTCGACATCCAGTATCACCCGGGAAAGGCTAACGTGGTAGCAGACGCGTTGAGCCGTAGGCCAGCAGATGAGATGGCAGAGGTGTGGAAGGCTAAGTGGAAGGAATTGGGACACCAGGATGCAGTGGCCCGATCTTTCATGTCTGTGATGACCGTTATACCGCAGATTGTCACGAAGGTAGTACGGGCACAGGCTAATGACTCGTTCTGCCAGGAGCTGATAGTTCGATTACTAGCAGAGGGAGTCGAGTCCTATACCGTTAGCTCAGACGGGGGATTACGCTTCAATGGGAGATTGGTAGTTCCAGAAGGGGATGAATTGCGACACGATGTGATGGCAGAGTCGCACGGCTCACGGTTCATGGTACATCCCGGAGGGGACAAAATGTACCAAGACATGAGACGACAGTATTGGTGGAGCGGTATGAAGAGAGATATCGCTGAGTTTGTTTCGAAATGCTCCACTTGTCAGCTTGTAAAAGTGGATCATCAGAGACCGGCAGGATTGCTACAGCCATTGGAGGTCCCGGTGTGGATGTGGGAGAGCATATCCATGGACTTTATCACGGGATTGCCTACGTCGCAGAGGGGTCACGACTCCGTTTGGGTAATTATGGACAGGTTGTCCAAGGTCTCTCACTTTTTACCCGTGAGGACTGACTACACTACGGGACAGTATGCCCAGCTCTTCATTTCAGAGATTGTGAGACTTCACGGTGTGCCCCTAAATATCGTATCTGACAGAGACAAGATATTTGTTTCGAGGTTTTGGGAGAGTTTCCAGGAGGCCATGGGCACGGAATTGCGGTTGAGTACGACTTATCATCCCCAGACTGATGGGCAGACCGAGTGCACAAATCAGATGTTGGAGGACATGCTACGCATGTGCATTATTGACTTCGGGGGTGGATGGGAGCAGTACCTTCCACTGGTAGAGTTTGCTTACAACAACTCCTATCAGTTCACTATTGGCATGGCTCCGTTCGAGGCATTGTATGGTAGGCCTTCTCGTTCCCCAGCATGTTGGTTAGAGGTGGGGGACAACAAACTACTTGGGCCGGAAGTGATTCAGGATACTTCGGCAAGGGTTGAGTTGATTCGGAGTCGCATTCGGGTAGCTCAAGACAGGCAGAAGAGTTATGCTGATGCGAAGAGATTTTTCAGAGAGTTCCAAGTGGGGGACCAGGTTTTGCTCAGAGTGTCTCCTATGAAGGGGATTATGCGTTTCGGGAAGAAGGGGAAGTTGGCACCAAGGTATGTGGGGCCGTTTCCTATTATTGAGCGAATCGGACCGGTTGCGTATAGACTTGGATTACCGGAGCATTTGCATCGGATTCACGATGTGTTCCATATTTCCTCACTGAGGAAATACCTTAGAGATAATTTGGCCCATTCTCACATTGATGTGGAGGACATCGATCTCCAGCCAGATAGCTCCTACGAGGAGGGGCCGATTGCTATTTTGGACCGAGGCGAGAGGAAACTGCGGTCAAAGATAGTTCCGTTAGTGCGTGTTCAGTGGAGACATCACAATGTCGAGGAGTCTACATGGGAGCGCGAGGATGAGATGCGCGAACGTTATCCAGAGTTATTTTTAGCAGGTACTTTCTAGTTTCGAATTTCGGGACGAAATTCAGTTATTAGGGGGGAAGTATGTAATACCCCGTACTTTTGGCTATATTTATTTTTGGGATTAATTAATTAAATGCGTATTAATTGGAAATTAATCCGGGTTATAAATACTAACGAGATGTGAGTTGGTATTTGATTATGTGCATACATGTTTTTATATGAATATTGAATTATGAAAAATTTGTCGTGAGATTGATATACGGCATTTTAGAAATTTTGTTGAGACGCGTGAGACCGCCGCGTCACGGTGTAATATTTTGATTATAAAAGTGAATTTAAATTCTATTAACCGAATGGTCGTTTCGAGTGCGCCAACGCGTCCGGAAGGGTCGAGATAGTTAGAAAACACTAACCGGGGGTTTAGTTTGGGTCCCGGGGTATTTTTAGGCCATACCGGCAACATAAAGGGCATTTTAGTAATTTTGTATTTTTGGAGAATTAAAATTGACGAAAATTGGGAGTTTTAATCTGATTGGGAATTGACCCACTAAGCCACTAACCAACCCATATTAACCCAACAAGCTACGTAGGTTATTAGAATTAGGTTTTCTAATACCTTCCCAAAGCAAACCCTAGCCACCCTAGCCACCATTGGAGAAGAAGCTTGGGGAAAGAGAGAGAAAGGAAATTCTGCAGAAAAGCTCCATCAAACCAACATCTAAATCAGAGATAAACTCGAGGCAAGTGACTTAATTCCATTTAATTTCAGAGAATGTTCTTTCCATGTTAGATAATTCAAATTTTATGTTTGTTCTTGGTGAAATATGAAAACCCATGTAGTTTGGAACTTAGAACTTGAAAATCTTGAGGAGAATTGCATGTAGAATGATAGGTAGATGATTATTCTCATGATATTTGTGATTGGAAGAAATTAAAACGGATTTATATTGGGTTAATTCATGATTACTAATTTTAGGGTTCATATTCTTGAGAAATTGGGGAAAAGTGTAGAGATTTGTGATTTAATGATGTTTAGGACGAATTAATTCCTTAAAACATGTTAGGATGTGACTATATATGTTTAGGATTGATTAGAGACCTTAAAACATAGTTGGGACGAATTTTAGAGGAGATTTGAGGAGTAGAAATTGGGTGAAAAACGATTTTGGAATTTCTGGGCTCGCAGCTGGTAACTCGTTAGAAACCAACCCAGGTCGTTCGAACGAGCTCGTTCGAACGAGCTTCTAACGAGTTAACCAGTCGCTTCTAACGAGGGGCAGTTTCATTCAATAATCTCGTTCGAACGAGATATCGTTAGAAGGTACAGTTCGTTCGAACGAACTGGATCTCGTTCGAACAGTCTCGTTCGAACGAGACTTCTAACGAGCTGACAGTGGAATCTCGTTCGAACAGTCTCGTTCGAACGAGACTTCTAACGAGTTGGCAGTCTGGGCCTTTTTAGACTGTTTTGATTTTTGGAGTCCCGTAAACTCGTTCGAGGAGATAGATAACATTCCCGATGATGATGTAATGATAGATTTGGGACATTTGGGTATTTATGAGAAGGAAATTATATACAAGTGAGTTAAATTAAATGAACCGTTTGGGTTGAGACGTGAATGTCTACTACGACTTGGGAATAAATTAGGGTGCGTTTGAGTGTAAACCGGAATCGTATAAAGTGTGTAAATTATAGATTGGTACGATAATGAGAATAGTACTACAATTAAACTACGAGATTACTAAGACGTGTGTTTACTTAGTATTGGTATATGAATTGTGTGTATGACATACCTACCATACTTGCTATCACGGGAGGTTTGCGTTCGCTTAGGGCCCTCTAATCCCTGTGTTGCCCGGATTTAGACTGGTTACCTTGATGAACATAGGTCATAGAAAGACTTATTGGGATATTAATAAGTCCGCTGATCGTGGGAGCGTAGGTATGTGCGTGACCCATGTGATGTGACTGTGTTCGCCTCCATTATTTGTGATGTTGTTATCTGTGAACTATTCCTGAGAGATTCGGAATATGTAATCCTTATGTACGTGATTTACCGGGATGGATAGCAGAGTATGTGTGCACCACAACTTAGTTCTCGGGGTGCTTGTATTGTATATTTATGTTGTGATTAATATACACTTAATTAATGGGAACCTTCATGTTAATGTTGTGAATATAATTACGGTATTGTTTCGAGAAACATAACGGGTTAGCTGATAGTGAAATATATTGCATTTTGAGCATCTGAGTTTATGTTAAATCCCTATTTAATTTCGAGCGTTATAATGTTATTAGAACCGAGTAATAAGGGTAGGACCTATGACAATCTAGCTAGATATGATGTCTCTTAGCTAGTGGTTTCTGTCATTGTAGATGGGTACTTACGTTAGGAGTGCACAGTTAGACGAGAGGTGAGAATATCATGTGAGTGCACGTCCTAACATGTACTTTGCATTTAATGTTTTAAATGTTTTTAAAGCACTTGCAGGTTTTTAAAATATAACTCCACATTCGGGCTCTGACCTGTTTGCTTTCAAATCTTTTCTTGTAAAACCATTTTAGGTTCCCAGCCACAAGGACACCATGCATAGGATACTCATTCTGGTAACGAGCTGTAGCTGTTTGTGGAAGCTACAGGGATTTGCTTGTAGACGCTTCTTTCACTTGGATTCCAGATTCATTATCCATCAGTTGTAGGGCATGTTGCCCATTTCTATTAGAGTTACATTTCCATTACTGTTTTCAGACTTTGGCATGTATTGTTTTAGTATTCGGTTTATTTACTTCAGTTGTGGGATTTGTAGTGAGGGATTTTTCCTCCAGACTTTATTTATATTATGTGATGGTTATTCTTTTTACTTCAGTATGGTGAATGGTGTTATTATTCTTTATTACACTTGTTGCATGTTAATCAGACTTAAATTAAAATTTGGCACTTACTTTTTAAATACTAGGTGGTTAGTAATCATTAAAATGTTTTCGACAGTGATGCTATTAACTGGACCAACTTGGCATTTTGAATTAATTTAATAAAGGAGTAGCTACCCGGTATTTAATTAGTCGGGGTGTCACATCGTATACATGGGTCGCGCACATACCTACGTACCCACAGTTAGCGGACTTATCAACTCCCTGATAAGTCTTTCATAGACCTATGTTCTTGAGCGACAAATCAAAGATCCCATGGATTCATCAGGATATGACTGCCCTCACGTGCAAACCTCCCGTCGATAGCAAGTAAGATAGGTATGTCATACACATAATCATCAATCAATCAATCAAATAGGCATTATCATACCTATAATATACTATCAACAAGGTACTCACATTACCCTTAGATTATTCCCATACGTAGCATTATACCTCTTAAATCCCACGTATTAAAATATCACAACTTTACTTCTTAATTTAATTATCCTCGAGCCTCACTCAATACTCAAGGTTCAAATAGGTTTTTCCTCAACATATATTCAGTAAGAAGTCACTAATACCCTATTGGTCCATATCATCATATCTCCCGAATTACTACGAATTAAAATTTCCTTTTAATTAGGGTTAAAACCGATAGTTTCAAATCTCTTATAAACACATCTTCTTTCACTTAGGATTAAAACCTCTTGTAAACTTAAGGATACCCAGGTGTTATATTCAATCACCCCTACTGGTCCTATCTTTAATCCTCATGGATACCAATTATAATCCAACAAAATAATCTAGCAACCGAAATACCTTTCACTTTGATTATCATTATTCTAATCATTTAAATCCCAATCAAATTAATTCAAATCTTAACTAGGGCATACTGATCTTCTCTAAGTCCCATAATATACAATTAATAGTCACCAAATATCCACAAAAGGTTTGGGATAAGAACCAAGATTAAAAAGAAACATCTTCAAATATTCTGGGGAGGTCGATCAACCGAAGGCAGGGGGTCGATCGATCGATCGCCCTGGTAACAACCCAGTTTTTCTGCATTTCTGCAACTACGGGTTTAGCCATTTTTTATCATTCAAACCTTCATATTAACAACTCAAGTGACTTATAATCCTTACTACATAATATATCAACATATATAAATGATTTCTAATCATCTAAACATCCTAGAATCATCAAGAGATTGAATTAAAATCATGTTTATATCCTATTTTTCCAGAAAATTATCAACATAATATCTTCAAGAACACATCAATGGTTTTCATAATTTCTTCAACAGATTTATGATTATTTCATGGATTACTAACTACCTAAAACATGAGTTTGATTCCTATATATTTTCAGTTTCCAGAAATCCATTTAACAACTCCATCTTTATCTTCCAAACATGAAAAATCATCTCTTTTTATAACTATTCTAACATGGACAATATACAAACTTAGATTGCCATTATCAAACACTTGCCTCTAATGAAGGTCTGATCCTTTGGTGTAGTATATCACACGTGGTTCTCCCTTCTCCGGTCAAGCTCCGGTTGATTTGTTATTTTTGAACATTATTCGATGTCTATATCTTTCACCCCTGCTTCGACTCATTAACAATTTTTTGACGTTGTTTTTAACATACTCATCCTCTATTTTAATGTCAAATTTGGACCGAAAATTCATAATTTATAAAGATTAGTATATAAAATAACTCAATTACTGAAGCAAGTTTAATAACATAGTACTTTTTACTAACATCGAGTTGTTTGAAGGCTTCTTCTTTGTCATTTTCATACATGTCCTTCCATTTCGCAGGAACCGGGATGAGATTCCGTGCAATAATTACCATCTCACTTGATAGTTTAGAAGATTGCACCACATTTTTCGGCGTTCCCTTATTCCTTGCAATAACAATAGTCAACTTCTCAAGGACATTTCCTTTAGTTGGACAACATATCGTTTTTGTCGCGGTGGAAGCTGCAATTAAAGGATATATTAGTTCATCGAATACAACTTATAATCAGGCGAGGCACTATAAAAACCATAATGTGAACACTTAGGTTGCTAGTATATGAAGGTATATTATGTGAACACTTAGACACATAGTGTATCTATCATAACTGGAGCCTTTGTTATATGATTACTGAATTTTTTATATTAGATGCTTTTATATTAGTAATGCAAAGACAATATACAATCGTATATGAGCATACAAACTAATTTATGGTACCCAAAATAGAGCATTTTAACTGAGCAACTGGAGCATTTTCTTTCTGGATTATACAATTGCTTATCTTATAAGACCTAGCCCAGTAAAAATTTGTACTGAAATTGATGTCAAAAAGGAGTTAAAAATCATAGAGTTTGGATTATTTACGACACAGAAGGGAAAGGGTTTTGGTAAAACTATGTATGAAGACACTCTTTTGTTCTATGGGAACTGCCAAAAGAAGGGGCATGCATTTTCATCTTGCAAGATTTAATCTAATCGAGAAAATGGAAATCAAACACCCTCCCACACTGTTCAACACCCTCCTTGGGGTCATATTCCCACTGTTTTATCCACCACAGCTACTAACTGCTTGTATTTATATTCTCAGGCTTTACCAACAACTGTCCAATCTCGTCCAACCTTACATGTTTCCCCTCTCACCAATAACCCAACTCTCGCACCTAATCCAACACCCAAATCACTCACCCTAGACAACCCATGCATCTTGCATCCAATATCCCCCCACTTCCCACCTATGGTTCTACGAGCTACTGACTTATCCACCCCTTCCATACCTGTTGCTCCTACTTCATCCCATTATAATCCCGATGGTCTCAACCTCACCATTGAGACAGATAGAGAGAGATGGAGATATTGGGTCTAATCAAACTTTAAGAGAGAGTAGGTATATTTAGGCCCCCTATTTTGTGTATAAAACAGTGGTCTAATAAAACTTAGGAAATAAAGTATTTGGTCTATTCAAACTTTGTGTATACTTAGCCCCCCTGTTTTATGTATATTTAGCCCCCTGTTTTGTGTCAATCAATATTTTGATTGTATTCTTATGAATGCTGAATAATGTTAAATTAACAATATAAAGTCATCACGGATCTTATTTCTCAATTAATATTTTGTATTAATGCGACTATATTCAAATACCTACTTGAGCATAAGACGAGAGAACATATGTGAAAGTAAGAGTGAATAGATGTAGTCGTTCAGATTAAACACTCATTCTACTAGCAATTATAATGTCTTTCAAATTAAACAATCCCAGACCACCCTCATTAGTATGGATATCCCAATTTAGTCATTCATGTCTATCGTCATCCATATTAGAACCCAAAAAGAATTTGATTTTTTATAGAGGCAACTAATAATGGATTTAGGGGGATTAGTAGAGTCAAGAGTGAATATAGGATTAAAAGCAATGACATTTAGTAATAATAACTCTGCCCCTAGAAAATAGTAAATTCTTTTTCTAACCATTAAATTTTCTTATCTTATTTGAAAGCTCAAAAAGGTAGGCAATCTTTCCTCTACCCTTGTAGAGGGCACCCTAGACATTTTATGGGGAATGTTTTATGAGAAAGGTCCAAAAGTGAGCCAATGGTAGACCTCCTCTTAATAAAATTCTTGTTATCCACAATGAAGATACTTTTATTCTTATTGATGAGCTAGCCTGAACAAGCTTCATACGTATTGAGAAAGGACATCAAATTGAGTAAACTTATCTTACCACCATTGATAAAAAATTATAACGTCATCAGAAAATCTTAAATGAGAGATCAAAGCTACTTCCATTAGGGTCAATAAAAGGTTTAAATTTTTTGGACAACATGAGAAAATTGACACTTCTATTACGAACATGAGTTGTGACGATTAAAAGAGTAAGGGACAAAGGGTTACCCTGCTTAAGACCCCTGGACGATTTAAAAAAAAAAATTACCCTCAATTACTACCGAGAACCAGTTATTTTAGAGAAGCCTCAATATGAAGTTGATAAAAAATTCATGAATCCCAAACTTTCTAAGAACTTTAAGGAGAAATAACTGAGAAATTATGTCATAAGCTTTTTCATATCCAATTTAATGACGACGTTTGAATAATGAGATTTTCTCCCCATAATTAGTCATTTCATAGGCATAAATAATGTTATCTTGAGTACTTCTACCTTTAATGAACATACTTTCGCTGGGATAAGTGATGTAAAGAAAAATAGAATAAATCTATAGTTGATAATCTTAGAAACAATATTCATGGAGAAATTACATAAGCTGATGAGTCTGAATGTTTTGGACTTTTGGAATGAGTACAATTGAAGTGATAGTCTATTTTTTTGGGACTTGACCACCCATAAAGAAATATTGCACCGCTTTGATTAAATTGACTTTAATAATATCCCAACAACAGACATAAAAGAATCCACAAAAACAATCCGGATCGAGACTGCTGTCAGGATTGAGATTTTTAACGGCTTTGAGAATTTCTTCTTCAAATGACATACGAGTTAGGGCATAGTTCATTTCACGAGAGATCAAATTTAGGATGACATAGAGTATAGAAAAATATTGACAAGTTGGCACAATAGAAAACTAATTCTGAAATTGGGTAAGAATTGCAGTCTCAATAGCTACTTCCCCATCAACCAAATAATAGGTATGGTCTTTAATACGATGAATAAAGTTAATTTATTTTCTGTCTTTCATAAAAAAATGATTTTTTTTGTATTCATATCCCATTCTTTAAACCATTTTATATGAGACTTTTGTTGCCAAAAAGTCTCCTTATGCATGAAAATGGAAATACCCGAATCATGAGACTTTTGTTGCCAATTTTTTTAAACAAATACAACATATGTGAAATTAGGACAGAATAAATATGAAATTAAGAGATAACAGATATGAAATTAACATTTGTGTATACACTGGTATATACAACTGGTATACAAACCAGTGTAATACACAATTATGTTCATAACTAATAGCAATGTTTTGTATACCAGTTATGTATACCAGTGCCATATCAGTTGTGTATAACACTGTTTTGTATACCAGTTATGACCAGTTGTTTAGAATTCATTGATACTAGAGCGTGTTTGATTGGTGTTCGTGTTTTACCCAAACATCAAATAACACAAACATAATTCCTATATAGCAAAGCGACAACATACCAGTGCTATTAGGGGTTTCCATAAAAGAATTCATTGATGGAGTGGGATTTGAAGCAGTTAGTGGAGTTTGATTGGAAATCATCGGTGGAATAGAACTTGAAGTCACTGGTTGTGTAAGGCTACAACTCGCCTGTTGAATCAGTCAACCATCAACTCTCATCCATTTATGTCCAGCAACCATACTGACAAATAATATATGTTTCATGTTAAGACGCATAAAAATATGTCATAATCTTGGTACAATACTACTAAAGAATTACATATAAATAATCATAAACAAATGCATTCAAGTTACAGAGGGTACAAAATTCAACACCATTTCACCACATCATTAAATTCAATAACATGGAAATCTAAAAACAGAAGAACAAAAATTCAACTCCATTTCACCAGATCACTAAATTCAATAACATGAAAGTCTAGGAACAAAAGTACGAAAATTCAATCTATGTCACTATAATCATCATCATCCATGAGATCTTCATCATTACAATATTCAACCAATGTTGCTTCTTCCTCATCACTATCATCATGAAAGAAGCTGATTTCATCAGATGCTACGTCATTTACATTAACAGCATCAACGTTAACATTATCTTCATCATCATCAGCATCATTCCTATGCAATGGCCCAATATCAACTTCAACAATTTGAACAACGTCAAATGGCTCGATCTCCTAGTAAACGGTGTCATTGGGGACATCATTTATATATACACCAACTTTTTCCACGTAAGGATCACACACGTGATGATGTTGAAACTCTTGCACGACTTTCCAGTTATTACCCAACTTTGTGTCGTTAAGATAAAAAACTTATTTTGCTTGCACCTTTAGCTTATGGGGATCTTTTTATACCACCTACAGTTCACATTAACTCTCATGAAGTGGTCATCAATTTGTATTCTCGCTTTCTTTCTTTTATCTGCCTCGAACTAATCACACTCAAATAGAATAACCATTTTAACTTTGATATATTCCAAGTCAACAATATTAGTCAACATTCCATAAAAGTCTATTTTAATATCATCATGATCCCCCTTGACAACCAATCCGCTATTTTGAGTTTTACAATAACTTTCACGATCCTTAGTTTGAAACCTAACTCCATTAATAATGCAACTTATATACTTCCTTGCTCAAACATCAGGGCCACATGCTAATGCAGGAAGGTGCTTTGTAGCTTTAAAAGAGTTTTGACGGTATAACTTTTTCATCTGTCAAGATATATGAGTGAATTACATTATTAGGGTAATTTGATTACTTAATATCATATTAAACTCTTTGTAATGTTTTACATGTTCTTCAAACCATTAAGGGAATTGCTTTCTTTGTCGTTGTTCTAAGTTCAAAAGGCTTTTTTTCATAAGCTCCTCCCTAAATTCACTACATAAAAATTTGAAATATAAATTTCACACCCAAATAATAAAGAAAATATATATAATCATAAATATAATACAAAGAACAGATGATGACTTACATTAGGTATGGCTCCACCTTCTCGTAGTTAGTCAAAACATACCAGTGAGTCACTTATCGCTCTTTCTCGGAGAGGAAGTCATACGTAAATGCTCTAAAAGGTCGTACCTTTTGTGAGAACACATCAAATCCACCATCCTCTATTTCACCGTCATAATTTCGTTATGCATGATTGAACTAAGTTTCGATCCCTTCAAGGTACATGGAACAAAATGACAATTACTCATTGACAATGTATGCATACATCCACCTATACTGCACCGGTCCTCTAAGCATTGCCTCTTTCATTAAATTAACTGCTAAATGGATCATTATATCAAAGAATGTTGGTGGATAAATCATTACAAGCTTACATAAAATCAAGACAATGTCGGTTTCTAATCTTTCTAGTTCTTCGACTTTTAAAGTTTTAGAACATACGTCTTTGAAAAACTTGCCAAGCTCAACCAATGTAGTATATACATCCATCGATAAATATGAACGAACACCAATATGAAGCAATCATTGTAATAGAATACAAGAATCATAACTTTTTAACCTCGACACTTTGCTATCACTTGTGTTAACACACCAGGAGATATTAGAAGCTTATCCATCAGGGAACTTCTTTGATTTTACAAACTCACAAAATGCGATTTTTTCCAACTTAGGAAATGTGTAGCATGCTTGTGGGATCTTATACACATCACCATGCGGCTTCAAATGTAGTTCCTTTTGTATTTTCATATCCTCCAAATTTTGTCTTGCTTTATAAGTGTCCTTTGTCTTCCCTTCAATATTTAGTAATGTTCCCAATAAACTTTCACATATATTCTTCTCAATGTGCATGACATCTAAGTTGTGACGTAACTTTAGTGTCCGCTAATATGGAAATTCAAAAGATATGCTCTTCTCAGTCCAATTCAACTCTTATGGCGTACGCTTTCTCTTGCGATTATCTCCATGCTTCACTGGTTTACAATCTTTGACATGATCCAACTATATTAACACATCATCCCCATTTAATTCCATAGTTTTCAATCGATGATCAGGCAACCCATCAAACTTTTAGCTCCTTCGCAATTTATAATCGGTTGATAAATATCATTGATGACTTATGTAACAGATCTTATTTCGTTATTTTTGCGAAGAAGTATGTCCATTACAAGTTAGACATGCCATGTATCCTTTTTTGCTCCACCCAAAAAAATTAGCATATACATGAAAATCATTTATAGTCCATACAACTGCTGTATGCATTCAAAAGCTATTTCCTGTAGATACATCATGTGTCTCTACACCCATTTCCAATAACTCTTTCAGTTCATCAACTAGAGGCTTTAGATACAAATCTATATCTTTACTAGGTGCAGTATGACCTGGAATAAGTAATAACCTCATAAAAATTGGTTCTTTCATACATAACTAATGAGGAAATTTGTAAGGCATAAGTATAACCGGCCACATGCTATATGAGTGTGCATGTTACCAAAGGGCTTAATCCGTCACTTGCCAATCCAAGTCTTACATTTTTAGGTTCTTGTGAAAAACATGCATTCTCCTTGTCAAATTTCTTCCAAGCTTTTGAATCAGTCAAATCATTGTCATTATCTTCATGCTTCTCTTTGTGCCACCTCATGTCATCAACCATTTTCTTTAACATACATAATCTTTGGAGTCTTGGTGTTAATGGAAAATAACGCAATACCTTATGAGGTATTTTTTTCCTTTGATATCATTAATTTTCCATCTAGACTCCCCACATATTGGACATTCTTATCTATCTTTGAAATCCTTCCAAAATAACTCACAATCATTTTTACAAGCATGAATTGATACATATTCCAAGCCCAAATTATGCAACATGTTTTTTTCTTCGTAGAGACTTAGGGAGCATCTCGCCCTCAGGAAAATATTTTTTGAACAAATCAATAACCATGTTGAAGGATTTGTTGCTCCATCAATTCATAACTTTACAGTGAAGCAACTTCATAAGAAATGACAGTGTCAAAAACTTTGTACAATTGGCATACAATTCACGTTCAGCCTCTTGTAATAACTTGTCAAATGTTTTTGTTTCCCCTGCAATATTTTCTTGAGTATATCTATTATTGGATTCCATATGAATGGATTCATGAAAGGTTACCCTTTGAATGTCGTCCAACATATCATGTATTCCATCACCTTCTTCTTCATGACATGACATTTCATCATCATCATCATCATCATAGTCATCATCATCATCAGAGGCATGAGTTACCCCTAAATGAGAACCTTCTCCATAATGAATCCATTGAGTATATCTCGTAAAAATCCCCTTAAAAAATAAATGGTCCTGAACTTCGTCAATAGATCTAATATTAATATTTAAACAATCGATGCACGGACATTTAACATCACTTGTTGGGGCCATGTGTTTCTTAACATACTCAATGAAAGATCTAACCCCAGTTAAGTATTTCTCGCAGAATCTATAAGTATCTTGGATCCAACTCCGATCCATCTCCATTTTAGAATCCTACGAAATTATTTAACAAACATGTTAAAAATAAACACAACATATTAACATGACATTAACCTTCCTTATTAGCAAGCAGATTATACAATTAATATTAAATTTGGGACAGTTCGGATTAATCAGTAAAAATTAAACTATATATATGGAGGTGTGAAAGTTTAATCATCCCAATTTCTTACATTACTTTGAAGTTTGACAAGTAAAACACATCAATAACTGAAGGGTATTTGGGATATAAGAATCTGGTGTGGTAATATTCACATTTCTATATTATTGTAGATGCAAAAAAAAAATTACCAAATCTTACTCTCCCCTACTTAATAGTATAGAAGTTGTTGACCTTCTGGTCCAGTTTATCTTTTCGATGATTGCATCTTTATTATCCGACCAAGTAGCCTTCAGATCCTTAGTAGCCTCTCTCAAGGCTTCCCCCACATCTTGGGCGAAATTATTTAGCACATAATATATCTCCAACAACTGGTTGTATTCGACCATAAATTTCATGATAAATGAAAGAAAAAGATCAATGAAGTAAAAACAAGGAATTCAAACAAAACACCACATGAGGAAGTAACTTACAAGAGAGAAGTTGTGGTTAGCACATTCCGCAAACAGTTCATGTTATAAAGCAGTAGTAATTTCCCTATCAGTAGAAATGATCGTCTAGTGGATTAAGTCTCGAGCTAGGTCAGGGCGATCAGTAACATAATGGGCAATAACCTTGACCTTGTTAGCAAAAATTTTCCCCACATCAGTCGTTGTGGGAGGAGGAGAGTGATCCATATTCATCATCTTTGAGAAGGTCTCATGCTCCTTGGAGGGGTAATCTCTAATGTCCAGGGGTTAAAAGGATCCTCTGTTTCAGTTTTCAAGCTCACTGATTGATCAATCTCTATATCCTAGCTCATTAGATGAGTAGGAGGATATTTATTATCCGAATTCACCATAACCAAGTTCACTACCTTTCTCTGAGGGTCCATGGTGCTAGGAGAGAGTTTGGTAGAAGGGATATTTGAATATTCCAAAGACCCAAAGGAGTAAGATGTTCCCCCTCGTTCGATTCTTCCTCGCCTGAGCCTTCAGATATGGAAGCTTCCGAGTCATACAAGTAAATAGGAATGACCGTAGTTTATTCAACTGGCCTAAAGTAAGTGGTAAAACTCTTATAGCCAAGAAGAAAGGCACCCGATCCAGGGTGGTCAATAATCCTAATCCTCTACTGAGTATCCTAAACCTTATTAAAATTAATAAAATTAACATCCTGAGTGCAAGGAGGTTTCTTCTTGATTTTACTTTTCAGGAACAAAGGAAACTCATTTATAATCAATCAAATGAGAAGAAAATGTAGCATGGGAATATAGTTGCAACATAATATATACCTTACCCTTCATGAGGAAACCATGGCCCTTTATAATTGTCGGCCTCTAGAACAGGGTAGTATTTTCACCTCTTCTATATAATGCCATGGACCCAGTAGTCTTTGTTGGAATCTGAAAAATTTATGAGTAGTGCCCAATTTCCCACCCTCATTTTTGGATAATAAATATTTTCATGGGTCGATGACCATTAGTAATAATACCTGATATCATTAATACTAAGATTAGTCCTATACAACTCGTTAATTCGATGGACCCCATTAATGATCATCAAATTATTTGGAGAAAAATAGGTTGGGACCACATCAAAGTATTGACACAACACAAGAAATAACCTTTTTGAAGGGGAAGTTACCCCACATTCAGTAATGAAAATTAAAGGTAACTAATGGCCTTTGTCAAAGTCACAATGCTCACATGAGACCTCCACCAGTTCTGTCATGACCCATTCGGGAGTACGGTGGTCAAGTTTGAACTTTTCAATAATATTTTCTTTAATGACATATAACATTTTTGAATAATTAGGGCAACTCAAAGAAAGAATTAAGGCAATAAATTGAGAAATATAGAAAAATGAAAGAAATGGAGTTAAGCATTCTTATAATGAAACTAGAGTAATGAAAGCCATTCTCCAAAGTTTGCAGGTTTTGAAATGGAAGGAAAAGGGAGGGAATAGTTATTTTGTGGTGGAGAATAACTTTATGGTTCCCAAGAAAAATTACTATACGTGTGTGATGGATATCGAAATAAGAGTCGCATTTCTCTACGACAATGTAAAAATACTGTATTTAGAAGCATGCCCCTGGGGAACACAACCCACAAAAACTTTTCATTTTTGGGGGAATTTACATAATTATCCTTAAAATAAAATGCAAAGACTTCAGACAGGTGTCGATCTCTGATGAGAGGAGAAATGCTCCTAATCCTAGAGAGCATGAAGACTTGTCAACCATCAACAACCGAGCAGAGGAAAAAATCCCAGTGACCTCAAGAATCCCTAGGACTTTAGGGGAAATTATGGGGATAAGAATTGCAATCTCACATGCTCGACCACATGAACTTAAGACACGTGTGCCTATAATTAATTAAGACTCCAAGTCAGAGAAGAATCCTTCAACTCAATATAACGGTTGATCACGATAAGGATAAGTTACATATCTTAGGGATAGCTATGAACAAGGCTTAGTACTCTCCTAAGTTCCCTTATAAATGTAAATCCTCCCCACGTAAGAGGGGCATGTATTATTGTAACATCGAGTAATACTAATACTCTACCAACTTGGGTTCTTGAGTAATAAAAGAACAAACCCTAGGACCCTGTGAATGTAGGAATGCTACCTACTCCTATAATGAATACTACCTACACCTATCATGGAAACATTAAAATTTTCAAGTTCAATTTTTTTTCCAAAGTTTTAATAATTAATGTTAACTATCTATTCTATTAAGTGTACAATTTGGGCTTTGTCATATTATTGATATATATTGATCCACAACTGTTAAACTTTTTAGCATTTTCACTGTAAAATATTATTCATAAAATAAAGTCATATATGGATCTCTTTATAATTGTCATAATCAAGCAATTAGGGACTGTTTGGTTTGTAACTATAATTCTGTTTTCTGTGTTTAAATGCAATTTTGATAAAAATTTGCATTTGGCATACCGGTTTTTAAACACTGAATTATAATATTTATGTGTTATAATCAAGTTTTTCAGAAAACAGCAAAATGGTGTTTTATAACTTCTGTTTTTTATTTTTCAAATCCGAATTCTTCATTCTTAATATTTTAATGGATTATACCTTAATATATAATATACATACATAATACATTAATATGTGTGTAATTCTTATAAATAAAAAATATATATATTTACATGTACACAAAATTGCGTATATTTATATTTTATTAAATCATGTAATATTCTAAGATCCATATATTAAATAATATTATCAATAGATACATGATAACTTATATATAGATTTATACATGTATTATTAATGCATGGAATAATATAAAATATACATATAGTACATACGTATTAAAAACAATATTACCAATCCATGTACGTATATAATTTTATTGTGAATTATACATTTAATATCATTATATAGACATATATACATATGTATATGTATGTATTTATACATATAAGAATGTATGTATGTATACATTTGTATTATATATATATATATATATATATATATATATATAATCCTTCTGTGAGAGATTGAATAAAATTTAATCCAAATATAAAGGGGTGATGGCTTTTTATATTTGTTATATATATTTGTGGTAATATAACACAATTAACCCTGATATAACAATAAAAACAAAAGACATAGCTTGTGAAATAATAGACCAAGAAGAATTTAAAATACTGATTAGAGAACTTTTAAATTTAGGAGTAATACAAAAAAGCACTAGTAGAGATAGAAGCCCTGCATTTATGGTTATTTTAGAGTATTATATACTGTGTTAACTCTAAAAACGCCTATATCACGGCAACAACCGCGACAATGGCAACTCACATGACACCGAAAAATTTAAGAATCAAGATCATTCTAGAGTTCAATCAGATTGTTTATATCAATATTTACCATAAAAACAAATCCTCAAGGATCCTTTAATAAATTATCGAAACATAATAAGATTATTATCTAAGTACCGATGCAAGCAATGACACAAGATAAAATGACGCAAACTACTGTTCAATCACGCGTCTCTTTACTATGCAAACTTTCACTGTGCATCACTGTACAGCTTGTTGATGTAAAAAAACTAGATTTGATCTAATTATTTTAATCACAGATAAAAATGAATAAAGAAATATGAGACAATAGACTTTTAAAGTGGTTCAGGCTTATTATAATTGCCTACGTCCACTGTTTTTGTATTGCTGACTGTTTGCCTGGAATTCTCGATAATTGGTTTACCAAGAGATCCGGATTCCTCCTCTAATGAGGAGGTTACAATGTATTTATAGCCTTCAGGCTGTACAAATGAAAGGACAATGCGCTGTTATCTAGTAGACATATACATCTGTACGATAATAATGAGCATTTAATGCGCAGTCGTCTCTTTGATTCTTTTATTCTGCACGCTAAGTTGCTCGGGCCGCCTGAGTTGCTCGGACCGCTTGAGTTGCTCGGTACGCCGAAGTTCCTCGGGGAACTCCGGTTGCTCGGGACGCCTGAGTTGGTCGGGGAGCTTAAGATGCTAGGAGGCAGTATGTTATTCGTTGAAAGTATTTGTAAGTGCCACGTAGGTTGACACATGTCTCCAAATGACTAATCCACGTCAGCAGACTAAATTTGGTATCAACAGAAGCCCCCAATGTTTCACAGTTGAAGTTAAAATAGAGTGTGGAATATTTTGATGCTTAGATTTTCGTTTTTTATGGATTTTAGGCAAACTTTCATTGTATATAACTCCTTTTTAAGTGCATAGTATCAGGCTTTTAAAGTATTTTGAATTTTCATGGCCCCTTTGATATTCGTGCCTTTTTCTTCTTTTAGCCGTCGGAAATGCAAATATTTTCCCTTGTAATCATTGCCTTTCTCTATTCTTGAGGTAAAGTATTTAAACGCGGCTGAAATCCTGTCTTCTTTCACTTTTCAAATTTGCATCTTTGAGCTCTTCGTCTTTTCTCTCTCTTGTGCCTTCGTTCTTTCCATCGTTCAACTGATCTCTATTTTCTCTGTAACATTTTCTTCCTTCCTCTTTACTTTATTCGCCATAGTTTATCCTATTGAATCTTTAGACAAATTTTGATCTGAGTTTTCAATCCCTTCGTGGGTTATTTTGGAAGAACTTTATGAACCTTCTGATTATTTTTCTTTGGCTGAGGGACATTGGTTCCTCAGTATTTTTGTAGTTGAATGTGGATTTTCTTTCCCGTCAAATCTCCTGTGTTTGGAGTTTTGCCAATACTTTGATGTTGTACCTGCAAGAATAGCTCCAAACACATATAGGATAGTTAATGGCGTACATAGGCCGAATCAACTTCATGGAACTCGATTGGGAATTCTAGAGATTATGTAATGGTATAGATGGATTATCAGCGATAGTACTTTCTATTTAAAAACTAGGTTTTTGAATAGAACGTTAGTTGTCAATCTTCCTGATGCCAATAGGGATTACTTTGAACATGGAGTGGTGATGAAAAATTGGCAACACCCTCCATTAATTGGAGATGATGTGTACCAAGGTCCCAAATGTCCACCTTATGGCAATGGGATAGGTTGTTTTTATTTTTTGAACTTTTGTTTTCTTTATGTTTGATAAAATGCATCATTGACATTTGTTTTTATTTGTTTCAGTTGACAGTAAAAGAAAATCTCCCAAAGAAGCTGACGTTAATTTAAAGCATTTAAAACTTATCTGGGATTTGCATCAATCAGTTACCGAGGAACATATCAGATCTGCCTCTTACTTGTTGCAATATAAGAGCTATACTTCATCTTTCACTGCTCATCCTCGTCCAGTGGTGGTTAATCTTGACCAAGTACCAGCCTCTGAGACTAGCGTAGAGGGTTCTTCCTCTAAGTCGAGTATTCCCATAGGTGATCTAATGAAGAAAAGAAGAGCTCCTGCCTTCTTTGATAAATCTTCTTCTACCAATGTGGAGGCAAAGAAAAGTAAATAAGATGTCCCAGAAGAAGGGACGAGAACCATTGATGCACTTCCTCCTGCTGGAGTAGAACCTGCTTCAAAGGCAGAAGGGAAAAATCCAATAGAATAGGGTTTTTTATGTAATGAAGTATATTTTTCACATCATGTGTAATTATACTTGATTTGAATGAAGAAATTTTTATTCTTTTGCTATTTCATTATCTTCTAGATAATTTGTAGAATGTCTTTGTTTGTTAGTTGGTAAATATATGTATGTATATACTATACTTATCCCATTTTCTATTTGTTTATAGTGACTTGTCACTCTTTGGGCCTAAACAATGGAATGATTTGCACCTCGTATTCTTTCTTAGTTGTAGTATTCTTGTACGAATTGCCTTATTGAGGTTGTCTAACTTATTTTCTAGTTTGTCGACCAACCGAAGTTGGTGGTATAGAGTTCCCGACTAACCGGAGTTGCTGGTAAATGATTCCCGACCAACCGGAGTTAGTGGTAATTGATTCCCGACCAACTGGAGTTGGTGGTAATTGCTTCCCGACCAACTTGAGTTGATGGTAATTGCTTCTCGACCAACCGGAGTTGGTGGTAATTTCTTCTCGACCAACTAGAGTTGATGGTAATTGATTCCCGACCAACCGAAGTTGGTGGTAATAACTTCCCGACCAACTGGAGTTGGTGGTAATTGCTTCCCTACCAACCGGAGTTGGTGGTAATTGATTCGAATTTTGATGAGTGGTGTGTAGCACTAATATTATGAAATTTTTTTAACAAAAAAAGAAATCGGGTAAAACATCCATCACTTTATTCATACTGACGAAACTGCATTATATAGGAATTATAATTACTGATAATACTTGTACAGATGTTCTGCATTCCATGCGTTCTTGAATTCTTCTCCTTCTAAGATTTCAATCCTGTATGTCCCTGGACGAACTACGTCTATTACTCTGTAGGGTCCGTGACAGTTGGCTTCTAGTTTGTTATGCTTTTGGATCACTTTTTTCAACACATAATCCCCTTCATTCAAATCACACTTCTTCACTCTTTTATTATAGAACAAGGCTGTTCGTTGTTGATATGCTGCGTTCCTAATTGCTGCTTCTTACCTAACTTCTTCGAGCATATCGAG
Organism: Sambucus nigra; assembly: GCA_949130495.1. Taxonomy (NCBI): domain Eukaryota; kingdom Viridiplantae; phylum Streptophyta; class Magnoliopsida; order Dipsacales; family Adoxaceae; genus Sambucus; species Sambucus nigra. The sequence continues at coordinate 47,247,363 of OX422220.1, read as the reverse complement.
GTGTAATCTTCTCATAAAATCACTTACAGGATAATTAAAATTAAGCACCCTATGCGTGGGTAGACCCCATTCAGCAGGTATGACAACCTCACTCCCAAATGCAAGCATGTATGGAGATTCTCCTGTTGTTGTTCGTGGTGTGGTGCGATAAGCCCACACCACGAAGTGTAGCTCGTTAATCCAATTTGCCTTTGCATCATCCAGTCTCTTTTTTAAACCATTTAGCAGCGTTCTATTTGTCTCCTCAGTTTGTCCATTGCTCTAGGGATGGCCTGGTGCATAGTGTATCTTCAATATATTGGACTGATGACAATATGCAGCAAACTCCTCGTTGTCAAATTGGATTCCATGGTCAGTAATGAATGCATGGGGAAGACCATATATACAAATGATATTCTTCCAAATGAACTGATAGACCTTGTCATATGTCATATCAATAAGAGGCTCAGCTTCCACCCATTTAGTAAAATAATCCACAGTAACCACTAGGTATTTGAATCTTCCCCTGGTCGTTGGAAGTAGCCCGACCAAGTCTATCCCCCACATAGCGAATGGCCAAGGGGACGTGATGGGTGTTAATAATGCTTGGGGAGTTCTTTGAATGGAGGAGAAATATTGGCATTTATCACACTTCTTAGCATATGCTATGCAATCAGCTCTCATCGTTGGCCAGTAATACCCCTGCGTTGTTATTCTCTACAAAAGCGTCCGACCTAATACATGGGCTCCACAAGACCCTTCGTGAACCTCTTCGATCAAACCTTTCACCTCGAAGGTATGGACACATCTTTGTAGCCATGCTATAACTCCTCGTCTATACAAGATGCCATTAGTCAATACATAATGAGCAGCTTTAAACTTCAATTTTTTGGCCGCGAGTTTATCAGTTGGCAAAGCCCTTTCTTCAATATAGGCCCTGATGGGGTCCATCCAAGATGGCCCCATATCGAGGGTAATGAAGTTTATCATCAGATCTTCGTCTATGCTCCGACCAGTTAGGATTTCTATTGGGATTATTCTTCGTAGCTCGGTGCATGTGGCTGATGCTAGACGAGCTAGAGCGTCTGCTCTTGTATTCTCCAATCCTGGTATTCTGATCAACTGAACTGCAGTAAAACTTGATACAACCTTCATTGCTTTGGCATGATACTTGACCATTAATTCTCCTTTTGCTGCATACTCCCCCAGAATTTGATTTACGATTAGCTGGGAGTCACTGAACACAACGACTTGCTCTGTTTTCATATTTTTAGCTGGACTTAGACCCACAATCATTGCTTTATATTCGGCCTCATTGTTAGAAACCTTAAATTCAAAGCCCAGAGCATACTCCACATCAATGTCATCCGGACTGTTTAAAACAATTCCTGCTCCACTGCCTGTAGTACATGAAGAGCCACCCACATATAAATTCCACACTGGTACCTTATCATCAAATTCTTGATCAGACAGAGTTCCTCAGTGGAATATTTGGTGCTTCCTTTTGTCATCCTCTGGCATTTCTTGTTGCTCGTTGGTCATCTTTTCTTGCTTGTCTACCGAAGTAAGTTGGTCGGGGTTTAATTTTGATGATCCTATAACATCCACAGGTTGGTCGGAGGCATCTTCCTGAGTAAAGTTTGCGATAAAATCCGCTACTGCCTGCCCTTTGAGCGATGATCTAGGCTCATAAACTATATCATACTCACCAAGTTCTACTGCCCAGTACATCAAATTTCCTGATTTCTCCAGTTTATGTAGAGCTTGCCTTAATGGCATATCAGTGTACACAATTATAGTGTGGGCTTGGAAATATGGTTTCATTCTTCTGCTTTCTTCAATCAGTGCTAATGCCAACTTCTCCAACCTTGAATATCTGATTTCTGCTCCCCAAAAAGCCTTGCTGGTGTAGTAGACTGGTTTTTGGACTCCATCCTCCAATCTTATCAATGCCGAGCTAAAAACATTCTCTGAGACTGCTAGATACAAGTATAGTCTTTCTCCCATCACTGGTTTGGACAACAATGGAGGTGTCCCTAGATATTTTTTCAACTCTTGAAAGTCCTTCTCACATTCATCATTCCACTCAAAAGTTTTTCGGAGTGTTTTGAAGAATGGGAGGCATCTATCAGTTGCTCGTGACACAAATCTATTAAGTGCTACGACTCGCCCTGTGAGGCTTTGCACTTCCTTCTTCGTGGTTGGAGATCGCAACTCCAATAGAGCCTTGATCTTTTCAGGGTTCGCGTCAATCCCTCGTTGATTAACAATATATTCGAGAAACATGCCTTCTCGTACTCCAAATATGCATTTGGTAGGATTCAGCTTCATTTGATATTTCTCTAGTTGATGAAAGGTCTGACCTAGATCAACTAGATGATCAACAACTTTCTTGCTCTTTGTCAGCATATCATCAACATAAACCTCCATGTTATGACTGATCTGCACTGCAAACACTTTTTTCATCAGCCGCTGATATGTTGCACCTGCATTTTTCAATCTAAAAGGCATAACATTGTAGCAATAAGTTCCCATTGGGGTGATAAAAGAGGTACTCTCCCTGTCCTCAGGCTTCATTTTAATCTGGTTGTACCCAGAATAAGCATCCATAAAACTCAACAATTCATGTTCCGAGGTAGCATCCACTAGCTGATCGATTCGGGGAAAAGGAAAATGATCCTTTGGGCATGACTTATTAAGATCAGTGAAGTCCACACACATCCTCTACTTGTTATTTTTCTTCTTCACCATTACCACATTTGCTAGCCAATCAGGATATTTGACATCCTCAATAAAAGAGGCTTTTTTTAGTTTCTCTACTACTTCCTGTATGGCTTGGTTCTTTTCAGGACTGAACACCCTTCTTCATTGCTTTACTGGCTTGATTTCTTTGTTCACGTTGAGCTCGTGACATAGGAAACTCGGGTTTATTCCTGTCATATCTTCATGAATCCATGCAAAAGTCTGCTTTCTGCGTCTTAGAAATGATATCAATTCCTATTTTATTGATACATCCAGTGATGCACACATTTAAGTTGTTTGCTCTGGATGCTTGTCGTCCAGAATGATATTTTCGATAGCCTCCATGACTTGTCCCTTCACTAGCTGAGACTCATCTCTAGGGTCTAATGTTTCAATCTCCGCCTCTTCTGTTTCATCCACTTGATAAGTAGTAGTCTTCTTTCTAGATTCTTCGCGTTCCTCTTGCTAGGCAGATGAATAGTAGCATTCCCGAGCTACTTTTTGGTCGCCTTTCACCACTCCTACTCCAAAGTTGGTTGGGAATTTTAAACATTGATGTACAGTAGATGGTACTACTTCGAACTTCTTCAAACCCACCCTTCCCATGATGATATTGTAAGCTGATTGAATATTTTTATCCATCACAAAAAAGCGTATTCTTTCTGTTCGACAAGCAGACCATGTACCAATAAGCATATCCAACTTGATCGTCCCATGTGGAAAAACCTTCTCGCCAGTAAAGCCAAGGAGAGGTCAATGATAGGGCTCCAATTGGGCTAGCTTCAAATTCAAACTATCAAAACATGGGTAGAACATGATGTCTTCCGAGCTATCATTATCCACCAGTACCCGTGAAATTACCACTTCCTTCACTCTCATCTTGATCACCAATGGGTCATCATGAGGATATAGTACACCTGTCAGGTCATTCTTAGAGAAATCAATGACCAACTTATCTTTATTCACCTTCCTCGGGCGATCATCTTCAGCTAGATTTATTCGCTGAATGTACGAGCAAGCTTGTGCCTCATTGAGGTAAGCTTTCCGCTCCACGATAAGGTCTCCACCTCCTGCATCTCCTCCTGTAATAACATTACAATCAAATGATCCAAAACGAATTGAAAATACCTCACGTTCTGTTTTTCTTGGTCTTTTGGGGAGATCGAGATCATCTTGATCATCTTATGGATCTTCTTCATGACTTCTTTTCTTCTCTTATTTTACTTGACGAGGAGATTTAGATCTTCTTCTTCCTCGGTCGTTGGTCTTTCCACCACTTTGGCGATCTACATACTTAGCTAATTTTCCTCGTCTAATGAGTTCTTCAATTTCATTCTGAAGAGCTATGCATTGTTTGGTCGTATGACCATGGTCTTTATGGGATTCGCAATATTTGGACTTGTCTCTTCTGTCAGGGTCTGCCTTCATTTTTGCTGGCCAAGCTAGCTCCTCGCTATTCTTGATTTCCTCCAGAATGTGATTTATATCTACCTTTAAAGGAGTGTAATTTCCAAATTTCTTCATCTGCTCCAGTGCTTGCTTTCCTTTCGATTGCCTGTTGCCACCATTGTTCTTCTGATCCTTCTTTTCGATTTTACTATCTTCCACCTTGGTTTCTTTAGTATCTGCAGTCTTCTTAGCAGCCATGGCTTCCTCGGCATTCATGATCTTGGCTGCTTTTGCCATCAGTTCTACCATGGTGCTAGGCGGATCTTTTGCTAGAGTGTAGTATAATTTATTTGGCAACAGTCCACTCATCAGAGCAGTGATTGCTGTTTTCTCCTCGTAATCAATTACTTCAAGTTTCTCGTTATTGAAACGAGTAATATAACCCCTGGTGTTTTCACCTGCCTTCTGTCTTACACTTATCAAATGTTCTACTCGTTTGACTGGTTTCGCTCCAAAACAGAAGTTCCCGATGAAGAGCTCGGCCAGTTGAAAAAAAGTCTCAATCTTCCCCCGAGGAAGATTGTTTTATTGCGTTATAATTGAGATGATATGTTTTGTTTGTGTCAGAATTTTTTTATATGAAATCATGTCGTGTTATATTCATGTCAAAATTATAACTCTTGTTGTTGTGTATTGCTGTGTAATTCCCATTTTAATCTTATTTCATGAATTATCATATTTAATTGTATGTAAAAGTATTTAATCGTGTTTGTGTTAAATAAAAAAATGATTTTTTTTTCTCATTGGCGTACTTATGTTAATTAATTTTTTTTTATGTGGTGAATATTAAATTTATTTTGAATTATTATTATTTTTTATTCTTTGTGCGAGTTTAGACGAAGTTGAATTTTATTGACATTTCTTTTGTATTGATGGACGTGTAAGTTTATAATGGTGGTGTTTTTTTTATATGGAAAATGATAACTTGTACCCATAGGAATACATGTTTTAATCTTCAAATTAGTAAGTTAAAATGATATATATGAATATTTATGTCTTATTAAATGTATATCAGAATTGTGTCTCTATTATTGTGAAAGTTTTTTTATTTACACTTTTATGAAATATAGAATGGGAGAAGCGAATAATAGTGGGTCAACCCCTTTTTTCTCTGACATGGAGAGAGAGAGATGTGTGAAATTAGTATGGTGTGTTTTAAAGGCAAGTGGCTTGAATTTGGTTTACTTGTACAAAAAGAATTAGCATATAATCGAAGCAATGCACGAGCCACGGATAATAAATAAATATAATAATAACTACAGAAATTAATATATATCATAAATTCAATATTTTATCTTAAAGTCATTATAAAAAGTTAATTTTCTTAAATACATTGTTAAAAATATTTGGGATAATTCAACGCTAGTTCTATTTATTGGGTCAAAGATGCATCAAATCTCATTGCTTGTTTTTTAATGCGCCAAGTCCTTTTTCGTTATAGACTACATATATTTAGACAAATATACCTTCACACATACCAATTTTAAACCCACTTACTCTTTTTCTCTAAAAATAAATACATAATCTCACGCTTTTTCTCTCTCTAATAGCCCACTCCCACCCCACCCCATTGGAAACTCGCCGAAAATAGCCCACCGAGAAATCTCGCCGGAATTTTCACCGGAGTGTTTCTCTCTTTTCATTTATCTCTCTCTCTTCGTTTATTTCTTCGTTTTTTCTGGTCCGCGCCAGCGACACTATTGCTCGTGCTGGAGAAGAAGAGTTTTTGCCGAAAAAAATGAAGGTTTTACAGAAATAGTAAATTTATCTGTTTCGATTTTTTCGTCAAAAAATATCGAATATGGGTGTTGTTTGATAGATCTCGACGAGTAGATTCCAAATGTATAAATTTTTTGAATTTTGGATTTGTAAATTTGAAGTTATGGACTTTTAAAGATTAGATGTTTTCTTTAAAAAACGACAAGACAGTTGTAAATAGTTGTGATGACATATTTCAAGGGTGTATTTATCATTTTAATGTGCTGAGTTGGCAAAATAGGACATTTGACACCATTGACTCAGTCAAATGATCTATTGCCTCATTTATTAAGTGAATGTGACTTAAAAATAATTATCCCAAAATATTTTTATAACCCCAAACCTTTTTATTTATATAAAAATATTTTTAAATTTTAAAAACTTTTTTTTTTAATTTTTTTTTTGAAATAAAACGTTATATAGATGTAGTAGTATTACATTTGAGTAGAGAATGATGAAAATAGATTAATTGAATCTAGATTATCTTGAATTGAGAGATTAATTAATGAAATCTAAAATTGATCATCTTTTTAGTTTTCAAGAGATTTTATTATTTTTTTGTTTTCAATAATTTTTTGATTAATCTATTTAAATGAAAGAAAACATTAATTTTAAGGGAAGAGAGACGTAGTTAAATAGATAATATTAACTATTATTTGCCCTCCTAATATAACCGTATTAAAAATATAATATGTATATAGATTAGTCTTTAGGATGTAGCACATGCGTACCTTTTTCTAGTTCGTTGGTTCACATGTGCTTAAGTGAGATTTAAAAAAAAAAATAATATATGAAAAAGGATAACACGTATATTTAGAACACATATTTTAAACTTTAAATTAATAAGTATAAAAGCTTATATCGAAATTTTATTTAATTTATTTTTAAATTCTAAATATGTGTCCTTAAAACATAAATTACCAAGATCCGTAATATATATAGCGCTGAAAGTTTATTTTATCGAAAAGAGTACTTTTTCTCCCCCACACTTGAGTTATATTTACGAGATGTGCCCAACAATTTTTTTTTCAAATAATATATTTACGAGATGTGCCCCAAGAAGCATACTTTCTTTCTGCCAATGGGCTTTTATCACCTCTTTTTCCATCAGCATCAGTCAGCATCAGCATCCACATCAATATCAACGTCATCAACATTTCCTATTTATAATAAGCATGTTAAATGTGAATTGGATACAATTGGAACAGAAAGTAATAATTAAATTTAGAAAGAACCTTCAGGACAATAATATTTTTTCTTTTTTTTAAGGAACAATAATTTAGGTAGTATTTATGATAACGTAAGAAGTGGAGGTAAGTTTAAATTGACTTGGTGGGATATTGTAAAAATGGACATGACATCATGTGGTTTAACCGAATATATTGTAGTGAACTGAATGGAATGAAAAAATAAATTACATTTAGTCGGCCCCAAAAAATTGGGAATAGACTTTATTGAGTTGAGTTGAGTATTGTAATGCCTCGTACTTTTATTATTAATTAATTTTCCTGTGCCTTATTGTTGATGTAAAAAATTAGATCATATTTAATTATTTAATCACAGATAAAATAAATGAAACAAAGAGTTTTTAAAGTGGTTCAGCCTTATAAGAATGGCCTACGTCCACTGTTATGTTATTACTGACTGTTTTGGAATTCTCGATTACAAGTTCTATCAAGGAATTCCGGTCCCTTTACAATGAGGATTGTACAATGTATTTATAGCCCCGAGGCTATAATGTGAAATGGTAATACATTCAATGCTGTACATGTGAAAGGGTAATATATTAAATGCCCCTCAAGCGTTTACATATGAATGATAATCATTTAATGAGTAGTCAAACTGTTGGTTATCATGCTATTAATGCTTTGTTCGAGGTGCAGCTCGGACCGCCTAAGTTGCTCGGACCGCCTAAGCTGCTCGGTACTCAAGAGTTCCTCGGTACTCAAAAGCTCCTCGTAGAGTTCTTGTTCCTCGAAGTGTATGAGTTCCTTTGGGAAGCAGTGTTCCTCGTTGTAGTATGGTTCCTCGGAGCGTGTGAGTTCCTCGGAAGTGTTTGTTGTTGCCACGTAGATTGCCATGTGTCTTCACTCAATTGAGCCATGTCAGCAGACTAAATTTGGTATCAACAGAAGCCCCCAATGTTTCATAGTTCGAAATTTGAGGAGTATGGAACATTCTTTCTCGGAATATGGCAGTTTTAAATGGTCCTCCTGATTTTTAGGAATGTTTCCTTTGTATTTATTGTTCCTTCCAAATTCGTAGAATCAGGCTTTTTTGAATTTTTATAACCGCCTCGATCTCCGCGTACTTTTTGTCCTTCTAGCCGTCGGTAGCGTAATCGTTTCTTTTTCTAATCATTAACTTTACCATTTCCCAAGGCAGAGTATTTAAGCGTCACAGACAATCCCATCGTCTTCTACTTTTTCAAATTTGTATCTTCAAATTTTCCATTGTCTTACTCTCTTGTGCGTTCATCCTTCCCATCGTTCGTTGTCAACAGATCCACTCTTTTTCTGTAAGATCTTCTTCCTTCTTCTTCATTTCCTTCTTTCATCATGGTTTATCCTGTAGAATCGATTGATCAATTTCGCCCTGATTTCTCTATTCCCTCCTGGGTTATTTTGGAAGAGCTTTCTGTGCCTTCTGACTATTTTCGTTTGGCTGAGGGACATTGGTTCCCCAGTCTCTTTGTTGCTGAGTGCGGATTTTTTTTCCTCCAAACCATCTATGTCTGGAATTCTGTCAATACTTTGACGTGGTTCCTGCAAGAATAGCCCCCAATACATGGAGAATAGTTAATGGGGTTCATAGAATAAATCAAATTCATGGAACTCGCATAGGAATTCCAAAAATCATGTTTTGCTATAGATGGGCAGTTGGTGATAACACTTTTTATTTAAAAACTAGATTTTTAAATAGGGCTTTAGTGGTCAATCTCCTGGATGCCAATAAGGACTATTTTGAGCACGGGATTGTTATAAAAATTGTCAACATGCTCCTTTATCTGGAGATGAAGTTTATCAGGGTCCCAGATGCCCTCCCTATGGCGATGGGATAGGTTATTTTTATTTCATTTTACTTATTTTGAAATTATGTTTCCTCTGTGTTTGATAAAATGTGCCACTGATAATTTAATGTTGATAACAAAAGAAAGTGTCCAAAGGAGGCAGACGTTAATATAAGGCACTTAAAACTTATCTGAAGTCTGCATCAAACTGTTGCTGACGAGCACATTAAGTCAGCTTCATATCTGCTGCAGTACAAGAGTTGCACTACTTCTTTTACTGCTCGTCCGGTAATAAGTGAAGTAGAACCAGTACCAGCTTCTACCAGTTCTTCACCTGAGTCACACGTTCCTTTAAGTGAAAGGATAAAGAAAAGAAGACCTCCCACTCTCTTCGAGAAACCTGCCTCTGCTGCTGGAGAGGCAAAAAGAAGTAAAATTGACGTCCCAGGAGAGGGGACGAAGAAAATTGATGCACCTTCCTCGGCTGCTCCTGTAAAGGTTGCCGAGAAGCCCCCAGGGGCCCCGAGCAAGTCTGCTGCTCCAGGCGAGGTGATCGTCATATCACTGACCAAGAGTTCCTCCTTGGTTGAAACTACTCCTGTTCCCCCGAGGAAGCTGAAGAAGAGCTCCTCGGTCAATTTGGCTGAAACCATTGCTCAACCCCCAATTACTGGAACTGGTGTTCCTACTTTTGTTCCCCCGAGCTCTGTCATGAGCTCAGTGAAGACTTGGATCATTCCCGAGATCCAAGGTATTAAGGAGAACCTTTCTCGGGACATGGTCACCTCATTGGCTGCTCGCCATATTGCTTCTGTAAGTCTTATTACTTTGAACTTTTCATTTTTCCCTTATGATATCTATCTCTGACTTGCTTTCATTTTCTTTTCACAGTTGGTGAGCTGCTTTAATACAATTTTGAAGAAAGATGAAGCTATTAAAGCTTCAAGCTCCTCATCTGGGGTGAAGGAAGCTCTGGTGGGCCTGACGAAGTCTTTGGAAGATTCTCTTCAGAAGTATGATACCGATAAGGCTGCTTGGGAGAAGAAACTTACCTCCACCGAGCAGGAGAAGGATCAGGTTATTGAAGTCTCCAAGGGGTTGGAGAAAAAAGTGAATGCTTTGGAGAAGAAGAATCAAGAGCTTGAAGGGAAGATAACAGATGTTGGAGAGCTTGAGAATAAGCTCAAGGTTGCTGAGGAAGAACTAATCCAACTTCGCGAAGTAAGTCGCCAAAAGGAAGAAGTTGAGAATAAACAGAAGACTGCTGAAAATCTTCTGTCCGAGAAGCTTTCCTCGGAGAAGTTAAAGAGGAAATTGGCTGTGAAGAAAGGCCTGGCTGCCATGATGTTGCAAGTCGAATATGACAGCCTCAAATACTTTAGAGATGGATGGGTCGCTGCTCTACAGGAGATGAAAGTGGATGAAAATTCTGAACTCTTTCAGCGACACATCCCTGGTCCCCCTACAACTCCTGAAGACGAAGAAGAGGACGAAGCTGCCTCTGAAGAGTCTTCCATGGTGATGGGAGATCAAGTTTCTCATCCCCTAGCCATCCAGCATACAAACGAGGAACTCGCTACTTCCTCCGAGCAACCTCCAGCACTTCCCCAGCTACTATCTGCTCCATCCGAGCAACCTACCTCCTCATCCCAGCCTCTCGAGAAAGTTTTGGGAGATAAGGAAAAGGTGTAGAGTTGTTCGGGTTTATCTCTATTTTATTTTTCCTTTGTTAAATGTAACCATGACCATGTAACTCTGAACTTTGTGATATAATAAAACTTGAACTTTTGTTTTTGCATGCTGTTGTCTCTTCTTCATGCTCTGTTTTGATTATTGATTACTGCTTTTTCTTCCTCTACTAGTTTCTGGCCAGGATGGAATTACTGTCTGCTCATGATACAAAGCTGTTGCGGCAATGCAATAAATATTTTAAGGTTGGTCACATAGATCTGAGTGCAGCACAAATCGTCGACATCCTCGGCCAAGATGCTTCGGAAGAGGCAGTTGAAGCTTACCAATATTTGAAGTGTCTGCTTGATCGTGCGGTGGCCAATAATGTAGCTTCTTATGATATGATTGAGGATCTCCAAGGCACTCTTGAAGACCTTCAGCAACAATATAAAGAATCCACTACCCTTTTGCATGAGGGGTATGAGAAGAAATATCAACAAATCATTGCCGACAAGGGATACGACAAAATTTTTATTGGCTACAATGTGAGGGAGAGAACTCTGAGGGGTGAGGTCGAGGAGTGCAGACAAATAGCTGAATTATTAGAGCAAGAGAATAACAACCTACAAAGAGAGTTGTCGCAGTTGAAGTCTGCAGCTTTCACTTCAAAAGCCTTGATCCCAGTGACTGATGAGGGATTCTCGTTCTTGGAGGTCGAGAACGCCAACTTGAGGGATGAGTTGGAAACCTTAAAAAGATATGGCCCTTCTACATCTTCTCGTGGATAAGCAAGAGCTCCTCGGGGACGAGCAAGAGCTGCTCGAATTCCTGTCGAGGAACAGAGGACTCAATCTGCTTTAGAGAACCAGGCCTTCCAATTAATGGCGAAGAACCAGGCGTTGACTAAAATGTCAAAGAAGATCAGGGACCTGGAAGATCAGCTTTCTGCGCAGAAGTCTCTCTTGGAGAATAAGGAACTCTTCATCAAAAATCTCCACGAACAGCTGGAAAGATTGACATATCAATTCCACAAGAAGCCCAGGGAGTTCTGGATGGCTGGTTACAACGAGGCTCTCTACCACTTGGACGATCGTATACAGAATGACAATAACGAGGGCTACAAACAGGGATGGCTGAATGCCTTAGGTGTGCTGCAACTCGAATAGGGTCATTACCTGTGGGACTACCATGATCCTGGGCTGCTCGACCTACCGGTGTCACCATTCAAACTTGATATGAGTTGGATCCCTGCTCGGGCCGTTCCTCGATGCTTAATTTTCAAATATCTCTGTGACTACAATCTCCATTCAAATGTTGAGATATCTCATCCCGAGCTCCTCCTAGATCGACCATCCGATTAATAAATTACTTGGGAGAATTTAATTAGAATTTAGTAAATATTAATTAGCGAGATAAAGGATTAATATTAATATTAATTATTATTTACTTGTGTGTGATAATGAAATAGTTATATGATTAATTATATCTCGTGTATGAGTGATAACGACATTTTATTGTAATAGGTCGAAAGGGTGTTACATCGACAGATCGATATAATTTATGGGCGACGCGTAGGGTATACACGTATCGGGCCCGAATAATGAAAAGTTAATACATTTGGAGTTGGATGACTTGACTGACCTTTTTGAGTGCACCGGTGATCCAGGAATGATCGAAATAGTCCAGAATACGTACCTGGGTATTATGCTCTGATTTTGGGAGCTTTTTAGACATAAAAGAACTCGTATAACACTACACCAAAAACAACATTTTGGCACACCCTGATATTAAAAATCTGGCACAGTGAGTGAAAATGGGATATCGATCGAACGATATGGGATATCGATCGAAGACCCATGGGTTTGGGTCGGGCTTGGATCGTGAACATGTTTCAAATTTTATTATGAACTTAAGTGAATAGGTGGGAGGTTATCCAAGTGAGTGAATATTTAATTAAAAGTATTTTTGTGTCTCTATTTATTAGTTGTGAATTTAATAATTAACTACGGTGCTCAGGTAAGAGACTAGTTACATAATTAATCGGGAAGTTGGACAAACTTTTGGATTTGGGTGAACCGAAGATATGTGTACGAGTTTGGTAATTATTATATATACATATTAAAGTGACATGTATATATATCTATGTGTGCATGCTACTTGTTTTATTTAAACATACCTACTCGGTAGTGCTATCATAGGAGGTTGCGCGTAGTGGATAGCTTGGGTTGATTCCCCAGGTTATAGTACTATTGCATGACCATTATCTGTGTGTGAGTATAAATGTTAGTTTCGGGACCGGTTGGGCATGATGTGGTATGGTTGCGACCCACAGATGTATGTCTATGACCGCCTCCATTGTATGTTTATTCATTTAGGATCAATAATGAGATTTCGACCCCGTGGCTCGATGTGAGGCGTGATGTCTGTAGCCGAATAACAGATGAGGAATGTATCCGTGAGGTCCAAGATCTTAGGATATGTTTATACGTATATAACGAGCGATAAATATGTATGTTTATACGATATAGTGTGTATATCTATTTATAGCACGAGTGTAGATATGTTATGTTTACCACGTGAATAATTATTTACAGCAAGTCTGTCACTATAGTATTATTTATGAACGAGTACCTAGTGAAGGTAGTTATACTTGGCTAATAGAGAGTATTAGTGAGATTGGGCTTAGTAGAGATTGTATATCCTTATTAGACATGATATTTCAATTAGGATATTAAAATGAACACGTTAGGTGCGCACTATAGTTAGGAGGTGAGGTTTTATCTCATGTGAGTGCGACCAGTTAATCTTAAAAGCAATACACAATTGTTTTAATCTATTTAAAATAATTATTTACTTTCAAAATATTTTATACTCTTCGGGCTTTGACCCATAGGTTTTTGTCTTTCCTTGTTTATCCTTTTATTACCCCAGGTGTATAGCAGCAGTAGCCGAGACAACAGGGATACATCCATTCTTGTCATGCAGTAGATGTGGACAATATGTCCTTGCTTAGATGCCCCAATAAATTCTTATCTAGATAGTATCAGTTATTTTAGTTTACAGTTGGGCGTGTTGACCTTGATGGATAGGCTTTTATCTTACTATCAGAATGTTATACTTTTGTCAGATATTGAATTTTCTGTACTTAGTTATTATTCATTTTTACATTGTGAATGTTTTATTTGGTGACCAATGGTTTATTTGGTTCAAACATATTACTTACTTATGTTTGGGGGTTATCTCAGTTATTGTGATTATATGGTTTGTTGTAAGGACATTTTTGTCCGTTAGCATTTTATATGTCGTACGCCGTTACACCGTTGAGGAAATTCAAGAATCATATGCTCATGAACGGATCCGAATATCAAAAGGAGAAAAGAAATCAAGGGAACAGACCGGACCGATCCGGGCCAGATAAAAGAACCGATCCGGTTCATCCGGACCGATCCGCCTAAAGGGACCGGACCGATCCGCTTGCTGAGGTGAAGCCAGTGCACCCCGGATCCATAACGAACCGATGAAGGCAAAAAGGTCGAACCGATCCGATGCCAACCGGATGGATCCGGTTTCAGAAAAAGAACCGATCCGAGTTCACCGGACCGATCCGCCTAAAGGACCGGACCGATCCGACGAAGATAGACTCTGCCAGATCGTGTAGCAGATTTTTTAGGGTTTTGACTCCTTATTTAAACCACGATCAGTAGTTGGTTTTCTTAAGACTTACACACGATTTTCTGAGTTCCATAGCTCTTAAGTCTTCCTGGTATTTGAGTCCATTGATTCATACCCATGATTCACACAAATTCCATATATTTGTGAGTCACTTTTGGTAACCCAAGAACACCATTGCTGTTGTTCAACCCTTGTGAAGTGGACCGCTTCTTCCTCTTCATTGCAGCCCTACTGGACAGGGATAGTTCCAGCCGCCAGCCCTACTGGAAAGGGTTTCTTCCAGCCGCGACTACAGAATCCGATACCCGAGGGTAATTCTTAGTCAACCTGTATTTCATTGTAATCCGATTGTAAACCGTCTTTTACAAATTATAGTGATATACAAATGGTTTTTCCCCTGTGGGGGATTTTTTCCTTAAACTTTGTGTGTTGAATATTTATTGCATGATTTCATATTGTTTCAATCACACCTAGTTGCATGCTTAGGGTTAATTTGGGTTAAAAATGGTATTTATTATATTATTTCTTAATTGAACGCAAGCGCTACTCTTTCAAATTGGTATCAGAGCAGGTTACGCTAATCTATTGCGTATTCCTTTTTCCGCAAAATTTTTCTAAGATATCAATTTTCTGAAAAAATTGATTTTTGAAAAAGTGCGTGTTCAAATGGAGAAATCATATTATAAAATGCCTATTTTTGACGGGACAAATTATGCTTATTGGAAAGCCCGTATGAGGTCGGCTTTAAAAGCCATTGATGAACGTGTTTGGATTTTGGTTGAACGAGGGTGGACTCCTCCCACCGTGACTGTTGATAATGTGACCAACTTGAAACCTGACATTTCTTGGTCTGATGAAGAAATTAAATGGTCATCTTTTAATTCTAAGGGTCTAAGTGCTATTTCTGGGTCTGTCACACCTGATGAGTTCAAACGCATAATGATGTGTACCACATCAAAAGAGGCATGGGATGTTTTACAACTCACCCATGAAGGAACTAATGCTGTGAAAGAGTCTAAGTTGCAAAACTTGACAACTCAATTTGAAACAATCACCATGCATGATTCTGAATGCTTTGATGAATTTTATGCTAGACTTTCTGACATTGTGAATACTAGTTTTAATCTTGGTGAACATATTCCGAATGCTAGAGTTGTTAAAAAGATTCTTTGTTCTTTGCCTATGCATTTTATACCTAAAGTCACTGTGCTAAATTCAATGGGTAATTTAAATACGCTAAAATTGGAAGAACTTGTAGGAGATTTGCAAACTTATGAAATTGATATGTTCCCTAAAAATGCTAAATCTAAAGATAAGGGAATTGCACTTAAAGCCCAAGAGAGAAGGAGTGAGGGGTCAGCTAGAAAGAGGGTAGAGTCTTCTAGAAAGAGAGAGACTGACACGTCAGATTCTGAGTGCGATTTTGACTTAGATGATTTGGCTCTTTTCGCAAAAAAATTCAAGAGGATTCTCAAATTTAAGAAAAATGGCAATTTTAAAGATAAAAAGAAATTTGAGACAAATAAGTTTGAAAAGAAAAATGAAAAATATTCCAAAAATCCTCCTCTGAAAGAAAGTGAGAGATGTTTTGAGTGCGGTGGTAGGGGTCATAGAGCTTTTGAGTGTGCCAATCGTTTGAATAGAGAGAAAGGGAAAGCTGTCCTTAATGCTACCCTTAGTGACGACAGTGAGGTCGAGACGGTGGATTCAGGAGATGAGTCACCGCATGAGTGTAACTTCACCGCATTCATGGCCAGGCAAGTGAGAACTCCTAGTTCTCCTCACGACGTTGAGGATGATGCTTCACAGGGACACCTCGACAGTGAGATCGATGTGAGTGAGGGGGAGGATGACACAAGTGAGAGCGAGAGTGATATACAACGCGCCTACGCTGAGTTATATTCTGAGTCTTTTAAAACTAAAAAGCGTAACAAAGCGTTAGTTCTTAAGATCACCTGCTTAGAGGAAGATTTAAAGAAAGCGAGAGAAAGAGAGTTCCCCACCTGCACCGCCCTGAGAGAGAGAGAATCTACATGTGTCGAGAATGAAAATTTGTTTAGAGAGAGAGAGAGTGTTTTAGAGAAAGAGAGAGGGGACTTGACTAAACAAGTGGCTAGTCTTACGAGTCAGCTCCATTCCTCCGTGGAGACTCAAAAGAAACTTGAAGCCCTTGTTGCTCAGCTGACTCATGATCTTGAGAAAGCACGGGAAGTCAAGGTACAAATCTAGGACAGATTTGGGAAGATGGGAAAGATGCTCCTCGGCCCCGCTTTAGGTTTTGGTGATCGACAAGGAATTGGTTATGATGGTGCCTCCATGTCCCAAATTTCACCTGGACCAGTTCCTAAATTTACTACAACTCCTTATGGTCACTGTAAAAAACCTCGAAGGAGAGTTCGACCAAGAAAAGCAAACCAAGGTCCGCCTTTGACTGTGCTCTTTTGTACTTATTGCAAAAGAAATGGCCACCTTAGGGAAACTTGCTATAGCATGGGTCGGACACGACGTACTACTGCTCCACCACGTCATACTGATGAGTTTTCTAGTCTGAGAGAGCGAGTTGAGTTCTTAGCTACCACGACTTAAAGTTTAATGGAAGAATTTCGACGGATCTCTTTGCCGTTAGTGAATGCTTCTCACATTCCAGCTAAAATCAACAACAACAAAGGCAAACAAAAGGTCATCTCGACTTGGGTTCCTAAGAAAGATAAAAAGTCTTTTGTTGTTCATGTTTCTCTCAAAGCACATAATACCTCTCAGTGGTATTTTGATAGTGGGTGCTCCAGACACATGACAGGTGATGCCTCATTTTTTACTACTCTTGAGGATTATCAAGATGGCAGAGTCACCTTTGGAGATGGGAGTAAGTCTAGCATTATAGGACGAGGTACTATCGAGTTACCTGGTTTTCCTAAGCTAGAAAATGTTTTGTACGTCAAAGGTTTGAAAGCAAACCTTCTCAGCATTAGCCAGCTGTGCGACACTGACTTTGCAGTAAAGTTTGATCGGGACACGTGTAAAGTCTACAATCAAGCCGATAAACTATTGATGCAAGGGGTGAGGACCGAGGATAATTGCTATGGGACTGAGCCCACATCCTCACTTGTCTGCAACAGCGCCACGATCACTCCTATGGATCTGTGGCACCAACGTCTAGGTCACGTGAACGTTAGAGATCTCAATCGTTTATCTAAAAAGGACCTCGTACGTGGCTTACCATCTCTTGGAAAGTCAACTTGGACCATTTGTGGACCCTGTCAGTTGGGAAAACAAATTCGTAGTCCTCATAGGAAGTTGCATTCCATTACCACCTCTCGTGTTCTTGAGTTGATTCACATGGATCTTATGGGTCCCACTCGTACTGAGAGTCTAGGTGGTAAGAGGTACATCCTCGTGATGGTAGATAATTTCTCCAGATAGTCCATTGTAGGTTTTCTGAGAGAGAAATCCGATGCTGTAGAATTTTTAACGACCAAGTGCCGTGTCCTGCAAAATCAACACGGTGTCACTATTAACAGAATACATAGTGACAACGACACTGAATTCAAGGAAGCAAAGGTGGATTTGTACTGTGATAGCCTTGGGATCAAACATGAGTTTTCTGCTGTGAGAACTCCTCAGCAAAATGGGATTGTTGAGAGAAAGAATAGAACGATCCAAGAGATGGCTAGATCTATGCTTCTAGGTCGTAAAGTTTCTAGGAGATTTTGGGCAGAGGCAGTGTCTACTGCATGCCACACGGTGAATAGGGTCTATTTGCGTCCACACACACTACATACACGTTATGAGTTGTGGACCGACAAGAAGCCCAACCTGGCGTATTTCCGTGTTTTTGGGAATAAATGCTACATCCTACGGGATAGAAAGCAATTAGGAAAGTTCGACTCCCGGAGCGACGAGGGAATATTTCTAGGATATTCATCGAACAGTAGAGCGTACCGGGTTTTTAACCTGAAGAGCTTTAAGGTTATGGAATCAATAAACGTCACTGTGCAAGATGATGAACCTCCGACGGTTATTGATCCCAACCTTCAGTGTGAGGATGAGGACTTTTCTGACAGTGATTTTCCTGTTCCTCTCCCACACTCTGTGGACCCTATTCCTGTTTTAGGGGACACACCTGCTTGGGATCGCAAGAGTCATGATCCTTCAGCCATTGTTGGCGATCCCACTCTAGGGGTCAAGACTCGTGCTCAACTAGAGAACGTTGTTAGTCATCACTGCTACACGTCCAAAGTCGAGCCCAAGAATCACAAGGAAGCACTCAAGGATGAACACTGGATATCCGCTATGCAGGATGAGTTGCTTCAGTTTAAGAAGAACAATGTCTGGGAACTTGTCCTCGACCTAGTGATACTAATGTGATAGGTACCCGGTGGATTTTCAAGAATAAAATAGATGAAAATGGTACTATTACTAGAAACAAAGCTAGGTTGGTCGCTCAAGGCTACACACAGATAGAGGGTGTAGACTTTGGGGAGACATTTGCTCCTGTTGCGAGGCTTGAGTCCATCCGTCTTCTGCTCGCCATCGCATGTCATCTGCACTTCAAGGTATATCAGATGGATGTCAAGAGTGCCTTTCTGAATGGCATTCTACAGGAAGAGGTTTATGTTGAACAACCAAAAGGGTTTGAAGACCCTAAGCACCCTGATCACGTCTACTATCTGAGGAGAGCCTTGTATGGTTTGAAGCAAGCACCCCGTGCTTGGTACGAGAGGCTTACTTCCTATCTCTTAGCCCGTGGCTTTAAGAGAGGGGGAGTTGATATGACGTTGTTCGTCAGGAGAGATGACGGTGCTATCTTGGTTGCCCAAGTCTATGTGGACGACATAGTCTTTGGATCCACATGCTCCCATCATGCTCACCACTTTGAGGAGGAGATGAAAAGTGAGATTGAGATGAGCATGGTTGGTGAGCTTACATTCTTCCTTGGTCTCTAGGTTCGTCAGCTAGAGGATGGGATGTTCATCTCCCAATCCAAGTATGCTAGAGACCTAGTGAAGAAATTTGGTTTAGACTCCGCTAAGCATGCACGTACACCCTTGAGTACTTCTACCAAGCTTAGTAAGGACACTTCAGGCAAGGACGTAGAGCAAACCTTGTATCGGAGTACGATAGGTAGTCTTCTCTACTTGACTGCTAGTCGTCCCGACATTGCCTTTAGTGTTGGAGTCTGTGCGCGTTATCAGGCGTCTCCTAAAGAGTCACACTAACTCGCTCTAAAACGTATTATCAAATACGTAAGTGGGACTCTCTCATACGGTATTTGGTATTCCTTTGATACCGATGACCGTTTGTCCGCCTATTCGGATGCCGATTGGGTCGGGGACGTAGATGGATGTAAGAGCACTTCGGGTGGGTGCTTCTACTTTGGCTCTGCTCTTGTCTCTTGGATGAGCAAGAAGAAAAACTCCATCTCTTTGTCCACTGCGGAGGCTGAGTACGTCGCCGCCGGGAGTTGTTGCACGCAACTCATGTGGATGAAGCAAATGTTGGAGGATTATGGGATTTCACAGGACACCATGACCATTTCCTGTGATAACACGAGCGCGATACACATATCCCGCAATCCTGTCCAACATTCGCGCACAAAGCACATCAGGTTACGCGAGCACTTTATACGTCAGTTAGTTGAGGAGAAGGTCGTAACCCTGAGTTTTGTTCCTACCGACCGTCAGTTAGCCGATATTTTCACGAAACCTTTAGATGCCCTTAGATTTGAGAGTCTTAGGAAGTCTTTGGGGATTTGCACAGTTGACTGAGGGTTTGGTCTGTATCTAGAATAGGATGCTTCTTCATGTTCATATCATATGCTTCCTATTGCTAGTCTGTTTTATATGTACCATAGATTTTTTGTACAACTTTTATGTATTTTTATTATCCTTTGAAAAATACAAAAAGATTCTCTTTTTAGAAATTTTTTAGAAAAACTCAAAAAGATTTTATTTTGATAAAATTTTTGAAAAATTCAAAAAGAGATTTGCCTTTTATGGATGAGCATTTAAGATAGCCAAGTCACAACTTCATTCCATATATCCATGTGACTGTTTGATAGAGATTTGAGAGGCTACATCATTTCATCCATGTGCTTTACATTGATTGGAGTTCTTGAGATGTAATTAGTGATATTTCCTACATGCTTGACTCCTATATCCTTTATTGCACACATGCACGGCTATATTTGATTGTTGCACTTGTCAATCTCATGTTGGCTTGAGTGTTTCCATCTCAATCCTGTCTATACAATGTATAAAATGCGATAAAACTTGACAAGATTGGATTGCATGTTAAAACCGTTTTGGTGAGACTGTGTGTACATTTTCATAACGGGGAGGGGCTGCGAAAGTTGATTCTTATCCTTTGCGCAAAAGCCACCGTTACAAAGGACCTAAAAAATGGAGGAATGTTAATATCCGAGGTCCTAAGAGGTTAAAGAGCCCGAAAAAATTGATAAGGCAATAAAAAGAATTTCATGCCAAATATGGGCCATTTAGGTTTTCACCATCAATTCTCCAAAGTTTGAGAATTTAGTACACCTCTATTAAAAATATAAATCTGAGGGAGTTTGGTTGGAGATTGAAAAACGGGTTTGCACTTCCTTGAAAGTCCTGAAAAAGCATGAAAATCATTTTGGACGTTATTGGTGTAGAAATCACTTTGAGCTTTGATTTGTAGATTTGATATAGTCAATGTCTTATATTTCCAATCTTTTACACCAAAGGAAGCATTTGAGTTCATTCGTTAGGAATATCCAATATTCATCGTGCACATATGTCATGTTTGTATGCTTTGATTTTCCTATCGAATGTTGTTCACACTCATTCTTTTACGCTATCACCGACTTGGTTGTTTTATGTTCATTCATGGTGTGATTTTATGCCTTGTGACATCCCGCACTTGCTTATCTGATTTATTTCTCTCATTTGTCTATCTGGGGACATCATAAAAAGGGAGAGAAAGAATTATCTTATTATGGGGGAGATTTGAAATTTTGAGTTTTGTTCATAAATTGGTATATATGTTTGTCTCATTTCAAACTCGATATGTCACTTGGTATTTTGCTTTGTCTCATGTGTGTAGGTACTACTTTGATAACTGAATTGCACACCCTGATGAGAAAAGCGTTAAGATCCCTAAAAGATTTGAAGATCAAACGATGCAGTCTTATTCACTTGTACTCTTTCAGTTTTGGGTTCATGGAAGGGTAGATTTGTATAGGCAATTATTTATGATTGATAATTCGGATGTTTGTTTTTATGTATCACTACACCAAATCTTCCCATTTGTCAAGGTCATTGACCTTGACAAATTCACCTTGTTAAGGTCAATGACCGTGACATTTCAAGGCGAGACAACTTTTTTTGTCACGGTCGTGTCACGGTCATTGACCTTGACATAAAACTCGCGTTTTGTGTCACGGTCGTGTCAAGGTCAATGACCGTGACACGTTTGTCACGGTCAATGACCGTGACAAAGCCGTGACCCTTTTTAAAAAAAATTGTCACGGTCAATGACCGTGACAATTCTGGGCAGAATTAAAAAAAAACTGCTGGGCAGTATGGCCACTGCCACTGCCCAGCAGTATATTTGTACCTGTTATAGCAACGTTGTACCTGTTCCACACATCATATATCCGAACAAACTAAAGATAATGCAAATATATATTCAAATAAGAAACTATTTAAAAATAAACAACATCACCATCATTTTATCTCAAATCTACAAACTATTTGCATGGAAAAGAGATTTTGTACCGCGACGCTCGGGAACACCTCCTTATCCTTCCCTTCTCGTCCGAGTAGCCACATAAGTATAGAGCATATGTGGCCTACCCTTAGGGCCACTCCCTGTCCCCTGAATTGAAATAAAGTAAAATTAGTATCCGCCCCTCAAATATAGATAAATATAAATTGTAATTGAAATCGAAATCGAAATTGACATATAAATATAAATACATTACCTGTAGTGTCACTCAAACAGCTAACTTGAGCTCATATGGCACCTCCTTCCAACTAATGTACCCCGGGCAATCGTGTCAATTATAATTCTCTTCATATCTAAACACTAAGAAATACCATAATCCTATGGAGGTATGCGTTGCAAATTCCTTCCAACCGTTGTGTAGCCAAAAATCAGAAGTTGAAGTTGTCAACTCCACCTTTGAATGGGGTATGGAAAGTGGTGGGGTATGGAAAGTGGAATTGACAACTTCAACCGGTGATGTTTGGCTACGTAACGGTTGGGAGGAATTTGCAGAGCATCGCTCCATAGGATTATGGTATTTCTTAGTGTTCGGATAGACGAAGAGATTCAGTCTCCTCTCCACAAATAGGACACCCGAAATAACTATGTACTAATCACCTATTAAAGGTAAGAAGCGTATATTCATGGATTAGTATAAACAAAACTTAGATGTAGTTGGAATATTTATGTATTAATCTCCTCTCCACACACGCACACTACACAAGAGTGAAAATGATAAAGTGCAGATCAAGTAAAAGCATTAAAAATGGATGTTTCGGTACAAATTGAAATAATAATTACAAATTGAAAAATTGTTTCAAATTCGGGTTATCATCAAAAATGGATTGATATTCGGTAGGAGCAGCCAAGTCATCCACACTACTATTTAGACGCCTTGGCGCGTGTTGGACAATTGACCACGGCTCGTTGTTGATATACTCCGAGTAAAACACTTGCTTAACCTTTTGAAATGCACAAACAAACGGCTCATCGCTCACGTGGTCGTTGCTCTTCAACTTGGACAAGTCAACCATGATCAAATTGGTGACAGGATCAACTTTAGAAGCATTTTTATCCTCAACTCTTACCCATTCACAGTAAAATACAACCTCTTTGAAGCTTATATAATCCAATTCAAATATATTTTGAATTACACCATAGTAAGTCATTTCAGCTTCAACGAGGTTTTATCTTTTGCGCTTGCTCGAAAGAAAGTAAGAGCCTTGTATGAAATACCCGAGTTCTGTACATTTGTACTTTCCTCGTACACTTTAGCGCCGAAAATGTAACCGTTCAATCGATATTTTTTGTACTCTTGTGCCACGAACAAGGGTCCAGTGGCTAGACGAGCAAGCCTTGATGTCGCATCACCCATCTTTAGGAGCTGAGAATATAGATAAATTAATTATATTAGTGGTAAAATATGAGTGTAATGTAACGTTATATAACGACTGTTTTCATTGTAATTACCTCTTGTGTCAACCATAGCCTAAATTCGCTGTCTGATTGTACCACTGTTTTTCGTCTTTTATTGTTCTCACAAGCTTCATATTTACTGCATATTACAAAATTAATCATGTATAAAATAATCTAAAATAATGTTAAACATTATAATATTCGAAACTTACTTTTTCCATTCTTCGACATCTTCATGTGTGTCAAATAGATAACGAGCTACTTGTTCATGTTGCAAACTCGTTAATTTCACTCGTTTTCCCATCACATTACCACCATCATCGAGGAATTCATCAGTGTCATCAACGCTGGTAGAGTCAGTCATATATTCCCGAGTATATATTGATGACTCCACGGTGATGTATTCCTCTGCAATTGATCCTGCAATGTATCGCGTATTCTTGACGTAATCTTTAAAAACTTTCATCAATCTTTCAAACGGATACATCCACCGATATCTAACTGGACCACAAAGAAGTGCCTCGTCGCATAGGTGTACCAACAAGTGAACACTTATGTCAAAGAATGCTGAGGGAAAGTACTTCTCCAATACACAAATCGCTTCGTTCACAGCCAATTTTGCGGCCACTATGTGTTCTCGATTCACTACCTTCTCACACAAGAGGGAAAAGGTAATACTAATTTGCATAATAGCCCTACGCAAATCCTTGTGCTTGGAGAAACAGTGCTTAAACAATAGAGGAACCAATTGCATGATCACATGCCAATCGTGGGACTTACACTTATGTAAATCATGAGTAGCATAATTCACAATCCTTTGCAAGTTGGACGAAAAAGTAGATGGGCCCTTCAAATTATATATTGTGTCTAGAAGCACCTTCCTTTCCCCACTCGTCAAAGTAAACGCACCAGGGGGAATTATTGTCCTTCCCCTACTATCTTCTTTCAACCATACTTGTGGCTTAAGTTTTAACGTTTTAAGGTCTTTTCGTGCATTTCTCCATCCTTCAAATGACTCCCCCCAAGGCAAGTACCCACAATATGTTCAGCGAAGTTCTTCTCTGCATGCATCACATCCAATACATGGCGCACCGAATTTTCTTCCAATAAGGCAAGTCAAATAAAATTGACCTCCGAGACCATGCCTTTCTTATCTCAGTTTCATTCCCAGTTGGGGTCTTCTTATGCTTGAAATTCTTAAATTTGGGATTCTTACCTGGCATATTTGGGCCACATTCAGAAGATTTACTTTGAATTTCTAAACCCAAAAGTTGTCTCGGCGGTAGCCTATGTTCAACTCCGCCCAATAAAAAATTGGAACCTTTTCTCAAATCTGAAACTATGAGCTGGGGGTAAAAACCTCATGTGGCAATGGTATACATTTTTTAAGATAGAGGATAGACGAAGAGATTCAGTCTCCTCTCCACAAATAGGACACCCCAATTAACCATGTACTACACATCCGGATAATGTCCCATAAGCTGGAAAATCATGAATTGCCCACATCAACATAGCTTTCAGCGTAAACTCTTCTTTTCTAAAAGAGTCAAATGATTGCACACCCTCTTCCCACAACTCATTTAATTATTCTACCAAAGGATCCAAGTAGATATCAATGTCATCACTTGGTGCCTTTGGCCCAGGTATCAATAAAGCCATCATCAAAAATTCAGGTCTCATACACTGTGAAGGAGGGAGGTTGAGTGGGGCTAGGATCACTGGCCATACACTCTGATTGGTGCTTAGATTTCCAAATGGATTGAAACCATCTATTGATATAGCCAAACGAATGTTCCGTTGTTCTCGAGCAAAATCGGGATACTCATAATTCATCCTCCGCCAGGCAGTAGAATCAATAGGATGACGCATGATATTACCCCCTACTTCTGCCCTAGCATGCCAAGTCATTGCCTCTGCAATCCATGGTACTGTGAAAAATCGCTTTAATCTAGGCCCAACGGGAAAATATTTCAATACTTTTTGAGGCACTTTTGAGCTTGTGCCTTCCTTACTAGTAGATTGGACATATCTAGGTTCATCGCATACCGGACAACGATCGAGATTTTCATACTCCTTTCGGTATAGTATGCAGTCATACACACAAGCATGAATCGATTTATACTTCATTCCCAAACCTTTCAAACTGTTCTTCATAACAGGATAGCTATTTGGAAGTGTATTCACCTTGGGTAATAAGCCCTTCACCCATTTCAGAATTCCCGTCACGCTATTGCCAGACAAATCGTACTGCGTCTTCAAACTATGCAAACCAACCATGGCATGTAAAGTTGTTTGATCTTTCTCACAACCAGAGTATAACGGTTGGGTCGCCTTAAATTTTAAACTTTGGTAGTCATCGTCAAGTTTTATCGTGTTATCTTCACGAGCACTTGAATCTTCTACATCATCAGTAACCTCATTCTCCTCAGCTTCATAAACTCCGTACGCATCATCAACTAAATCCTCTAACATATTATGATCTACGTCGTCCCCTTCTTCATCTATTCTACTTGTTGAAGGATGTTGTGAAGGTTGGTCAGGGACAAAAGGAACTTTCAATTCACCGTGAAAACTCCAAAATCGATAACTATCTTGCATACCCGATCTTAACAAATGTAGTTCAACTGTTTTCCACTCAAACACCTTACCATTCTTACACCTAGCACACGGACACGGAAACTCTTCATCATTACGACATCTCTTTGCATATTTCACAAATTCGTTAGCACCTCTGCGAAACACATCCCCCATTCTATTAGTCTCACCCATCCACTCTTTGTATTTCGGATATCCCATCACAGCTACCACAACTAAACACCTATTAAAGGTAAACAAAACTTAGATTTATAGTATGTTTTTTTTAATTATCCCATAATTTAATTATCCTATTAAAGGGTATGTGGTCCTATCCCATTCAAGAATGCATTTTTCTGTAATATACTTAACAGCTCATGCACATTGTTACGATTTGAAAAAAATTCGACAGCATATCCCCTTAGTTCTCCAAGTACACGACGTAGATTGGCAGGTGTGAGTGTTATTTCAATTGGTCAATTAAAATAACAGTCACACTAGTCAATCTAGTATGTACCCAGAGAACATTAAGATACGACTGCAGAACTTCCTCCAAAAGTAACAACTTTAAGCCAATAAGAATATTATACAAAAATTATACAGTCTCAAACTGTCCAAACGGGACAATTCGAGAGATCTCATTACAGGGGTAATGACTCTCGAACGGGTCTAAGGGTTATTGAATGCGTACGCATAAGAACTAGAATGCTAGTATCTATGCGCACTATATTTAATTTCAAGTATGTTTCATATAATGGGTTAATTCAAATACACAAATAAATTCATGGGATAATTCAAATACAAAAATAAATTCATGGGATAATTCAAATACAAAAAGAAATTCATGTATTGACCACATACACACACACACACACACACACACACTATCTAAGCTGTTCTATAGGTATAAAAACAATTATTATCCAATTATTATCCAACTATTATCAATTATTTATTTTGAATGTAAATAATATTCAAAACCCCACCCACCCCCGCCCCCACCCCCACCCCCTCAGATTAATTCAAGACATAAGACCCTAAAGGGAATCCAAATTATTTCTTGGACGTGAATTCCTCCAAATTATGATCTCATACCTATTCACACAATGATGGGGGAGGGGGTGGTGGAGGGGGGCAGGGGGTGGGTTGGGGTGGGATGTGTGTGTGTCCGTAGGTGCGTAGGTGTGCGTGTGTGTGTGGCGTAGGTGTGCGTGTGTGCGTAGGGGCGTAGGTGTGCGTGTGTGTGTGGCGTAGGTGTGCGTGTGTGCGTAGGTGTGCCCACCCCACCCCACCCCCTCCCCCCCCTCCACTACCCCCTCCCCCACCCTGCCCCATCCCGCCCCACCCCCACCACACACCACCACACACACACACACACCCACCCCACCCCACCCCACCCCCTCCCCCTGCCCCCCCTCCACCACCCCCTCCCCCACCACACACCACCACACACACACACACACACCACTCTACCCCACCCCCTGCCCCTCTCCACCACCCCCTCCCCCCCTCCCCCAAAACACACCACCACACACACACACACACTGCACCCCACCCCACCCCCTGCCCCCTCCACCGCCCCCTCCCCCACCCTGCCCCACTCCGCCCCACCCCCTGCCCCCCTCCACCACCCCCTCCCCCACCCTGCCCCATCCCGCCCCACCCCCCACACACGCACACACATACACACACACATATATATACACACATACACACATAAATATACAAACAAAGATATATATAAATGGAAGAGAGAGAGAGAGAGAAATTGGACCTGAGAGA
Organism: Sambucus nigra; assembly: GCA_949130495.1. Taxonomy (NCBI): domain Eukaryota; kingdom Viridiplantae; phylum Streptophyta; class Magnoliopsida; order Dipsacales; family Adoxaceae; genus Sambucus; species Sambucus nigra. Next base: position 47,219,564 of record OX422220.1, on the reverse strand, counting down.
GAGAGAGAGAGAGAGAGCAGCGTCGAGTCGAGAGAGAGAGAGAGAGAGAGGGAGGGAGGGAACGGTGGGAGGGAAAAAAGAAGGGGGAAAGTGATTTTGCTGGAAAAGTTGTCACGGTCGTGTCAAGGTCATTGACCGTGACACGAATTGTCACGGTCATTGACCGTGACAAGACCGTGACAAATTGAATTGTCACGGACTTGTCACGGTCAATGACCGTGACAATTAGTTGTCACGGTCGTGTCAAGGTCAATGACCGTGACATAAAACGCGTGTTTTTTTGTCACGGTCAATGACCTTGACAAGGCTGGGCGGCTGAAAGGTGACAATTTGCCCATTTTGGTGTAGTGTATGTACCGGCATAGACATAGGGGGAGATTTGTAAGGACATTTTTGTCCGTTAGCATTTTATATGTCGTACGCCGTTACACCGTTGAGGAAATTCAAGAATCATATGCTCATCAACGGATCCGAATATCAAAAGGAGAAAAGAAATCAAGGGAACAGACCGGACCGATCCGGGCCAGATAAAAGAACTGATCCGATTCATCCGGACCGATCCGCCTAAAGGGACCGGACCGATCCGCTTGCTGAGGTGAAGCCAGTGCACCCCGGATCCATAACGAACCGATGAAGGCAAAAAGGCCGAACCGATCCGATGCCAACCGGATGGATCCGATTTTAGAAAAAGAACCGATCCGAGTTCACCGGACCGATCCGCCTAAAGGACCGGACCGATCCGACGAGGATAGACTCTGCCAGATCGTGTAGCAGATTTTTTAGGGTTTTGACCCCTTATTTAAACCACGATCAGTAGTTGGTTTTCTTAAGACTTACACACGATTTTCTGAGTTCCATAACTCTTAAGTCTTCCTGGTATTTGAGTCCATTGATTCATACCCATGATTCACACAAATTCCATATATTTGTGAGTCACTTTTGGTAACCCAAGAACACCATTGCTGTTGTTCAACCCTTGTGAAGTGGACCGCTTCTTCCTCTTCATTGCATCCCTACTGGACAGGGATAGTTCCAGCCGCCAGCCCTACTGGAAAGGGTTTCTTCCAGCCGCGACTACAGAATCCGATACCCGAGGGTAATTCTTAGTCAACCTGTATTTCATTGTAATCCGATTGTAAACCGTCTTTTACAAATTATAGTGATATACAAATGGTTTTTCCCCTGTGGGGGATTTTTTCCTTAAACTTTGTGTGTTGAATATTTATTGCATGATTTCATATTGTTTCAATCACACCTAGTTGCATGCTTAGGGTTAATTTGGGTTAAAAATGGTATTTATTATATTATTTCTTAATTGAACGCAAGCGCTACTCTTTCATTTGTTCGTATTTATATTATATTATTGTTGCGATAGTGATACTGAGAATGAACCATACGAAGATTTTCGTTTTATTTTAGTAGAAGACTGGCCACTTGGTATAAAAATATGTGGGTTATCACAAGTGGTATCCGAGTATCAGGTTATAGTGTCCTTAGGATCGGTGCAAACTTACGACATTATTTGTGTTGCATTTTCTTTGATGTTGAGCCCTATATCTAGGACTGTTATTTCATATTACGCATTTACGTTCTTCTGCTATTATTTAGGGTTGAAGTGAATCTCATACAATTTTGGTTTGATTTTAAATGACAAACAACAAGAGAGGTAAACCAACACGTGCCAATAGGAGGGTCGTCGAGGAGGAGGCTCAGTCGGAGCTGCATGCCACTCAGGGGACTGTGATCGCAGCAGATGTCGCTAATATTGTTGCACAGGCGGTTAATATCGTGATGATTACCTTAGTACAACATTTTTCCTAGGCACAACCACAACAGCCAATGGAATCAATTCAGGTTCATCCAGTGTCGTCTGTTTAGGAGAGAGTCAGGGAGGCCTTTTAGAAAGGTCATCCACTAGAGTTCTAAGAGAGCGCAGATGTGGTTGCAGCTAGCCAATAGGATAAAGAAAACTAGAGGAACTTCCATATGCTTGAGTGCGGTGACACTTAAACACCAATACTAGCTACTTTTAAGCTAGTGTGAGCAGCACTTCAGTGGTGGGAGTCGATCATCACAGTATAGGAGAGAGATACTATGACCATACAAGAGTTCTAGATGTGGTTTTACCATAAGTACTTTTCGTCAACTGTTAAGACGGAGATGAGGAGGAGGTTCTTAGACCTTTCACAGGAGGGCCGAACTATTTTCGAATACGAGTAGGAGTTCATGCACCTAGTGAACTTTGTTCCAGACGAGGTGAACACTAAGGAGAAGAGAGTCCTCAAGTTTACTGATGGACTCACTTAGAGGATTTTCCAGCACTTACTGAGAAACCCGACATTGTGTACCTACACTAAGGATCATCACTTCCATTTGAGGGTAGGGAAGAGGGCCGAAGAGTCTAGCCAGTAGGGCAAGGTAGCGGGTAGTGGTGCTAGCGGGATGCCACAATAGCAACAAAGGTAGAATGAGCGGGGTAACCAGTAGGGGGACTCTATTAATAGGTTTAGGCCGATTAATGGTAACTCTAGGCAGGGTTAACATCAGCATACTCCTCAGGCTAGCAGGGTTAGAGGAATAGGTCAGGTGGCCAACAAGGTTGGGATTATCAGGGCCAGCAAGGCCAAAGGCGAGGGCAATCTTGTCAGGGCCAACAGGGACAGAGGCATGTAGACCTTATTGGGAGATTCATCGTGTGTAGGGAGTAGGGCCACATGCAATGTACATGCCCGAACAGGGCTAAGGGACAAAATCAAAGTGCCCAGTAGGAGCAGCAAGTACAAAAACTTCTAGCCCCACTAACAATTTTAGCATTGCCTCCTCCGCAGGGGCAGGGGCAAGACAACTTGGGCGAGTGTATCACCTTCGAGGACCAGTTTTACCACAAGCAATCGAAGGTATGTTTTTCATCCATGGACATATTTGCACATTCTATTTAATACAATAACATCTCATTTGTTATCACTAGGTTTGCACATGCAACGAGTTTAGTGGATTTAGCCCCGACTATTATCATGACTATAGATTCATCATTAGGTGGTGGGACTCTCATTCGTTCCATCTACAAGGGGGCTGCTATGGACATGGGGAGGTTATGTTTAGTAGCGGATCTGTTCATCTTAGACTTGGACGAGTATGATGTTATTTTGGGTATGGACCGGTTAGTGACATATAAAGTGATGGTGGACTATTACAGTAGGACTATTGTGTTCGCTATACTAGGGAAGGGCATTTTTCTTATGTAAATGCCTCTTTCGGATGGAGGATCAACCACGCGTTTATACTACATTGAGGAGGAGACCTATGAGGGCATAGTCATTTCATTCGATTGGATCCCTGTTGTTAGATATTATGCTGATGTGTTTCGGGAGATACCAAGATTACCACCTAGTCGGGAGATTGATTTTGTTACCGACTTAGCATCGGGGAATAGGCTAATAGTGTAAGCACTATATCTTATGGAGTCTTTAGAGATGCGGGAGTTTAGGGATTAGATTCAACAGTTGTTGGGGCATGGTTTTAGTAATAGGAGTACTTAAATTTGTTGTGCCCTAGTTTTATTTATGAAGAAGAAGGATACATCGTTACGATTATGTATCGATTATCGGGAGTTAAATAAGGTCACGATCCATAATATGTATTCGTTGCTACGTATAGATGACTTGTTCGATCAGCTGAGGGGAGAAGCGTACCTCTCTATGATTGATTTGAGGTTGGGTTACCATCAGTTATGTATCATGGAAGAAAATGGCCCTAATACCCCATTTTTTACTAGAAATGGGTCTTATGAGTTCAAGGATATGCCGTTCAGGCTAACTAAAGCACCAATATTTTTTATGGATCGCATGAACACAATAATTAGGGATTTATGGATCAGTTTGTCATTGTGTTCATGGATGACATCTTGATTTATTCTCAGGCAGAGGGCGAGCATACAAAGAACTTGCGTATGGTTCTTTAAACCTTGCAGGACCACTAGTTGCATTCCAAGTTTGAGAAATGTGAATTTTAGTTTTGGGAGGTGCAGTTCATGGGTTGCATTATCTTCGAGAGAGGCATTCCTGTAGATCCAAGTAAAGTGTCAGCAGTGAAGGAATGGGAATAACCCAGGACACCGACAAAGTTGCATAGTTTTCTGGGGTTAGTAGGTACTACCGTCGGTTCATCAGAGGATTTTCAAAGATTGCATGTCCCTTAACGAATTTGACTTTTAAGGGAGTACCTTTTGTTTGGAATGACCACTATCAGTTAGCTTTTTATAAGTGAAAGTACAAGTTAACTTTAGCACCACTAATCGCATCGCCTAAGGGAGGAGTGGAGTACTTTATTTTTATCGATGCGTTCTTATAGGGACTTGGGGGAGTTTGACAAATGGTGGAGTGGGCCATAGCTTATGCATCTCACAAGCTTAATCCCCATGCGAAAACTATCCCACTCATGCCTTAGAGTTAGCAATGGTCGTATTCGCCTTTAGGATTTGGAGGCACTATCTTCTGGTGGAGAAGTTTCAATTATTCATGGCCCATAAATCACTTCAGTATTTTTTCACGCAGAAGGAACTGAATATGAGGCAGCATAGGTGGCTTAAGTTCATGAAGGATTATCAGTTTAATATCCAGTATCATTCAGGAAAGGATAACATAGTAGCAGATGCATTGAGCTATATGCTATAATGATAGTAATAGTAGTGTTGAAGGCGAAGTGGGTACATCTTCATCAGGAGGATGAGGTAGTCTGGGCATACTTAGCAGTGATGACAACCATACCCGATATCATTTTGAGATTTTTGAAGGCACGGCCAGGGGATCCGTCTTGTCAGGAGAGGATTCAATAATTATCAGTGGGTGGAGAGGAGTCTTACTGAGTTAATTTTGAGGGTGGATTATGCCTCAATGGGAGGTTCATATTTCCAGACGTTAAGTATATATAGTATGCAGTTATGCAGGATGTGCATGGGCGATAAATTTCGGTTCATCTGAGAGGGGATAAGATGTATAAGGATATGAGGTGATATTATTAGTTGGCCGAAATGAAGCGGGACATAAAAGAATGTGTCTCCAGGTGCACCACTTGTCAGATGGTAAAAGTCGACCATCAGTGACTAGTCGGGTTCTGCAACCGTTAGAAATTTTGGCGTAGAAATGGAAGATTATTTCAATGGACTTTATCACAGGGTTACCATCATCACAGTGGTGTCATGATATCACAGTAGGCAATTTCTTTCCGGTTCAGGTGGATTATATGATGGGGTAGTATACGCAATAGTTCATAACAAGATAATAAGATTGTACGGGGTGCCTCTCTGCATTATTTTAGATCGAGATAAGATATTTGTGTCCAACTTTTAGTAGAGTTTTCAAGAGGAGATAGGGACAGAGTTGCGTTTAGGCATGACTTATCATTCTCAAATCGACGAGTAGATATAGGGGGTGAATCAGATGTTATAGTATATGCCGAGGATGAGTATTCTGGATTTTAAAGGCAGTTGGTAGTAGTATTTGTATGTCGTAGAGTTTGTGTATAAAAACTCTAACCAGTTCACTATTGACATGGTAACGTTTGAGGCCTTGTACGGAAAACCTTTTCGTTCGTCCTCTTCTTGGTTAGTGGTAGGGGACAATAGGTTAATTGGGACGAATTTGATTCAGGAGACATCATTGAAGATCGAGTTCATCAAGAGTCATATTCGGGTAGCTCAGTAAAGGTAGAAGAGTTATGTCAATGCGAATCATAAATTTGTAGAGCTTGACATAGGTTATCAGGTGTTATTTCGGGTATCTCCCTTAAAAAGAATGATGTGATTTGTGAAGAAAAGAAGTTGGTACCTAGGTAAGTGGGGATTTTTCCCATTATTGAGAGGATTGGGCCGGTTGCATATAGGCTCACCTTACCAGAGCATTTGCTGAGGATTCACAATGTATCCCATGTGTTGTCGTTGAAGAAGTGTTGCAGGGGTGATATGGCTTATTAGCACATACCGTTAAGGGAGATTGACTTGCAGCCAGATATCTCATATGAGGAGATACATGTTGCCATTTTAGATCGTAGCGAGCATAAGCTTCAATCGAAGGTGGTACCATTAATTTGTATAAAGTAAGGACACCACAATATTATTGAGTCGACGTTGGGAGTGTGAGGATGATATATGAGAAAAGTATTCGGAGCTCTTCGTGGAAGGTACGTTCGAACTGTGAGGAAAAAATTCCGTTGTTAGGGGGAAGAATATAATACCCTATACTTTTATTATTAATAAATTTTCGTGTGCTTTCTAATATTAAATTAACAGGGAGAATTAAGTTGGAATTTAGTAAATATTAAATAGCGAGATAAAAGATTAATATTTATTTTAATTATTATTTACTTTTGTGTGATAAGTAAATACTTATATGATTAATTATATGTCACGTATGAGTGATAACGAAGGTTTATTATGATGGGTCGATAGGGCGTTACATCGACGGATCAATATAATTTATGGGCGACATGTAGGATATACACGTGTTGAGCCCAGTTAATGAAAAGTTAGCATATTTGGAGTTGGGTGACTCAAATAACCTTTTCGAGTGCACCACTGATCTAGGGAGGGTCGAAATTGTCCAGAATAGGTACCCGGGCATTATGTTTGGATTTTGGTTACTTTTTAGACATAAAAGGACCCATATAAGGGTAAGAGGATCATTTTATAACTAGAATTAAGAGAAAAATGGATTAGGTTTTTGCGAGTACATTTAAGGGGCTGGAAAGGTGGATGACAACACACCTTTCATATTCCATACAAAATATTGAGAGAGAGAGAACCCTAGAGAAGAGAATATGAGGAAAAAGAAGAGGGGTCTTAAATAGGAGAAGAAGAGGATTCAACCCGGCATAGAATTATTTATAGCCAAAGATCTTATTTTTTTGTCCCAAAAATGCTAATTTTGTCACCTAATGTATACGATAATATGCAAAAGGATAACTATTTAGTGAAAAAATTAATATACTTCGGGGACAAAATATTTTCCTCATAAAATGAATTTTATTGTCAAATTATTATACATATAGAAGTCATAATTTTTTCATTTCTCATATATATATTCAATCAAATAAATATTAATTATAGAATCGACTATATTTCATCGAAATTATATAAGTAATCAACTACCATCATATAAATACTCAAAATTAAGGTTCAAAAGATTATATAATTGATACGAAAACATTCATACACATCTTGTCGAATACAAAATCACGAGCCTCTAAATGTTCCAGTTGCTCATCACGAGCCTTTAGTTGTTTCTTTAAGTCACGATTCACTCCCTGAGCTTCCCTAAGAGCCTCTTCCAACTCTGCGTCTCGTCGTGATGTTTTTTATTTGATAGCTTTCGGTCTATGCCTAAGACCTATGATATATCATGAGTTAGTACCAAGTACTCGATCAACTATATCAACGGGAGTCAAAGATTCACTACCCTCGGGATTAGGCTCAGCTTGCAGCTGTTTCATCTCAATCTATAAAAAAATTACAATTATATCATTTCATAAAATCTAAGTTATTGTATTTGTCTAATATATATTATATTCTTAGATATAGTTCCTCAGCTTCGGGAGAAGGCCATTTTTCATTAGTGCAGTGGGTTTTCTTGTAGAACTCAATCGATCTAGCTCCTCATTCGTCACATCATTCTTCTTAAGCATGAAAGACAATCATTGTCATCAATATTTGTGAAAGATAAGATCAACTTTTGAAAAAACAAATATATAAAAATATTTACCAAGTGATAACGAGCTGCAATAAATGCCCTCGACCCTTGATGGTTTGTGATAGTTTGCAGCGCTCGATTATTCTTATTGACATCACATTGATGCTTCAATAATAGTTGATGGATAATGAGTATGTTATGTGTCAATTAAAAGAATTGAACCGTTCTATTTTAAAATTTTATTATACCTGATGCTCAGAGTTAGAGAACAAATCACAAAGAGCATTCCAATTTTCTTAACTCATATTTTTTGGCTTTTCATGTTGTGACTCTTCAGTTGATTTGTTATTTTTGAACCTATTCAATGTCTATATCTTTCACCCCTGCTTCGACTCATTAACAATTTTTTGACATTGTTTTTAACATACTCGTCCTCTATTTTAATGTCAAATTTGGATCGAAAATTAATAATTTATAAAATTGTATATAAAATCACTCAATTACTGAAGCAAGTTTAATAACATAGTACTTTTTCCTTACATCGAGTCGTTTGAAGGCTTATTCTTTGTCATTTTCATACATGTCCTTCCATTTCACAGGAACCAGGATGAGATTTCGTGCAATAATTCCCATCTCACCTGATAGTTTAGAAGATTGCACCACATTTTTCGGTGTTCCCTTATCCATTGCAATTGCAATAGTCGACTTTTTTCCATCCGCCCTAGTCAACTTCTCAAGGCCATTTCCTTTAGTTGGACAACATATCGTTTTTGTCGCGGTGGAAGCTGTAATTAAAGGATATCTTAGTTCATCAAATATAACTTATAATCAGGCGAGGCACTATAAAAACCATGATGTGAACACTTAGGTTGCTAGTATATGCAGGTATATGATGTGAACACTTAGACACTTAGACACACAGTGCATTTGTCATAACTGGAGCCTTTGTTATATGATTACTGAATTTTTTATATTAGATGCTTTTATATTAGTAATTCAAAGACAATATACAATCGTATTTGAGCATACAAACTAATTTGTGGTACCTAAAATAGTGCATTTTAACTGAGCAACTGGAGCATTTTATTTCTGGATTATACAATTGCTTATCTTATAAGACCTAGCCCACTAAAAATTTGTACTGAAACTGATGCAAAAAAGGAGTTAAAAATCATAGAGTTTGGATTAGTTATGACACAGAATGGAAAGAGTATTGGTAAAACTGTGTATGAAGACACTTTTTTGTTATATGGGAACTGCCAAAAGAAGGGGCATGCATTTTCATCTTGCAAGATTTAATCTAATCGAGAATGGAAATCAAACACCCTCCCACACTGTTCAACACCCTCCTTGGGGTCATATTCCCACTGTTTTATCCACCACATCTACTAACTGCTTGCATTTATATTCTCAAGCTTTACCAACAACTGTCCAATCTCGTCCAACCTTACATGCTTCCCCTCTCACCAATAACACAACTCCCGCACCTAATCCAACACCCAAATCACCCACCCTAGATAACCCCTGCATCTTGCATCCTATGTCCCCCCACTGCCCACCTATGGTTCTACGAGCTACTGACTTATCCAACCCTTCCATACCTGTTGCTCCTACTTCATCCCATTACAATCCCGATGGTCTCAACCTCACCATTGAGACAGATAGATAGAGATGGAGAGATTGGGTCTAATCAAACTTTAAGAGAGAGTAGGTATATTTAGGCCCCCTATTTTGTGTATAAAACAGTGGTCTAATCAAACTTAGGAAATAATGTATTTGGTCTAATCAAACTTTGTGTATACTTAGCCCCCCTGTTTTGTGTCAATCAATATTTTGATTGTAACTTATGAATGCTGAATAATGTTAAATTAACAATATAATGTCATCACTGATCGTATTTCTCAAATAATATTTTGTATTAATGCGACTATATTCAAATACCTACTTGAGCATAAGACGAGAGAACATATGCGAAATTAAGAGAGAATAGATGTAGTCGTTCAGATTAAACACTCATTCTACTAGAAGTTATACTGTCTTTCAAATTAAACAATCCCAGACCACCCTCATTAGTATGGATATCCCAATTTAGTCATTCGTGTCTATCGTCATCCATATTAGAACCCAAAAAGAATTTAATTTTTTTTATAGAGGCAATTAATAATGGATTTAGGGGGCTTAATAGAGTCGAGAGTGAATGTAGGAATAAAAGCAATGACATTTAGTAATAATAACTCTACCCCTAGCAAAGAGTAAATTAGTTTTCTAACCATTAAATTTTCTTATCTTATTTGAAAGCTCAAAAAGGTAGGCAATCTTTCCTCTACCCTTGTAGAGGGCACCTTAGACATTTTATGGGGAATGTTTTATGAGAAAGTCCCAAAAGTGATCCAATGGTAGACCTCCTCTTAATAAAATTCTTGTTATCCACAATGAAGATACTTTTATTCTTATTGATGAGCTAGCCAGAACAAGCTTCATACGAATTGAGAAAGGACATCAAATTGAGTAAACTTATCTTACTACCATTGATAAAAAATTATAACGTCATCGGAAAATCTTAAATGAGAGATCAAAGCTACTTCCATTAGGGTCAATAAAAGGTTTAAATTTTTTGGACAACATGAGAAAATTGACACTTCTATTAAGAACATGAGTTGTGATGATTAAAAGAGTAAGGGACAAAGGGTCACCCTGCTTGAGACCCCTGGACGATTTTAAAAAAATACCAAAATTACCATCAATTACTACCGAGAACCAGTTATTATAGAGAAGCCTTCAAATGAAGTTGATAAAAAATTCATGAATCCCACACTTTCTAAGAACTTTAAGGAGAAACAACTAAGAAATTATGTCAGAAGCTTTTTTCATATCCAATTTAATGATGACGTTTGAGTAATGAGATTTTCTCCCCATAATTAGTCATTTCATCGGCATAAAGAATGTTATCTTGAGTAATTCTACCTTGAATGAACCTACTTTCGCTGGGATAAGTGATGTAAAGAAGAATAGAATAAATCTATAGTTGATAATCTTAGAAACGATCTTCTTGGAGAAATTACATAAGCTGATGAGTCTGAATGTTTTGGACTTTTGGAATGAGTACAATTGAAGTGATAGTCCATTTTTTTGGGACTTGACCACCCATAAAGAAATATTGCACCACTTTGATTAAATTGGCTTTAATAATATCCCAACAACAGACATAAAAGAATCCACAAAAACCATCCGGATCGAGACTGCTGTCAGCATTGAGATTTTTAACGGCTTTGAGAATTTCTTCTTCAAATGACATACGAGTTATGGCATAGTTCATTTCACCAGAGATCAAATTTAGGATGACATAGAGTATAGAAAAATATTGACTAGTTGGCTCAATAGAAAACTGATTCTAAAATTGGGTAAGAATTACAGTCTCAATATCTACTTCCCCATCAACCAAATAATAGGTATGGTCTTTAATATGCTGAATAAAGTTAATTTATTTTCTGGCTTTCATAACAAAATGACTTTTTTTGTATTCATATCCCATTCTTTAAGCCATTTTATATGAGACTTTTGTTGCTAAAAAGTCTCCTTATGCTTGAAAATGGAAATACCCGAATCATGAGACTTTTGTTGCCAATTTTTTTAAACAAATACAACATATGTGAAATTAGGAGAGAGTAAATGTGAAATTAAGAGATAACAGATATGAAATTAACAGTTCTGTATACACTGGTATACACAACTGGTATAGAAACCAGTGTACTATACAGTTATGTTATAACTAATAGCAATGTTTTGTATACTAGTTGTGTATACCAGTGTCATATCAGTTGTGTATAACACTGTTTTGTATACCAGTTGTGAATAGTTGTTTAGAATTCATTGATACTAGAGCATGTTTGATTAGAGTTTGTGTTTTACCCAAACATCAAATAACACACACATAATTCCTATATAGAAAAGCGACAACATACTAGTGCTATTAGGGGTTTCCGTAAAATAATTCGTTGATGGAGTGGGATTTGAAGCAGTTAGTGGAGTTTGATTGGAAATCATCGGTGGAATAAAACTTGAAGTCACTGGTTGTGTGGGGCTACAACTCGCTTGTTGAATCAGTCAACCATCAACTCTCATCCATTTATGTCTAGGAGCCATACTGACAAATAATATATATTTCATGTTAAGATACATAAAATATGTCATAATCTTGGTACAATACTACTACAGAAGTACACATAAATAATCATAAACAAATGCATTCAAGTTACAAAGGGTACAAAATTCAACACCATTTCACCACACCATTAAATTCAATAACATGAAAATCTAAAAACAAAAGAACAACAATTCAACTCCATTTCACCACATCACTAAATTAAATAACATGAAAGTCTAGGAACAAAAGTACAAAAATTCAATCTATGTCACTATAATCATCATCATCCACGAGATCTTCATCATTACAATATTCAACCAATGTTGCGTCTTCCTCGTCGCTATCATCATGAATGAAGTTGATTTCATCAGATGCTACGTCATTTACATTAACAACATCAACGTTAACATTATCTGCATCAACATCATTCCAATGCAATGGCCCAATATCAACTTTAACAACTTGAACAACGTCAAATGGCTCGATCTCCTAGTAGACGGTGTCATTGGGGACATCATTTATATATACACCAACTTTTTCCACGTAAGGATCATACACGTGATGATGTTGAAACTCTTGCACGACTTTCCAGTTATTACCCAACTTTGTGTCGTTAAGATAAAAAACTTGTTTTGCTTGCACCTTTAGCACATGGGGATCTTTTTATACCACCTACAGTTCACATTAACGCTCATGAAGTGGTCATCAATTTGTATTCTCGCTTTTTTTCTTTTATCTGCCTCGAACCAATCACACTCAAATAGAATAACCTTTTTACCTTTGATATATTCAAACTCAACAATATTAGTCAGCATTCCATAAAAGTCTATTTCAATATCATCATGACCCCCCTTGATAACCAATCCGCTATTTTGAGTTTTACGATAACTCTCACGATCCTTAGTGTGAAACCTAACTCCATTAACAATGCAACTTATATACTTCCTTGCTCAAATATCAGGGCCACATGCTAATGCATGAAGGTGCTCTATAGCTTTAAAAGAGTTTTGACGGTATAACTTTTTCATCTGTCAAGATATATGAGTGAATTACATTATTAGGGTAATTTGATTACTTAATATCATATTAAACTCTTTTTAATGTCTGACATGTTCTTCAAACCATTGAGGGAATTACTTTCTTTGTCGTTGTTCTAAGTTCAAAAGGCTTTTTTTCATAAGCTCCTCCCTAAATTCACTACATAAAAATATGAAATATAAATTTCACACCCAAATAATTAAGAATATATATATAATCATAAATATGATACAAAGAACAGATGATGACTTACATCAGGTATGGCTCCACCTTCTCGTAGTTAGTCAAAACATACCAGTGAGTCACTTATCGCTCTTTCTCGAAGAGGAAGTCATACGTAAATGCTCTAAAAGGTCATACCTTTTGTGAGAACACATCAAATCCATCATCCTCTGTCTCACCGTCATAATTTCGTTCTGCACGATTGACCTAAGTTTCAATTCCTTCAAGGTACATTGAACAAAATGACAATTACTCACTGACAATGTATGCATACATCCACCTATACTGCATCGGTCCTCTAAGCATTGCCTCTTTCATTAAATTAACCGCTAAATGGATCATTATATCAAAGAATTCCGATGGATAAATCATTACAAGCTTACACTAAATCAAGACAATGTCGGTTTCTAATCTTTCTAGTTCTTTGACTTTTAAAGTTTTAGAACATACGTCTTTGAAAAAATTGCCAAGCTCAACCAATGTAGTATATACATCCATCGATAAATATGAACGAACGCCAACATGAAGCAATCATTGTAATAGAATACGAGAATCATAACTTTTTAACCTCGACACTTTTCTATCACTTGTGTTAACACACCGGGAGATATTAGAAGTGTATTCATCAGGGAATTTATTTGATTTTACAAACTCACAAAATGCTATTTTTTCCAACTTAGGAAATATGTAACATGCTTGTGGGATCTTATACACATAACCATGCAGCTTCAAATGTAGTTCCTTTCGTATTTTCATATCCTATAAATTTTGTCTTGCTTTATAAGTGTCCTTTGTCTTCCTTTCAATATCTAGTAATGTTCCCAACAAACTTTCACATATATTCTTCTCAATGTGCATGACTTATAAGTTGTGACGTAATTTTAGTGTCCGCCAATATGACAATTCATAAGATATGCTCTTCTCAGTCCAATTCAACTCTTATGACGTACGCTTTCACTGGTTTACAATCTTTGACATGATCCAAATATCTTAACACATCATCCCCATTTAATTCCATTGGTTTCAATCAATGCTCAGGTAACCCATCAAACATTTTACTCCTTCACAATTTATAATCGGTTGATAAATATCATCGATGACCTATGTAACAAATCTTATTTCGTTACTTATGCGAAGAAGTATGTCCATTACAAGTTGGACATGCCATGTATCCTTTTTTTCTCCACCCAAAAAAATTAGCATATGCAGGAAAATCATTTATAGTCCATAAAACTGTTGCAAGCATTCGAAAGCTATTTCCTGTAGATGCATCATGTGTCTCTACACCCACTTCCCACAACTCTTTCAGTTCATCAACTAGAGGCTTTAGATATAAATCTATATCTTTACTAGGTGCAGTCGGACCTGGAATAAGTAATAACCTTATAAAAAATGGTTCTTTCATACATAACTAAGGAGGAAATTTGTAAGGCATAAGTATAACCGACAAAATGCTATATAAGTGTGCATGTTACCAAAGGGATTAAATTTGTCACTTGCCAATCCAAGTCTTACATTTTGAGGTTCTTGTGAAAAACATGCATGCTCCTTGTCAAATTCCTTCCAAGCTTTTGAATCAGTCAAATCATTGTCATTATCTTCATGCTTCTCTTTGTGCCGCCTCATATCATCAACCATTTTCTTTAACATACATAATCTTTAGAGTCTTGGTGTTAATGGAAAATAACGCAATACCTTATGAGGTATTTTTTTTCCTTTGATATCATTAATTTTCCATCTAGACTCCCCACATATTATACATTCTTCTCTATCTTTGAAATCCTTCCAAAATAACTCACAATCATTTTTACAAGCATGAATTGATACATATTCCAAGCCCAAATTACGAAACATGTTTTTTGCTTCGTAGAGAGACTTAGGGAGCATCTCACCCTCAGGAAAATATTTTTTGAACATATCAATCACCACGTTGAGGGATTTGTTGCTCCATCAGTTCCTAACTTTACAGTGATGCAACTTCATAAGAAATGACAGTGTCAAAAACTTTGTATAATTGGGATACAATTCACGTTCAGCCTCTTGCAATAACTTGTCAAATATTTTTGTTTCCCCTGCAATATTTTCTTGAGATATATATTATTGGATTCCATATGAATGGATTCATGGAAGTTTCCCCTTTGAATGTCATCCAACATATCATGTATTCCATCACCTTCTTCTTCATGACATGACATTTCATCATCATCATCATCATCATCATCATCATCATCATCATCATCATCATCATCATCATCATCATCATCATCATCATCATCATCATCATCATCATCAGAGGCACGAGTTCCCCCTAAATGAGAACCTTCTCCATAATGAATCCATTGAGTATATCTAGTAGAAATCCCCTTAAAAAACAATTGGTCCTAAACTTCGTCAATAGATGTAATATCGATATTTAAATAATCGATGCACGAACATTTAACATCACTTGTTGGGGCCATGTGTTTCTTAACATACTCAATGAAATATCTAACCCCAGTTAAATATTTCTCGCAGAATCTATAAGTATCTTGGATCCAACTCCGGTCCATATCCATTTTAGAATCCTACAAAATTATTTAACAAACATGTTAAAAATAAATACAACATATTAACATGACATTAACCTTCCTTATTATCAAGAAGATTATACAATTAATATTAAATTTGGGGCAGTTCGGGTTAATCAGAAAAAATTATACTATATATATGGAGGCGTGATAGTTTAATCATCCCAATTTCTTACATTACTTTGAAGTGTGACAAGTAAAACACATAAACAACTAAAGGGTATTTGGGATATAAGAATCTGGTGTGATAATATTCACATTTCTATATTATTGTAGATGCAAATTTTTTTTTACCAAATCTTACTCTCCCCTACTTAATAGTATAGAAGTTGTTGACCTTCTGGTCCAGTTTCTCTTTTCGATGATTGCATCTTGATCAGCCGACCAAGTAGCCTTCAGATCCTTAGTAGCCTCTCCCAAGGCTTCCCCCACATCTTGGGCGAAATTATTTAGCACATAATATATCTCCAACAACTGGTTGTATTCGACCATAAATTTCATGATAAAGGAAAGAAAAAGATCAATGAAGTAAAAATAAGGAATTCAAACAAAACATCACATGATGAAGTAACTTACAAGAGAGAAGTTGTGGTTAGCACATTCTGCAAACAGTTCATGTTATAAAGTAGTAGTAATTTCCCTATCAGTAGAAATTATTGTCGAGTGGATTAAGCCTCGAGCTAGGTCAGGGCGATCAGTAACATAATGGGCCATAACCTTGACCTTGTTAGCAAAAATTTTCCCCACATCAGTCAGTGTGGGAGGAGGAGAGTGATCTATATTCATAATCTTTGAGAAGGTCTCATGCTCATTGGAGGAGGAATCTCTAATGTCCAAGGGGTTGAAAGGATCCTCTATTTCAGTTTTCAAGCTCACTGATTGATCAATGACTTTATCCTAGCTCTTTAGATGAATTGGGGGATATTTCTTATCCGAATTCACCATAACCAAGTTCACTACCTTTCTCTGAGGGTCCATGGTGCAAGGAGAGAGTTTGGTAGAAGGGATATTTGAATATTCTAAAGACCCAAAGGAGTAAGATGTTTCCCCCTCGTTCGATTCTTCCTCGCTTGAGACTTCAGATATGGAAGCTTTCGAGTCATACAAGTAAATAGGAATGACTGTAGTCTATTCAATTGGCCTAAAGTAAGTGGTAAGACTCTTATAGCCAAGAATAAAGGCACCTGATCCAGGGTGGTCAATAACCCTAATCCTCTGTTGAGTATCCTAAACCTTATTAAAATTAATAAAATTAACATCCTGAGTGCAAGGAGGTTTCTTCTTGATTTTATCTATCAGGAACAAAGGAAACTCATTTATAATCAATCAAATGAAAAGAAAAATGTAGCATGGGAATATAGTTGCAACATAATATATACCTTACCCTTTATGAGGAAACATTGGGCCTTTATAATTACCTGCCTCTGGAACAGGGTAGTATTTTCAGCTCTTCTATATAATGCCATGGACCCAGTAGTCTTTGTTGGAATCAGAAAAATTTATGAGTAGAGCCCAATTTCCCACCCTCATTTTTGGATAATAAATATTTTCATGGGTCGATGCCCATTAGTAATAATACCTGATATCATTAATACTAAGATTAGTCCTATATAACTCGTTAATTCGATGGACCCCATTAATGATCATCCGATTATTTGGAGAAAAATAGGTTGGGACCACATCAAAGTATTGACACAACTCAAGAAATAACCTTTTTTATGGGGAAGTTACCCCACATTCAGTAATGAAAATTGAAGGCAACTAATGGCCTTTGTCAAGGGCACAAAGCTCACATGAGACCTCCACCAGTTCTATCATGACCCATTCGGGAGTACGGTGGTCAAGTTTGAACTTTTCAATAGTATTTTCTTTAATGACATATACCATTTTTGAATAATTAGGGAAACTCAAAGAAAGAATTAAGGAAATAAATTGAGAAATATAGAAAAATGAAAGAAATGGAGTTAAGCTTTCTTACAATGAAACAAGAGTAATGAAAGCCATTCTCCAAACTTTGCAGGTTTTGAAATGGAAGGAAAAGAGAGGGAATAGTTGTTTTGTGGTGGAGAACAACTTTATAGTTCCCAAGAAAAATTGTTATATGTGTGTGATGGATATCGAAATAAGAGTCGCATTTCTCTACAACAATGTAAAAATACCGTATTTAGAAGCATGCCCCTGGGAATAACAACCCACAAATACTTTTCATTTTTCGGGCATTTACATAATTACCCTCCGAATAAAATGCAAAGACTTCAGACAGGGGTTGATCTCTGACCAGAGGAGAAATCCTCCTAATACTGGAGAGCATGAAGACTTGTCAACCATCAACAACCGGGCAGAGGAAAAAATCCCAGTGACCTCAAGAATCCCTAGGACTTTAGGTGAAATTATGGGGATAAGAATTGCAATCTCACATGCTCGGCCACGTGAACCTAAGACACGTGCGCCTATAATTAAGTAAGACTCCAAGTCAGAGAAGAATCCTTCAACTCAATATAACGGTTGATCATGATAAGGATAAGTTACATATCTTAGGGATAGCTATGAACAAGGCTTAGTACACTCCTAAGTTCCCTTATAAATGTAAATCCTCCCCATGTAAGAGGGGCATGTATTATTGTAACATCGAGTAATACTAATACTCTACCGACTTGAGTTCTTGAGTAATAAAAGAACAAACTCTAGGACCCTGTGAATGTAGGAATGCTACCTACACCTATCATGAATACTACCTATACCTATCATGGAAACATTAAAATTTTCAAGTTCAATTTTTTTTCCCAAAGTTTTAATAATTAATGTTAACTATCTATTCTATTAAGTGTATAATTTAGGCTTTATCATATTATTGATATATATTGTTCCACAACTGTTAAACTTTTTAGCATTTTCACTGTCAAATATTATTCATAAAATAAAGTCATATATGGATCTCTTTATAATTGTCAGACTCAAGCAATTAGGGACTATTTGGTTTGTAACTATAATTATGTTTTTTGTGTTTAAATGCAATTATGATAAAAATTTGCATTTGGCATACCGGTTTTTAAACACTGAATTATAATATTTCTGTGTTATAATCAAGTTTTTCAGAAAACAGCAAAATGGTGTTTTATAACTTCTGTTCTTTATTTTTCAAATCAGAACTCTTCATTCTTAATATCTTAATGCATTTATACCTTAATATATAATATGCATACATAATACATTAATATGTGTGTAATTCTTATAAATAAAATATATATATATATTTACATGTACACAAAATTGCGTATATTTATATTTTATTAAATCATGTAATATTCTAAGATCCATATATTAAATAATATTATCAATAGATACATGATAACTTATATATAGATTTATACATGTATTATTAATGCATGGAATAATATAAAATAAACATATAGTACATACATATTAAAAAAATATTACCAATCCATGTACGTATATAATTTCATTGTGAATTATACATTTAATATCATTTTATAAATATATATATATATATATATATATATATATATATATATATATATATAGTTAGTTAGTTAGTTAGTTAGTTAGTTAAACTCCCCGATATACCTCATTAAATTTACATAAAAACACATGATATGTTATTACATTTATGATGTATGTATGTATGTATGTATGTATGTATGTATGTATGTATGTATGTATGTATATATTCATGTATCATGTATGCATGGAAGTTTTATGTAAGTGTTTATATATAGATATACGCACACACACACAGACACATGTATAATATAAATGAATGCCAATTTTGTTAAGTTTTCAAAAAATTGTATTTAAAACAAGTTTACCAAACATGCACTAATATTTATAAACACAAAAAACTGAATTTTAAAACTGTATTGAAAAATAGTGTTTAAATTGATTTTTCTGAATACATAACCAAACATGCCCTTAGCCTTTTCATGTTCTTATACTTTACACTTATATTAACAATACTAGTGGTATTAGAATTAAATATCTAGTTTTCCTTTATGGACAAGTTCAAGCCGTATTTTCATCTCTTGTAATTATTGTACGTTAAAGTTTCGGTGACAAACATTTGGGTCAAGGGGTAAAAGCGTTCAATACTATTATTGGTACAATTAACATTATTATGTACTCAAATGAATATATATAATCCATAAAAGAACAAAAGTTCTTAACATTTTATCATTGCCTGAGATCTTAAGTACTTAACCAAATAATAACCTTTGGGATGAATTTATTCATGCAATACGATAATTTTAAATATTGGAGCATCCAACCCAAAATTAATTGGAAGTGAGTGGAAGGGCCCCATGATCATATATATTGTACTGCAAGGCTATAACTTTTCCACGTTGGACCTTATGTCTGTACATGGTCCCTCACGTGTGGCGTTACTTAAGACTAACACGTGGATATATTTATATTGGGTTGCAGGGTGAAATTAGACCATGGGGTCATAAATACCCTAGTCTGATACCATGTTAAATATTGGAGCATCCAACCCAAAACCAATAGGTTCACCTCAATATTGAGGCATCCAATTGAAAACTAATTGGCAATGGGTGGACGGGCCCCATGATATTATATATTGTTATGAAAGGCTTTAATTTTCTCATGTGGGACATTATATATAAAAAACTAATAACCTTACTCATACAAAAACAATAAGATTTATATGTAGGTTCTATTATAAAATAGAACACACTGCATACCCAATTTTAAAACTGCCACTATCATTGTCCATAAACTCTGCTACAAATTTGATGATGAAATTACCAAAACATTGCTCACACACTCTTACTGCAAATATTCAATGCGTGGTTGTTTGTAACAGCCCACACATTTTAATATTACAGTTGATTAAGTCCGAATACTAAAATATGAAAAATGCTATAATTTAAAATATCATTCTTAGCATGTAGACGAAATATGATACATTTAAAAAAAATCTAATAATATAAGATACGTGATATAATAGTAAGAATTTTGACCAAGATAAAAAGTCCAATTACAAAAATTCCTTCAATAATCCAATAATATAAAAGTCTCAATACATTATCCCAAATCCAACTTTGGAGTCACAAGAGGCTCACAAATCCAAATGTTGTCTCATATAAAGTATAAAATATAAAGGAAACTAAATCGTAAATATAATAAATCTCTAAAGTCTACCTTGATAAGCACCCAAAAGTTTTAAAATCATACAAAAAAAAAACGCTTTTTATTTGCTATTTCTCAATAAAATTGGCCTTATGGCTACGTTTGTTTATCTTGTGGGTGAATTTGTATTTGTGGTGTTAAAATACATTATATCAAGGCATATGTGGCAATGATGCAGTCAAACAAGCCTAAACTCAACCCCGTTACCAAATACCCAAGCCAACACCATTTCCCTAACCTTTCATAATTTTCTGTGTGTTCATTGTATTTGTATTACTATTTTATACGTATTATTTTGAGGTCTTTTATATGTTTTTAGTATTTTATTTATGTGAGTATGATTTTATATATAGTAATGTTTATGTGTTTTATATTAGTATATTAGTATGTGTCTTTTTGTGGGTTTTATATTATGTAAATATATACATGTGTGTGTCGTTAATATAGTTTTTCTATATTTTATTCTATATGTTTAGTGTTATATATTTTATTTGTATTTCAATTTATTTATTTGAGTCTTTTTATATTTTTATACATATGTGTGTTTTTAGTTTTTAGTTTTAGTATATTTTATTTTTATTATTTTCGTGAGTGTTATAAATATATGCATATTAATTGTTTACTAGTTATATGTATGTATACACAATGTGGTACACACACTAATTTCATACACACTATATCATTTCCCCCACCTCAACTTTCAAAAGTCCATAAGCACCTTTACACCAACACACAAACAAACAATACCTTCTCTTTCTTCCTACATTAAAACTCACCTCACTCATCTCCTATGCTATCCACCTTTAACTGAGTACACACCCATAACCCAACAATCACTCTCTAACCCTTATACACACGACCCACATCCGAACCATAGCCGACATTTTGCCTTTCAACCCATTTTTCTCTCTCATTAAGAAGTTGGATTGACCCCTTACTTGCCCTATACATGTTGTAGTGTATTTTATAGGTTCAATGGAATTTTAATTGATAAAGTCTTGCAATAATGACATATACACATAAAAAGACTTTTCATCACAACCTTATCTCCAAGATCTAATCCGATCTTCAAAAGTCAACCCCAACCTAAGATGCTAGTCAACATAATAGGTCAAGCTCACTATAAGAATACTAACTATATTTTTCAAAACGGGTAACATAACCCCCCAAAAGTACGAAATGAAATAAATATCGTAATAGATTATTTTATATTATATTAGCAATTTAACTTGCCCGTTTGGTAATGTATTCAGAAAACTCGATCTAAACAGTGTTTTTCAATGCAGTTTTAAATTCATTTTTCAATGTTTATATATATTTGTGTGCGTTTAGTAAACTTATTTTTAGATATAGTTTTTTGACACTGCACCAAAACTGGCGATTGGTCACGGCGAAAATCCCTGACCAAAACTGTGGGTCGCGAACTTGGGCCGTGACCATTTCGGGCGTGACCAATTTCGTGGGTCGCGGCCCAAGTCCGTGACCAAAAAATGGTCACGGCCCAGAGGGGTCACGGTAGATGGTCGCGGACTTGGGCCGTGACCCATGCGGTGACGGGTCGCGACCCTCATCCGTGACCCACAACCGTGACAAATTGGTCGCGGTCAAAGTCCGCGACCCACGACCGTGACCAAAAAATTATAAAAATTGGTCGCGGCCATCATCCGTGACCCCCAACCTTGACAAATTGGTGGCGGCCAAAGTCTGCGATCCCCAATCGTGACCCAAAAAAATGAAAAAAAATGGTCGCGGCCCAAGTCTGCGACCCATAATCGTGACGAAAAAAAAGGTCGCGGACTTTGGCCGCGACCATTTTTATGTGCGACGGAAAAAATAAAAATGGTCATGGACAAAGTCCATGACCATATTTAAATATAATTTTAAAAAAATATAGTTTTTTGGTCCAATCCTAAAATTGGGGGTCCTGTGAGTGAACCGTCGGTTGCTACGTGTAACGTTGGACACGTACGAGGTGTTACAAATATTTATTATTGGCAAAACAATAAAAAAATCACAAATTGCGAATCGAGAAAGTTGTTAATAAACAAATATATATACAAACTTAAAAATATTACACGTCTTAATAGTTCACAGACCAAAAAAAAATTGGGCAGAGTTTCCTCTATTTTCTTGACATTCCAAACCCTGTAAATGTAAAACTTGCTATTTATAAAGCCCGCACGACCATAAAATTCAACAATCAAATTATAAAAACCCGTACGGCCATAAAACTAAACAATAAAAGCCCGCACGACTATAACACATAAAAAACATAATCCTGAATGTCCACAACATATAAATAATCTTCATGTTGTAAACCATTACCTCCTTCATTTGTTCCACGTGAAAAAATTCTACAAATGACAGGATATAAAAAAATATATCAGTAACCAAGTAGTTTTACAAAAAATTTAATCAAGATGAAAAATTGCATATATGAGTTAAAATTATCAACATATCAATGTTTTTATGCCTAAATCTAGATATATGCAAATTACCTTTGTATTTGTAAGGACATTTTTGTCCATTAACAATTTATTATGTCGCACGCCGTTACACCGTTGAAGAAATTCAAGATTCATACATTCATCAACGGATCCGAATATCAAAAGAAGAGGAGGAATCAAAGTCTGGCTAACCGGACCGGTCCGACTGCAGTAAAAGAACCGACCCGACTAACCGGACCGGTCCGCCTAAGAACCGGACCGATCCGCTTGCTGCAGATCCAGTATACCCCGGACCGCAGGCGAACCGATGAATCTCAGAATAAAAGAACCGATCCGGTCAACCGAACCGATCCGCCTCAAGCCCGGACCGGTCCGCCTGGGATAAAATTAAACAGATCGTGTTCAGTTTTTTATGGCTCCAGACTTGTTATTTAATCCCACTACTGGAAGTGGTTTTCTAAGACTCATACACACGATTTTTAGAGTTCAGAAAACTCTATGTCTTCACCTATTGAGCCCTAGACTCTAGGTTTTTTGATTCACACAAATTGCCAATCATTTGTGAAACACCTTTGCAACCCAGGAACGAAGCTTTGCTGTTGTTCAACCCTTGTGGAGAAGCCGTTTCTCTTCTCCATTGCAGCCCTCCTGGAAAGGGATATTTCCAGCCGCCGACTACAGAATCCGATACCTGAGGGTAATTCTTAGTCACTTGTATTTTCATTGTAATCCGAAATTGTATAGCTACAATATTATAATGAAAATAAATGGTTTTGCCCCTTTGGGGGATTTTTCCTCAATTGCATGTGTTTGAATGTTCTTGCTTTGTTCATTATCGTATTCAATCACATATTGTTGCATGTTTAGGGTTTGTTTGGGTTAAAAGGTGTTTAATATATAATTTTCTCAGTTAAACGCAAGCACATACGTTCTCAAATTGGTATCAGAGCAGGTTACGCTAATCTATCGCGTATTCCTATTTTTCGCAAAATTTTTCTAAGATATCAATTTTCTGAAAAAATTGATTTTTGAAAAAGTGCGTGTTCAAATGGAGAAGTTATATAATAAAATGCCTGTTTTTGACGGGATAAATTATGCCTATTGGAAAGCCCGAATGAGGTCGACTTTAAAAGCCATAGATGAAAGGGTTTGGATTTTAGTTGAAAGAGGGTGGACACCTCCCTCCGTCACTGTTGAAAACATGACTAATTTGAAACCTGTCACTTCTTAGACTGATGGAGAATTTAAATGGTCATCTTTTAATTCTAAGGGTCTAAGTGCTATTTCTGGGTCTGTCACACCTGATGAGTTCAAACGCATAATGACGTGCACCACGTCAAAAGAGGCATGGGATGTTTTACAACTCACCCATGAAGGAACTAATGCTATGAAAGAATCTAAGTTGCAAAATTTGACAACTCAATTTGAAACCATCACCATGCATGAATCTGAATGCTTTGATGAATTTTATGCTAGACTTTCTGACATTGTGAATACTAGCTTTAATCTTGGTGAACATATTCCTAATGCTAAAGTTGTTAAAAATATTCTTCGTTCTTTACCTAAACGTTTTATCCCTAAAGTCACTGTGCTAAATTCTATGGGTAATTTAAATACGCTAATATTGGAAGAACTTGTAGGAGATTTGCAAACTTATGAAATTGATATGTTCCCTAAAACTGCTAAATCTAAAGATAAGGGAATTGCACTTAAAGCCCAAGAGAGAAGGAGTGAGGGGTCAGCTAGAAAAAGGGTAGAGTCGTCTAGAAAGAAAGAGACTGACACGTCAGATTCTGAGTGTGATTTTGACCTAGATGATTTGGCTCTTTTTGCAAAAAATTTCAAGAGGATTCTCAAATTTAAGAAAAATGGCAATTTTAAAGATAAAAAGAAATTTGAGAAAAATAAGTTTGAAAAGAAAAATGAAAAAGACTCCAAAAATCCTCCTAAGAAAGAAAGTGAGAGATGTTTTGAGTGCGATGGTAGGGGTCATAGAGCCTTTGAGTGTGCCAATCGTCTGAATAGAGAGAAAGGGAAAGCTGTCCTTAATGCTACTCTTAGTGACGACAGTGAGGTCGAGACGGTGGATTCAGGAGATGAGTCACCGCATGAGTGTAACTTCACCGCATTCATGGCCAGGCAAGTGAGAACTCCTAGTTCTCCTCACGACGTTGAGGATGATGCTTCACAGGGACACCTCGACAGTGAGATCGATGTGAGTGAGGGGGAGGATGACACAAGTGAGAGCGAGAGTGATATACAACGCGCCTACGCTGAGTTATATTCTGAGTCTTTTAAAACTAAAAAGCGTAACAAAGCGTTAGTTCTTAAGATCACCTGCTTAGAGGAAGATTTAAAGAAAGCGAGAGAAAGAGAGTTCCCCACCTGCACCGCCCTGAGAGAGAGAGAATCTACATGTGTCGAGAATGAAAATTTGTTTAGAGAGAGAGAGAGTGTTTTAGAGAAAGAGAGAGGGGACTTGACTAAACAAGTGGCTAGTCTTACGAGTCAGCTCCATTCCTCCGTGGAGACTCAAAAGAAACTTGAAGCCCTTGTTGCTCAGCTGACTCATGATCTTGAGAAAGCACGGGAAGTCAAGGTACAAATCTAGGACAGATTTGGGAAGATGGGAAAGATGCTCCTCGGCCCCGCTTTAGGTTTTGGTGATCGACAAGGAATTGGTTATGATGGTGCCTCCATGTCCCAAATTTCACCTGGACCAGTTCCTAAATTTACTACAACTCCTTATGGTCACTGTAAAAAACCTCGAAGGAGAGTTCGACCAAGAAAAGCAAACCAAGGTCCGCCTTTGACTGTGCTCTTTTGTACTTATTGCAAAAGAAATGGCCACCTTAGGGAAACTTGCTATAGCATGGGTCGGACACGACGTACTACTGCTCCACCACGTCATACTGATGAGTTTTCTAGTCTGAGAGAGCGAGTTGAGTTCTTAGCTACCACGACTTAAAGTTTAATGGAAGAATTTCGACGGATCTCTTTGCCGTTAGTGAATGCTTCTCACATTCCAGCTAAAATCAACAACAACAAAGGCAAACAAAAGGTCATCTCGACTTGGGTTCCTAAGAAAGATAAAAAGTCTTTTGTTGTTCATGTTTCTCTCAAAGCACATAATACCTCTCAGTGGTATTTTGATAGTGGGTGCTCCAGACACATGACAGGTGATGCCTCATTTTTTACTACTCTTGAGGATTATCAAGATGGCAGAGTCACCTTTGGAGATGGGAGTAAGTCTAGCATTATAGGACGAGGTACTATCGAGTTACCTGGATTTCCTAAGCTAGAAAATGTTTTGTACGTCAAAGGTTTGAAAGCAAACCTTCTCAGCATTAGCCAGCTGTGCGACACTGACTTTGCAGTAAAGTTTGACCGGGATACCTGTAAAGTCTATAATCAAGCCGGTAAACTATTAGTGCAAGGGGTGAGGACCGAGGATAATTGCTATGGGACTGAGCCCACATCCTCACTTGTCTGCAATAACGCCACGATCACTCCTATGGATCTGTGGCACCAACGTCTAGGTCACGTGAATGTTAGAGATATTAATCGCTTAGCTAAAAAGGACCTAGTACGTGGCTTACCATCTCTTGGAAAGTCAACTTCGACCGTTTGTGGACCCTGTCAGTTGGGAAAACAAATTCGTAGTCCTCATAGGAAGTTGCATTCCATTACCACCTCTCGTGTTCTTGAGTTGATTCACATGGATCTTATGGGTCCCACTCGTACTGAGAGTCTAGGTGGTAAGAGGTACATCCTCGTGATGGTAGATGATTTCTCCAGGTACTCCACTGTAGGTTTTCTGAGAGAGAAATCCGATGCTGTAGAATTTATAACGACCAAGTGCCGTGTCCTACAAAATCAACACGGTGTCACTATTAACAGGATGCGTAGTGACAATGGCACTGAATTCACAGAAGCAAAGGTAGACCTTTACTGTGATAGCCTCGGGATCAAACATGAGTTTTTTGCTGTGAGAACTCCTCAGCAAAATGGGATTGTTGAGAGAAAGAATAGAACGATCCAAGAGATGGCGAGATCTATGCTTCTCGGTCATAAAGTTTCTAGGAGATTTTGGGCAGAGGCAATGTCTACTGCATGCCACACGGTGAATAGGGTTTATTTACGTCCTCACACACTTCAGACTCCTTATGAGTTGTGGACTGGAAAGAAGCCCAACCTGGTATATTTCCGTATTTTGGGGAGTAAATGCTACATCCTACGGGATAGAGAGAAATTAGGAAAGTTCGACTCCCGGAGCGACGAGGGAATATTTCTAGGATATTCATCGACTAGCAGAGCGTACCGGGTTTTTAACCTGAAAAGCTCTAAGATTATGGAATCAATAAACGTCACCGTGCAAGATGACGAACCTTCGACATTTATTGATCCTAACCTTCAGTGTGAGGATGAGGATTGTTCTGACAGTGATTTACCTCTTCCTCTCTCACACTCTGTGGACCCAACTCCTGTGTTAGGGGACACACCTTCTTGGGTTCGTAAGAGTCATGACCCGTCTGCCATTGTTGGCAATCCCACTCTAGGGGTCAAGACTCGTGCTCAGCTAGAGAACGTTGTTATCCATCTTTGCTACACGTCCAAAGTCAAGCCCAAGAACCATAAAGAAGCACTCAAGGATGAACACTGGATATCTGCTATGCAGGATGAGTTGCTTCAGTTTAAAAAGAACAATGTCTGGGAACTTGTCCCCCGACCTAGTGAGACTAATGTGATAGGTACCCGGTGGATTTTTAAGAATAAAATGGATGAAAATGGTACCATAATAAAAAATAAGGCTAGGTTGGTCGCTCAAGGCTACACACGGATAGAGGGTGTAGACTTTGGGGAGACTATTTCTCCTGTTGCGAGGCTTGAGTCCATCCGTCTTCTACTCGCCATCGCATGTCATCTGCGCTTCAAGGTATATCAGATGGATGTCAAGAGTGCCTTTCTGAATGGCATTCTACAGGAGGAGGTTTATGTGGAACAACCAACAGGGTTTGAAGACCCTCAGCACCCAGAGCACGTCTACTATCTTAGAAAAGCCTTGTATGGTTTGAAGCAAGCACCCCGTGCTTGGTACGAGAGGCTTACTTCCTATATCTTAGCTCGTGGCTTCAAGAGAGGGGGAGTAGATATGACGTTGTTCGTTAGGAGAGATGACGGGGCTATTTTGGTTGCCCAGGTCTATATGGACGACATAGTCTTTGGATCCACATGCTCGCAGCATGCTCACCACTTTGAGGAGGAGATGAAAAGTGAGTTTGAGATGAGCATGGTTGGTGAGCTTACATTTTTCCTTGGTCTCCAAGTTCGTCAGCTAGAGGATGGGATGTTCATCTCCCAATCCAAGTATGCTAGAGACCTAGTGAAGAAATTTGGTTTAGACTCCGCTAAGCATGCACGTACACCTATGAGTACCACTACCAATCTTAGTAAGGACACTTCAGGCAAGGACGTAGAGCAAACCTTATATCGGAGTATGATAGGTAGTCTTCTCTACTTGACTGCCAGTCGTCCCGACATCGCCTTTAGTGTTGGAGTCTGTGCGCGATATCAGGCATCCCCGAAAGAGTCACATTTACTTGCTCTAAAACGTATTATTAAATACGTAAGTTGGACTCTCTCATACGGTATTTAGTATTCCTTTGATACTGATGATCGTTTGTCCGCCTATTCGGACGCCAATTGGGCTGGGGATGTAAATGGTTGTAGAAGCACTTCTGGTGGGTGTTTTTATTTTGGTTCTGCTCTTGTCTCCTGGCTGAGCAAGAAACAAAATTCCATCTCTTTGTCCACTGCGGAGGCTGAGTACATAGCCGCCGGGAGTTATTGCACACAACTCTTGTGGATGAAGCAAATGTTGGAGGATTATGGGATTTCACAAGACACCATGATCATTTCTTGTGATAACACGAGCGCGATTCACATATCCCGTAAACCCGTCCAGCATTCGCGCACAAAACACATCAGGATACGTGAGCACTTTATTCGTCAGTTAGTTGAGGAGAACACTGTATGACTGAGTTTTGTTCCTACCGACCGTAAGTTAGCCGACATTTTCACGAAACCTTTAGATGCCCTTAGATTTGAGAGTCTTAGGAAGTCTTTGGGGATTTTCACAGTTGACTGAGGGGTTGGTCTATGTCTAGAATAGGTTGCTTCTTCATGTTCATATCATATGCTTCCTATTACTAGTCTGTTTTATATGTACCATTGCTTAGTTGTACAACTGTTATTTATTCTTTTTGCTGTTTATATTTCTTTTGAAAAATACAAAAAGATTTTCCTTTAAGAAAAATTTTAAGAAAAGCATAAAAAGATTTTATTTTGATAAAATTTTTGAAAAAATCCAAAAAGATTTTTGTTTTTGCTTATTTTATGGATGAACATTTAAGATAACCAAGTCACAACTTCACTCCATTTATCCATGTGACTGTTTGATAGAGATTTGAGAGGCTACATCATTTCATCCATGTGCTTTACATAGTATGGAGCCTTTGAGATGCAATTAGTGATATCTTCCTACTTGTTTGACTCCTATATCCTTTATTGCACACATGCACGGCTATATTTGATTATTGCACTTGTCTATCTCATATTGGCTTGAGTGTTTCCATCTCAATCCTGTCTATACAATGTACAATATGTGATAAAACTTGACAAGATTGGAATGCATGTAAAAACCGTTTTGGTGAGACTGTGTGTTTTTTTGTATAACGGGGAGGGGCTGCAAAAGGGAATCATCTATCCTTTGCGCAAAAGCCACCGTTAAAAAGGACCTAAAAAATGGAGGAATTTTAATATCCGAGGTCCAAAGAGGTTAAAAGAGCCCGAAAAAATTTAAAGGCAATAAAAAGCACTTCATGCCAAATATGGGCCACTTAGGTTTCACCATCAATTCTCCAAAGTTTGAGAATTTAGAATGCCTCTATTCAAAATTATATCTGAGGGAGTTTGGTTGGAGAATCTTTAAACGGGTTTGCACTTCCTTGAAAGTCCTGAAAAAGCATAAAATCATTTTGGACGTTATTGGTGTGAATATCACTTTGAGCTTTGATTTGTTGATTTGATTGAGTCAATACCTTATATTGTCATTATTTTACACCAAAGGAAGAATTTGAGTTCATTCGCTAGGAATATACAATATTCATCGTGCACATATGTCATGTTTGTATGCATTGATTTTCCTATCGAATTTGATCACACCACTTCATTTACGCTATCATCGACTTGGTTGCTTTGTGTTCATTCATGGTGTGATATTATCCTAGTGACACCCTGCACTTGCTTATTTGATTTATTTCTCTCATTTGTCTATTTTGGGACATCATCAAAAAGGGGGAGAATGAATTATCTTATTATGGGGGAGATTTGAAAGTTTGAATTTGCTCATAAATTGGTATATATGTTTATCTCATTTCAAACTCGATATGTCACGTGGTATTTTCTTTGTCTCATGTGCGTAGGTATGAAGATTGAAGGTCAATATGTTGCACACCCTGATGAGAAAAGCTTTGAGAATTGATGATTCCTGAAGAATTGAAGAGCAAACGCTGTAGTCTTATTCAATTGTATCTTCCCAGTTTTGGGTTCATGGAAGGGTAGATTTGTATAGGCATTGTTTGATAATTCGGATGTTTGTTTTTATGTATGTACCGGCATAGACATAGGGGGAGATTTGTAAGGACATTTTTGTCCATTAACAATTTATTATGTCGCACGCCGTTACACCGTTGAAGAAATTCAAGATTCATACATTCATTAACGGATCCGAATATCAAAAGAAGAGGAGGAATCAAAGTCTGGATAACCGGACCGGTCCGACTGCAGTAAAAGAACCGATCCGGCTAACCGGACCGATCCGCTTGCTGCAGATCCAGTATACCCCAGACCGCAGGCGAACCGATGAAGCTCAGAATAAAAGAACCGATCCGGTCAATCAGACCGATCCGCCTCAAGAAAAAAGAACCGATCCGGTCAATCGGACCGATCCGCCTCAGGCCCGGACCGGTCCGCCTGGGATAAAATTAAACAGATCGTGTTCAGATTTTTATGGCTCCAGACTTGTTATTTAATCCCACTACGGGAAGTGGTTTTCTAAGACTCATACACACGATTTTCAGAGTTCAGAAAACTCTATGTCTTCACCTATTGAGCCCTAGACTCTAGGTTTTTTGATTCACACAAATTACCAATCATTTGTGAATCACTTTTGCAACCCAGGAATGAAGCTTTGCTGTTGTTCAACCCTTGTGGGGAAGCCGTTTCTCTTCTCCATTGCAGCCCTCTTGGAAAGGGATATTTTCAGCCGCCGACTACAGAATCCGATACCTGAGGGTAATTCTTAGTCACTTGTATTTTCATTGTAATCCGAAATTGTATAGCTACAATATTATAATGAAAATAAATGGTTTTTCCCCTTTGGGGGATTTTTCCTCAATTGCATGTGTTTGAATGTTCTTGCTTTGTTCATTATCGTATTCAATCACATATTGTTGCATGTTTAGGGTTTGTTTGGGTTAAAAGGTGTTTAATATATAATTTGCTCAGTTGAACGCAAGCACATACGTTCTCAGTATTTTTAAACTGGGAGTCCCGCGGCTGTGCGGTTAGTTCCTACGAGTTATATTGGTCCCGTGGGAGGTGCTGGTCCCACCCACGTGACCATTCGGGAGTTGTTTTGGGTTTTCACCCTCTAACGCCATGTTTTTAAGCCTAAGCCTAGAGATATGCAAATTATCATCTTATTCTCAAAGCGGGAGTCCCACGGTTGCGGGGTCAGTTCCTACGAGTTACATTGGTCCTGTGGGAGGTGTTGGTGCCACCCCCGGGGCCGTTCGGGGGCTGTTTCGGGTTTTCACCCGCTAACGCCATGTTTTTAAGCCTAAGTCTAGAAATATGCAAATTATCATCATATTCTCAAACTAGGAGTCCCGCGACTGTGATGTCAGTTCCTACGAGTTACATTGGTCTAGTGGGAGGAGTTGGTGCCACCCACGGGGCCGTTCGGGGGTTGTTTCGAGTTTTCCCCCCACTAATGCCATGTTTTGCCTAAGTCTAAAAATATGAAAATATCATCGTATTCTCAAACCGGGAGTCCCGTGGCTGCGTGATTAGTTCCTATGAGTTACATTGGTCTAGTGGGAGGTGTTGGTACCACCTACAGGGCCGTTCAGGGGCTGTTTTGGGTTTTCGCCTACTAACGACAATTTTTTAAGCCTAAGTCTAGAAATATGCAAATTATCATCGTATTCTCAAACTGGCAGTTCCACGATCACGCGGTCAGTTTATACGAGTTACATTGGTCCCGTGTGAGGTGTGGGTGCCGCTCACGGGGTCGTACGGGGACTGTTTCATGTTTTCACCCTCTAATGCCTTATTTTTAAGCTCAAGTCCTCATATTTTCAAATTATCATCGTATACTCAAACCGGAAGTCCCGTGACTGCGCGGTCAGTTCCTACGTGTTACATTGGTTCCGTGAGAGGTGTCGGTGCCTCTCATGGGACCGTACTAGGGCTATTTCGTGTTTTTACCCTCTAATGCCTTGTTTTTAAGCTTTAGTCCTCATATTTTCAAATTATCGTTGTATTGTCAAAGCGGGAGTCCCGAGAATGGGAGGTCAGTTCCTACGAGTTACATTGGTCCATTGCGAGGTGTTGGTGCCACTCACGGGGCCGTTCGGGGGCTGTTTTGGGTTTTCACCCACTAACGCCATCTTTTTAAGCCTAAGTTTAGAAATATGCAAATTATCGTCGTACTCTTAAACCAAGAGTCCCATGATCTCGCGGTCAGTTCGTACGAGTTACATTAGTGCCGTGCGAGGTGCCACTCACGGGAGTAAAATATTTTCAACATATTATCCAACAATGAAACCAATAATTATCCCGTACTCCTTCTAATTATCCCTTACTTTCTAGCATACTATCGAACAACTATCCAATAACAAGTCAACAACCAATAATTATCCAACAACAAAACCCAAGAAAACCAATAATGCATATCAATTATATAACTACTTTAGTTAAAGTAAAGAGTACCTGGTGTGTAATGAAGAACTTGCATGTAATGAAGAACTGATATCCAATTGGTTAGATCTGCAATACGTAAATAATGTGTTATGAAGAACGGGTATGTAAAGTTAAAGAAAGTACCTCACAATACCACTGAAGAGTTAAATCTGTAGCCTATAATATGTCGTAGATTTACATATGACGCAGATTTATTCCCCTATTTTAACATCGCAATTCGAGCGAACATGAGCAACCTGCTACCTATAATATGTAAAGAAAAGTACACGAAGGCAAAGGAGAACAAAAATGTATAATATCAACCCGGTACCTATAATATCAATGTAGTTATGATTATTATGCCGGCATTTTAAGGCTTTAAAATACATATCCAATCAAGTTAATCACAAAAAATCTCAAATTGAAAGAGAACTGTATGAAATCAACAGAATTATGGAATACATGTCAAGTTAAAATATGAATGAACGAAATCAAGTTGCCTTTGTTCCATGTCAAGTTGTAGCCTCCTATTTCTTGACGTAAACGTCAAAAAATGCACATTAATCGCAAGATAAGTGATATACTTTTTCATAGGCAAATCAAGAACACACCCAATAAATTTAATAACATGTACACTTATCGACACTAGTATCAATTCAATAAATCCAACATAGTATCCAACAACCAATCCAACAATATCTCACTATAATAATGTGCACACGTGTTTGCGACTAGTATGTCAAAAAAATTCATTTAATTATATTTTGTCAAAAAAAATCACGACAAGCATATAACCCCCAATATAATATGATGACATGCATATAACCCACAACCCGGTGGATGTAATTTTTTTTACATGTTAAAAATCTATTTAATTATATTTTTCCAAAAAAAATATAATGTCTATGGTTTTGAATAATATTTTGTCAAAAAAATACACACACATACAATCTAGGGTTTATTGACATAATTTATACATACACGCACATACAATCTATGGTTTATTGACATAATTTATACGTACACATACATACTCTTTAGGGTTTACTAAACCCTAATATTTTTTTTGCCATAAATCTATACATACACACATACAATCTATACATACACACACATACAATATAGGGTTTATTGATAAAAAACAATTTATTTGTTCATAGTTACACACATAAACATACATATACACATAAATTTATACATACACACAAATATAAACATAAATCTATACATTCACACACATACAAACATAAATCTACACATACATACACAGAAATTAGGGCAAATCACGAAATTAAAATGAAATCAAAGTGAATTAATACATACCAGGGGTTAATCCAATTGAAAACCAACTGAAATCACACAAATCCAACTTAAATCCACATGAAATCGCAAGAGCCCTTGCAAATCGAACTTAAATCCACACGAAATCGCACGAGACAACCTTAAAAATCGCAGCAACGAAATGACAAAGCGACCGTTTTTTTTTTATTTTTAATACCTGACTCTGGTCATGGCCTAGAGCCGTGACCCCCATGCGCATGACCAATAAATGAGAAGAGGTGGTCTGGCTTGCACCTGGTCACGACCAAGAGCCGTGACCCACCATGTGCGACCCTCCCTGTTGTTTGAATGAGGTATGGTCACGGCCCATAGCCGTGACCCACACCACACTACACCAAAATGGGCAAATTGTCACCTTTCAGCCGGCCAGCCTTGTCAAGGTCATTGACCGTGACAACAAACACGCGTTTTGTGTCACAGTCATTGACCTTGACACGACCGTGACAAGCCCGTGACAAATTTACTTGTCACGGTCAATGACCGTGACAATTGTTTAAATAATTGTCACGGTCAATGACCTTGACACGACCGTGACAATGTTTACAGCAAAAACCCTTTCCCCCTTCTTTTTTCCCTCCCGCTCCGTTCCCTCCCTCTCTCTCTCTCTCTCTCGACGCGGCTCTCTCTCTCTCTCTCTCTCTCTCTCTACTTTCAGGTTTAATTCTCTCTCTCTCTCTCTCGCTCTCTTCCATTTATATATATGTTTGTGTGTATATATATGTGTGTATGTGTGTATATATGTGCGTGTGTGTGTGCGTGTGTGGGGGGTGGGGCAGGGTGGGGGTAGGGGGTGGGGCAGGGTGGGGGCAGGGTGGGGGTAGGGGGTTAAAAATGTAAATAAATAAGTAATTTTCTATAAATTTCCAAAAATAATATCCAAAAATGTAAATGTAAATAATATCCAAAAATAATATCCAAAAATGTAAATTTGTAGTAATTGTCATCCGAAGTTGCTAAAAGCATCCGAAGTTAAAAAAGCATGAAAAATAAAATATTTTTTAAGATTTGTGGTGAATAACTAAAGTTAAAAAAAGTATTACTATTTAACTAAAATATTTTTTAAGATTTGTGGTGAATAAATAAAATATCAAATTGGTGAGCCCTTTATATTTCAAAAATGTTGTTTTTATTCCTATTTAACTTTTCTTTCTATACACCCTTAATTATATTTAAAGTTTAATAAAATAGGAGTTATAGAAAGAAAAGTGGGGTTTAAATAAAAATACTTTTTTTAAATTTTAGGTTCTGGTGCATAATCTTACGTTGTCACAATTAATTTATATGCCTCAAAGTTATTTTATCACTCTTAGTTTATATTTGTGATAATACTTTATGAACCACAACTTTAGGTTGATTATTTTAGAACTTAACCCATGAATTTATTTTTGAATTTGAATTAACCCATTATATGAAACATACTTGAAATTAAATATAGTGCGCATAGATACTAGCATTCTAGTTCTTATGCGTACGCATTCAATAGCCCTTAGACCCGTTCGAGAGTCATTACCCCTGTAATGAGATCTCTCGAATTGTCCCGTTTGGACAGTTTGAGACTGTATAATTTCTGTATAATATTCTTATTGGCTTAAAGTTGTTACTTTTGGAGGAAGTTCTGCAGTCGTATCTTAATGTTCTCTGGGTACATACTAGATTGACAAGTGTGACTGTTATTTCAATTGACCAATTGAAATAACAGTCACACCTGCCAATCTACGTCGTGTACTTGGAGAACTAAGGGGATATGCTGTCGAATTTTTTTCAAATCGTAACAATGTGCATGAGCTGTTAAGTATATTACAGAAAAATGCAGTCTTGAATGGGATAGGACCACTTACCCTTTAATAGGATAATTAAATGATGGGATAATTAAATAAAACATACTATAAATCTAAGTTTTGTTTACCTTTAATAGGTGTTTAGTTGTGGTAGCTGTGATGGGATATCCGAAATACAAAGAGTGGATGGGTAAGACTAATAGAATGGGGGATGTGTTTCGCAGAGGTGCTAAAGAATTTGTGAAATATGCAAAGAGATGTTGTAATGATGAAGAGTTTCCGTGTCTGTGTGCTAGGTGTAAGAATGGTAAGGTGTTTGAGTGGAAAATAGTTGAACTACATTTGTTAAGATCGGGTATGCAAGATAGTTATCGATTTTGGAGTTTTCACGGTGAATTGAAAGTTCCTTTTGTCCCCGACCAACCTTCACAACAACCTTCAACAAGTAGAATAGATGTAGAAGTGGACGACGTAGATCATAATATGTTAGAGGATTTAGTTGATGATGCGTACGGAGTTTATGAAGCTGAGGAGAATGAGGTTACTGATGATGTAGAAGATTCAAGTGCTCGTGAAGATAACACAATAAAACTTGACGATGACTACCAAAGTTTAAAATTTAAGGCGACCCAACCGTTATACTCTGGCTGTGAGAAAGATCAAACAACTTTACATGCCATGGTTGGTTTGCACAGTTTGAAGATGCAGTACGGTTTGTCTGGCAATAGCGTGACGGGAATTCTGAAATTGCTGAAGGGCTTATTACCCAAGGTGAATACACTTCCAAATAGCTATCCTGTTATGAAGAACAGTTTGAAAGGTTTGGGAATGAAGTATAAATCGATTCATACTTGTGTGTGTGACTGCATACTATACCGAAAGGAGTATGAAAATCTCGATCGTTGTCCGGTATGCGATGAACCTAGATATGTCCAATCTACTAGTAAGGAAGGCACAAGCTCAAAAGTGCCTCAAAAATTATTGAAATATTTTCCCGTTGGGCCTAGATTAAAGTGATTTTTTCACAGTACCATGGATTGCAGAGGCAATGACTTGGCATGCTAGGGCAGAAGTAGGGGGTAATATCATGCGTCATCCTATTGATTCTACTGCCTGGCGGAGGATGAATTTTGAGTATCCCGATTTTGCTCGAGAACAACGCAACATTCGTTTGGCTATGTCAACATATGGTTTCAATCCATTTGGAAATCTAAGCACCAATCAGAGTGTATGGCCAGTGATTCTAGCCCCACTCAACCTCCCTCCTTCACAGTGTATGAGACCTGAATTTTCGATGATGGCTTTATTGATACCTGGGCCAAAGGCACAAAGTGATGACATTGATATCTACTTGGATCCTTTGGTAGAATAATTAAATGAGTTGTGGGAAGAGGGTGTGCAATCATTTGACTCTTTTAGAAAAGAAGAGTTTACGCTGAAAGCTATGTTGATGTGGGCAATTCATGATTTTCCAGCTTATGGGACATTATCCGGATGTGTAGTACATGGTTAATTGGGGTGTCCTATTTGTGGAGAGGAGACTGAATCTCTTCGTCTATCCTCTATCTTAAAAAATGTATACCATTGCCACATGAGGTTTTTACCCCCAGCTCATAGTTTCAGATTTGAGAAAAGGTTCCAATTTTT
Source organism: Sambucus nigra (assembly GCA_949130495.1). Taxonomy (NCBI): domain Eukaryota; kingdom Viridiplantae; phylum Streptophyta; class Magnoliopsida; order Dipsacales; family Adoxaceae; genus Sambucus; species Sambucus nigra. The sequence goes on along the minus strand of OX422220.1, from coordinate 47,181,506 downwards.
TATTGGGCGGAGTTGAACATAGGCTACCGCCGAGACAACTTTTGGGTTTAGAAATTCAAAGTAAATCTTCTGAATGTGGCCCAAATATGCCAGGTAAGAATCCCAAATTTAAGAATTTCAAGCATAAGAAGACCCCAACTGGGAATGAAACTGAGATAAGAAAGGCATGGTCTCGGAGGTCAATTTTATTTGACTTGCCTTATTGGAAGAAAATTCGGTGCGCCATGTATTGGATGTGATGCATGCAGAGAAGAACTTCGCTGAACATATTGTGGGTACTTGCCTTGGGGGGAGTCATTTGAAGGATGGAGAAATGCACGAAAAGACCTTAAAACGTTAAAACTTAAGCCACAAGTATGGTTGAAAGAAGATAGTAGGGGAAGGACAATAATTCCCCCTGGTGCGTTTACTTTGACGAGTGGGGAAAGGAAGGTGCTTCTAGACACAATATATAATTTGAAGGGCCCATCTACTTTTTCGTCCAACTTGCAAAGGATTGTGAATTATGCTACTCATGATTTACATAAGTGTAAGTCCCACGATTGGCATGTGATCATGCAATTGGTTCCTCTATTGTTTAAGCACTGTTTCTCCAAGCACAAGGATTTGCGTAGGGCTATTATGCAAATTAGTATTACCTTCTCCCTCTTGTGTGAGAAGGTAGTGAATCGAGAACACATAGTGGACGCAAAATTGGCTGTGAACGAAGCGATTTGTGTATTGGAGAAGTACTTTCCCCCAGCATTCTTTGACATAAGTGTTCACTTGTTGGTACACTTATGCGACGAGGCACTTCTTTGTGGTCCAGTTAGATATCGGTGGATGTATCCGTTTGAAAGATTGATGAAAGTTTTTAAAGATTACGTCAAGAATACGCGATATATTGCAGGATCAATTGCAGAGGAATACATCACCGTGGAGTCATCAATATATACTCGGGAATATATGCCTGACTCGACCAGCGTTGATGACACTGATGAATTCCTCGATGATGGTGGTAATGTGATGGGAAAACGAGTGAAATTAACGAGTTTGCAACATGAACAAGTAACTCGTTATCTATTTGACACACATGAAGAAGAATGGAAAAAGTAAGTTTCGAATATTATAATGTTTAACATTATTTTAGATTATTTCATACATGATTAATTTTGTAATATGCAGTAAATATGAAGCCTGTGAGAACAATAAAAGACGAAAAACAATGGTACAATCAGACAGCGAATTTAGGCTATGGTTGACATAAGAGGTAATTATAATGAAAACAGTCGTTATATAATGTTACATTACACTCAAATTTTACCACTAATATAATTAATTTATCTATATTCTCAGCTCCTAAAGATGGGTGATGCGACATCAAGGCTTGCTCGTCTAGCCACTGGACCCTTGTTCGTGGCACAAGAGTACAAAAAGTATCGATTGAACGGTTACATTTTCGGCGCTAAAGTGTACGAGGAAAGTACAAATGTACAGAACTCGGGAATTTCATACAAGGCTCTTACTTTCTTTCGAGCGAGCGCAAAAGATAAAAACCTCGTTGAAGCTGAAATGACTTACTATGGTGTAATCCAAAATATATTTGAATTGGATTATATAAGCTTCAAAGAGGTTGTATTTTACTGTGAATGGGTAAGAGTTGAGGATAAAAATGCTTGTAAAGTTGATCCTGTCACCAATTTGATCATGGTTGACTTGTCCAAGTTGAAGAGCAACGACCACGTGAGCGATGAGCCGTTTGTTTGTGCATTTCAAAAGGTTAACAAGTGTTTTACTCGGAGTATATCGACAACGAACCGTGGTCAATTGTCCAACATGCGCCAAGGCGTCTAAATAGTAGTGTGGATGACTTGGCTGCTCCTACCGAATATCAATCCATTTTTTATGATAACCCGAATTTGAAACAATTTTTCAATTTGTAATAAATATTTCAATTTGTACCGAAACATCCATTTTTAATGCTTTTAATTGATCTGCACTTTATCATTTTCACTCTTGTATAGTGTGCGTGTGTGGAGAGGAGATTAATACATAAATATTCCAACTACATCTAAGTTTTGTCCTATTTATGGAGAGGAGACTGAATCTCTTCGTCTATCCGAACACTAAGAAATGCCATAATCCTATGGAGCGATGCTCTGCAAATTCCTCCCAACCGTTATGTAGGCAAACATCACCAGTTGAAGTTGTCAATTCCAGTTTCCATACCCCACCACTTGGAACTTCTAGCAAAACATGGGAGACCATTGAAAGGTGGAATTGACAACTTCAACTGCTGATTTTTGGCTACACAACGGTTGGAAGGAATTTGCAACGCATAACTCCATAGGATTATGGTATTTCTTAGTGTTTAGATATGAAGATAATTATATTTGACACGATTGCCCGGGGTACATTAGTTGGAAGGAGGTGCCATATGAGATCAAGTTAGCTGTTTGAGTGACACTACAGGTAATGTATTTATATTTATATGTCAATTTCGATTTTGATTTCAATTACGATTTATATTTATCTATATTTGAGGGGCGGATACTAATTTTACTTTATTTCAATTCAGGGGACAGGGAGTGGCCCTAAGGGTAGGCCACATATGCTCTATACTTATGTGGCTATTCGGACAAGAAGGGAAGGATAAGGAGGTGTCCCCGAGCGTCGCGGTACAAAATCTCTTTTCCATGCAAATAGTTTGTAGATTTGAGATAATTGATGGTGATGTTGTTTCTTCTTAAATAGTTTCTATTTTGAATATATATTTGCATTATCTTTAGTTTGTTTGGATATATGATGTTTGGAACAGGTACAGCGTTGCTATAATAGGTGCAAATATACTGCTGGGCAGTGGCAGTGGCCATACTGCCCAGCAGATTGTTTTTAAATTCTGCCCAGAATTGTCACGGTCGTTGACCGTGACACGTCCGTGACAAAAAGTTATCACGGACGTGTCACGGTCAATGGCCGTGACAATTTTTTTAAAAAGGGTCACGGCTTTGTCACGATTTATAACCGTGACAAACGTGTCACGGTCATTGACCTTGACACGACCGTGACACAAAACGTGAGTTTTGTGTCAAGGTCAATGACCGTGACACGACCGTGACAAAAAAAGTTGTCTCACGTAGAAATGTCACGGTCATTGACCTTGACAAGGTGGATTTGTCAAGGTCAATGACCTTGACAAATGGGCAGATTTGGTGTAGTGAGTATGGTAATAAATATGGTCATGCCAAATATTGAGTGGGTCACGGCCCAAGTCCGCGACCAGCTGGTCACGGCCCAAGTCCGCGACCCACTAGGAGTGATCATTCGCAGGATTTAGTGTAGTGTGAAAATTGTCATATATCTATATATATACACACTAGTAGGCATTCCCGTGCCGATGGCACGACGATCCCCCCCTTAATAAAAAAACAAAACCTTCTCTATTTAAAAAACAAAAAACAAAAAATAAAAAACAAAAAACAAAAACCCCTTTTAAAAAATAATTTACTTTTGGCATGATATTCTATGCATGCCCATGCAAGCATAAAATATCATACATATAAAGTTAAAATATCATGCATATATTTCACCATCCACATCACCTACTTTCATACATACATGATAAATGAATGAATAAATATACCATATGTTCTTTACATATATACATACATACATCATAAATGCATAAATATACCATGTGTTCCTTATGTATATTTAATGAGGTATGTTGGAGAGTTTGACTATATATACATAAAAATACATACATAATATAAATATAAACGTACATGCATACATAAATGTATGTATGTATAAATATATACATACATTTAATATATGTGTGTGTGTGTGTCTATATTATGATATTACATGTATAATCCACACTAAAATTGAATATATACATGAATTGATAATATAATTTAGTACATATGTACTATATGTATATATTATATTATTCCATATATTAATATTACATGTACAAAACTTTATATAAGTATTATGTATGTATTGATAATATTATTTGACATATGGATCTTAGTATATTACATAATTTAATAAGATATACAAATATGTAATTTTGTGCACACACACACACACACACACACACACACACACACACATATATATATATATATATAGATAGATATTATTATAATTACACACATAATCATATATTATGTATATATATTAAATATTAAGGTATGATGTATATGAATATTAAGAATGAATAATTCTGAACTGAAAAATAAAAAAACAGAATTTAAAAAACACGCTTTTATTGTTTTCTGAAAAACTTGATTATAACACAAAAACATATTAATTTAGTATTTAAAAGCAGGTGTGTCAAACGTAAATTCTTATCAGAATTGTATTTAAACACAAAAAATATAATTGTAATTGATAACCAAACAGGCCCTTAATATCTTTATTAAGGTTTTCCAAATTATACAACATGATTAACAATTTGAATCACAATAGAATTTATCAACGTTTCATGATATCAAGGGTATAAATAACTAACCAGTCAAGAAACGAGGTATACCAACTAACGATGTAATATTGAATCATTCACACTTATATAATCATCAATCAATGTTGATAGAATATCTTCATAATGGAAGGTCTAAATAAACAATCTATTTATCAACGTGTACAAAAAGGCAACCATAGCGTTCAACTTATCAATATTATTACAAGTATTTTATCCGCTTTCATATTTCTTATTATGTTAATTTTATCATTTCGCTTTCAATGCTCACATTACTTCATATTTCATATATATTCTAGTAAAGAGACCTTATCAATATCACACTTAATGAATCATTAACTACATACCACTTTGCTATCTCATTTATACCATCCTTATCTCGTTAATAACTACCTAGTGAACTGCCCTCCCTCACAGCCCTAAATATTATAATATATTCAATTTAATGAGTAGTGTTATCAATTAGTCAACCTATTATTATATTACAATATAACCAACATGCACCCCATCTCCTCGGACATGTCAAGAAACATGCCGTATGCCAAAACAAAGTCATTATACAAACCAGTCGCCACCTGCTATGCGATGTCAAACCATACCAACCCGTCACCACTTGTTACGTAGTGTCAAACAATATAAAATTATCATACCTTCAGTCGTCACCTATTTTTTGCAAGGGCAAAAATATCAACACACCCTCATACTGACTCATCGCCACATGTTTCACAGTGTTGGAATACCTATTGCCACCTGCTACGCAGTGCCAATTGCTTCATAATGTCGAATAACCGTCGCCACCTTCAATGTAGTGCCCAGATCAAACTGTCACACAAACCCGTAGTCTTCTTCTTCGTAGTGCCAAAAAACTCGCAGCCACCCTGCTACAAAGTGCCTAAACTCCATAACATCGTGTGATTCCCAAACATCCCATTATTCATCATGTCATTATCTTTTATTTGCATGGACGTATTTTACAACTTTTCTAATATTTTACAAATCCACATGTGATGCCTCGCCTAATAAAATATCGGGTGATCAGTCCTATACCAAATTAAAAAGGAATCTTATCTGGTTCATTCTTAGTATCACTGTCGAAAACTTTTTAAATCTTACTATCCACCTAGTATTCAAAAGACATGGTGCCAAATTTTTATCTTCTTATTTAACTTCCCAACAACAACATGCGAAAGAATATATAACTAACCATCATACAATCACTTAAATGAACAATATTAAAAAAAATGGAATAGATGTATACCTTGCCAAAATAACCATCGGCTACAAATCAAATAACGAAATGAATCACAAGAGTAATAACCGAATACATCAACTAACTAAAATGAATGGTACAAGTAGGGGGCGACATGCCAAAGTGGAATACTGGATGCATCCTACTCTAGGAATGAAATTACTGAAGAGGCTAAGTCAAAGTCCTACAACATCCATATGTGTCGCAGCTGCTAGGTTGTGACGTACTCACTATCACTTCCAAGCACACTCATGCTTAATCATTCCATAATTCGGGGGACAACTTATTCCCATTCCTCCGGAATATATCCAAAACCATTGCCTTTGCATCTTCTCCCTGAATATGCTAAGTATTTTCATAGTAGAGACTCTAGTTCCTCCTAAGGTGCCCATACACCCTATATCTCGTGCATAATTTCATAAACCTCCGATCATCAATTACGTAACCATATTTGTCTCAATTTCGGCCCCTGCATTATCGGCATGGCTACATCCTCCAAATATTTTCGATGACTTACTCATTACCATTCGATTCTCCCCGATATTACCCCACCTTTATTGTTGATGTGAGATCCTCAAAATACGCGCTTAGGCCCATACCTAAGGGTCCCTGCGATGGCAAAAGTGGCCAAAATAAATCACATAAGGCACATAACAATATGCACAACCTAGAAACTTATGGTGCCAAAGCTGTGCAATGTTTCTTTCGAAACACTTTCCGTCTCCACTAGCCCTATATCTTAATGGCTTTCAGCTCAATGTATTTTCTCCACACGTTCAAAAATTATTGTTAAATCCAATGACCTAGAATCTAATGATGTCTTCAAACTTTTGACATCCTATTAAGGCTTATGCGTATAACACTTCCCAGCAAATCCCAAAAGAACTTTCCCTAATGCATTATTCCTCAGTATCGTTGGTCCTTGATTTCCACAGAACCCAAAGCATACCCCTGGGACTCTCAAACCTTTCCCTATACTCACAAGTCTATTATGGTCTCCCGTGTCTCTAAAAGAATCATGTACTACTATGCTCGTACTATCACTAATCCCTTAGCGCTAAATATTAATAACGAGCTAAATCTCTCCGCTCCACGACAACCTAATCATACCCTAAATCTCATCAGTAAAAATCCATATGCATCGGGATTCAGTATAACTAGATAACTGTACTTTATGAAGTCTACTTCATAAGATATTGTCATGGCTAAACCCTCTTCCAGGTGAGAGATCTCAAAAATAATATACATCCGGCACGGAAACAAAGAGCACGATAGCCTTGCTATGACCGTCCACTATTACGAACTCGTCCGTACCCTAGATAAAGCCATACCTCAAATATCAGTTCTCACAGGAGCTAGTCCTCAAGAAATACATTGTCTCAATGTACCCACTCATTCCTTTCAGGTGGAATCGAAGAGTACCCCGCTACTCCATGGTAAGAATACACATACTAGTGATATTAACGATACTTACACTAAATCCATTTCTCAAGTGAATCTAGTACTAATACATTACTGTGACCCGCTTGCATCACACAAAACATACCCCAATCATCTTAGAATGGAACTTATAATTTCAGTTTCCCATAAAACTACCGGCTCCACGGTCATTAGACATAACACCCTTGTCCTAACCAAACCAAAAACTTATCCAACCGATGCCCCTACTGGGCATCTAGCTCTTGTTTCCTGACTCGCCGTGGACAAAATTCACCCATGTGTTTCCACTCTTTTATATATAAGACACCTCTCTGTGTCCTTCCCCTTTCTCTAGCCCCAACGGTCCTGTCGGTGTTGTCCTTTTCACAGACTGGGTAGCCTTGACCCTGATTATTACTCCAAATGTCCCTTTGGATCCCCTGATCCAATAGACTTATTGACGGCCTTAAGTAAACCCACCGTCACTTGGTAGAAATTCTATTAATCTCAACCATTAATCTGGGTCCCCTACTGGGTAATCCTTCCCTTGGAACCTTACTATCACTAAAAATCCCATATTACTCTCCTGATAGATTTTTCAACTACCTTAGCTCCCCTCTCTCAAGAACATTGATACTAATGTAAATGTACAACCATCCTAGCCAGATCTCCTATCCATGATGGTACATTTTACTCATGTGTCTATTATTAACTTGCAACCCTACTTAATTCTCCATATACCTCTCATCAGTTACGAAGTTTGCGAATTTCGTCAACTTTCCTTCCCAACCGGCCACTGTTCGACCCTTTTGGAAGATTATTGAAATTTTCCTTATCTCTCAATTTAACCTCTAGTGAGAGTATTCCTAATAATTTGCACCCCACGTGCTTTGTTCTTCACGGTACCTTCCCATGGATGTGGTGAGTGGCTCCCGTCACCCCATACGGCTTCTAATAGCAAACTTCCTTGCCCGAAATTTTGACTTGAGTGACACTACACTCCCCAAAATGTGTTACCGATTATATCAAGGAACACTACACTGAAACATGAAAAGTAGCACAGATCCTAAGGACACTAAAACCTTATGCTCTGATACCATCTGTGACACCCCGCCTAATAAAATACTTGGTGATCAGTCCTATATGAAATTAAATAGGAATCTCACCTGGTTCATTCTTAGCATCACTGTTGAAATTTTTTTAAAACTTACTAACCACCTAGTATTCAAAGACGTGGTGCCAAATTTTTATCTTTTTATGTAACTTCCCAACAACAACATGCGAAAGAAAATATAACTACCCATCATACAATCACTGAAATGAAAAATACTAAAAAAATGGAATAGATGTATACCATGCCGAAATAACCACTGTCTATAAATCAAATAACATAACGAATCACATGAGTAATAACTGAATACATCAACTAACTGAAATGAATGGTACAACTAGAGAGACATGCCCAAGTGGAATTCTGATTGCATTCTACTCTGGAAATGAAATGACTGAAGCGGCTAAGTCAAAGTTCTGCAACATCCACATGTGTCGCAGCTGCAAAAACCTTGAGTAGGACAATTCTGGCGTTCCTGTAGTTGGACACCTTAAAGGTTTTGAAAATATTTTATAGCAAGATTTAGAACCCAAAACATTTTGAAAATATTTAGCAAGTGAATTTAAATGCAGTAAATTAAAATGCAAGTATGCTCTCCATCTTTAAGTTAGTGTCGTACACTTTTTTGAGGACACCTCACCCCTCCACTAATGTGCATGCCTAACGTACTATATCTGGCCCATCTAGCTAACCACCCCGTAACTAGCCTTGTCACATATATCCCACGATTTCCTACTACTCTATCCCTAGTGGGTTTAGTATACTTTATAAGTTATTAATCTAATTAACTTATTTAAGTAATTTCTCACTTAATGCCACATAACCTTCTCACGAGTTATACCACTTATACGATTCACATCACGTATATTAGTTATAAGTTATTATTCACACTAACTTACTTAAATCAATTCCCATTCCATACTATATAACGGTTTCATAAGTTATATTAATTATATAATTCTCATCATGTATTATCCCGTATATAATTATACCATATATATACGTACTAATCCTACAACATTCACATATACATGTCGTAGATAGATACTATCCCCCAAGTAGGCACTCATCGGGTGTTCTCTAGATACTATCATAGTCGAGTATTCTCATCCGGCCAAAACCTTGATACGGTTAGCTCCTCGTTTCAGAAAATAAACAAACGCTATGGAGGCGGCCATAGTTTTCCATGGTAATGAGACCGAATCATACCCAAAGTGTCTCATTCCTGAACCCGAACGCTATGACCTGGGGACTATACTCACCCTGCATTCACTAGCTAGGGGATTCACCCACATCGCGCAACCTCCCCTGATAGCACCAGAATGGTATTCTTTATTATAAGTATTATTCACATAAATATTTATAAATCATGTATATTCTACACATCACCGTATATATATAGAAATCCAGGCTACCGATGTACTATACCCATACACAAGCCTAAAACATATAAGTCTATGGTCCGACTTTATTCCAATTAATTATACACTAATTAATTTATCATTATTTTGGTATCACCCTACCAATCATGCCCCGACTCTCTCTCTTGGACCGAAATTCAATATTCCCAATTCAATGTTCAATTTCATCCTATTAAGTTTCCCCCACTTAATTAACAAGGTTTCATCACTCAATAATAAACCTTAATCTTTCCAATTTAATTATTCCTCTAATTAATCCAATGATAATTAGTCACACCTATCAATCTAGGCAATCTCCAAAGGAATAACAACTAAAAAATATTTCTTACAATTTTCCCCACGAATTTTCCCAGATTTATAAAATTCTGTTTTACGACGTTTTGGAACCGTTTTTGGAGAAAATGTATCAGAGAACAAAAATTAGAAAACATGATTTTTTACAAGGTAGCGCGGACATAGTCTCTATTAGAACAGTAAATACCTCAATTTTGTACATATTTCTTCATCAAAACTTTCTATGATTCATCATAAATCCATTCTTTTATAATATTCAATCTAACCCTAACAATTTAATCAATTAGGGCATCAAATTCATCAAAACTTATCACCCTATATATTTATAACTTCAATTCAAAGAAATCCCCAATTTCTAATGAACACAAACCCTAACATATTAATTGGTTCTCACCTCCTTTAATATGAATAGATAAATAAAAATTAACAACTACAAATTCAACCACTTGACTCAATTTGTAGATCAAAGCCTTTGGATGAGAATATTGGATTGAATGCAAGGATCTCCTTTTGTTCTTGAAGCTATCTCCCCAAATCCCCAACTTGTCTTCCAATGGCTCTCCTCTTATTCTCATCATAATTTTAGTCTTCGAAAATGACTTTAAGTTGCCTCACCCTTACACACTTAGGGTTAAAAACTCAATTCCCATTTTTGGCCCTATGGGCCTCCTAAAAAGGGCCCAAACTCCTTATTTACAGCTCAATTATGTCAAATTAAGTCCCGATACCCAATATATACATATGGTCACTCATTTCCAACTATTTTGACCCATCCGGATTCAATCGTGCACTCCAAATTGCCATCTGAATTAATTTATAACATCTTCCAACTTTATGACCTCAAAATACGACATAAAATAATCCAAAATAGTTAATTCTCAATTCGCCAAATTAATAAATTCCTCAATTTAAAAAATTCTCAAATTATGAATTTAATTCTCCAAATAAAATAAATTATGTTTCTCTATATATTTTATTTAATTAAAGGTCCTTGAATTTACGGGGTGTTACACCACATGTAACTATACTAGTATGCCAACATAAGAGAATTCTTCTCAAAGCACACTCTCTCAATATTTTCAAAAACGTATTAAATAAGATACATTTACTCATTCCTAAAATCCAAATTCCTAACCTTTTCTAGACTCCATGTGTGAGATGTCTCATAAATGAAATCCAAATAAGGAACCCATTCCCCCTCCCAGTACACTTCTATTCAGATTGACTCAGTCATCATGAGAAATTAACTACTGACTCACAAATTTGAATTCCAAGTCATCTATCTCAATTAATTAATTTCAGATTAAGCGAAAGTATAAAAGAATTACATCGTTACATTATCTCTTTATTAACAATCAAGGTACTTCACATGTTAGTCAGACAAGTCAATAGTCATGAACAAAGTCTACCCCCAAGTCATACTTTTCAGTATCCAATCTACAAGTCATACATTTCAATAACCAACTCATAAGTTATATAACTCAATAACCACTTATCAGATACTTATAACCTTGACTATTAAAAAATACATACAAAACTTACTGCTCCTAAACTCAAAACTCCTACCTTCTCAATTCTCCCTATGTGGGATGGTTAAAAAATAAAATCCCAATAAGGAACCCCACGATACTCTTTTATCTACAGTAGGTAGTTATTAAGTGTGGACGACACTAAACCTAACCTTATCTATATTTCCTTAACTCCAATAAATCCAAATTACACATCAATCACTTAAATCTCCTAGTTTATTGTATGAATACCCAAACACCTTATTAAATATTCTAACAGTCCTCATAAATAGAGACTAGTATATTAAAATCTAACATTAACCCTTCACTCAACCCTAATACTCTCAAACACCATCTCATTCATTTGAAACTATATATGCGCATATCCCAAGTAGCATAACCTCAAATATCAACCATAAGTCATCCTAGATATCCTCTATCTCATATCACCATGATATAACGATAAACTTACATCGAAAAATAAACTCTCACCAGCAAAAACTATTATCTAATAATCCAAGTTTTATCGTAAAATAAAAATCACGGATAAATTCACAAATCACATATACCACATTTTTAGTCAAAAATCCATTCTTTTCTCAAAATATCATAAGACATATCTTTTCAACAGCCAATGGAATAAAATGATCACAAACTAATGTACCTACCATCAACATCAATGACTTAGAATACGAACTAATATTACACATCCTTCATTCAATAATTCCCACACATCTCATTTTTTCTAAAAATACAATTGACATAATTTCAAGGTCCTAAGACAACAAATTGATAGCAGTGTAGGAGGGTACTTTAGGTTATAGATGGAGGCGTAACCCCTGTTTGAGTATGGTCATAATAAGGTAAGTGGCAAAAGCCTTGGATTAGCAATAGAACATCCAGACACAAGTTTAATGCAGACAAGACTTAGTTTAAACTCTCAAAACTCTCGTGTATAACTCAAGAAATAGTAATGAACCTTAAAATTGACTCAGCTAGACGGAGAGGGAAGTAAGCACCCTAGATACACCTTAGTAGGCAGGTAGAAACACACATAACATTCTCAAGAATCTCTGTCAAGTATTAAAAGCTTCATAATAAATAGCAATGGTGGGTGAGTAAACCCTCTAGTTCGCAATAACTTTGTCTGAGTGTATATCTTCTCTAGTAATAACTTCTCAAACTCTCAAGAAGGATCATCCTCTCCTCAGGGGTGGTTGGAGTCCTTAAATATCCCCCCACACCATCCCCAAGGCAACTCAGTCATTAAAGACTATGAAAGACATCCCTCATAATTTATGTCACCACATTAAATGCCTGATGCACTAGTTGTCTCCATGTCAAGAATATTAAATGCCAAGACATGCCTTTTGCCTAAACACTGTGTGTCAGGGGGCTGTTGTCGTAGAGGTGGCTCACCAACTGCCTGAAAGGCCCAAATACCACGATGGTTTACTCAAGTGCATGTCTGACATTATTTAGCTGGCTAGTGACATCACCTACAGTAGATTTGACATTAAGTAGAGGGTTATTTGGTTCACAACTCAACGCCCGATGGAACTCAAAGCTTCTCTGCCCGAGGTTCCATGTCAAGGTCCTTCGGTGTTTTACCAGGTGTATCTAAGATGGTCAGGACAACCCCCAACGGTGCCTCACTTCTGAATCCTCCAAACCAATTCCCTCTAAAATTCCCATGGCGAGGTCATTCGATAGGGTATGAAAGCTCTCCATGGACCTGCCAAGCCCGGTCTCTCGTGAGTACCGTTTGACCTCGCACTAAAACTCATTATTTTTCTCGTTACATCATTACAACCGTTATGGCTTACAGTCAACATAAACAAAAATACAATATGATTAATACAACAATCTAAAGCATGAGTTGCCACGCTTGAGCTACCTCAATTGCTTAATCTCAAACACTATTGCCAATTAGGGAATTATCCCTAATCTCAGGATTACCTTCAAGCCCCTTCTACATTTGCCCCCTCGTGGAGGGATTTGTTGTGGGAATAAGAAATACCTGCACGAAAACTTTTCAATCTGATGAACCTTCTCTGCGTGAACCTGGCCTTCTTTCCCCTGTTAGAACCGCAACGATATAATCTTCTGGAAAAAGTAAAATTCTCCTCGATGTACCTAAGTCGAAGCGCCATTCTCGTTGGGGCTGGGGCGAGGGGACATTGCCACTTTTTCCTCGTACTGATCCTCAACCGTTTGATCTTTAATATTTGAAGTTCTCCCGAAAGATCTACTAACCTTGTCAAATACTCGTTTGGACTCCTAGTAAATGAGATTCTCCCCCGTGGTGCTTCACTATGTTTGAGAAAAAAAATGTTTGGACATGTGGGATCTTCTTCGTTAGAAGTTTATTGGATATTCCTGACAAAAAATTTCTGGCGTCAAAACTGAAACTTGTTGAAGAAGGTAACACTTTATGTCTTCTATGCGTCACTTCATTAATGATGTGGCGTTGTCTTTTCAACTGCCAAAGTACTTCCCGAAGTGCCACGTGTTCATGTGAAATGATTATAGGCGGCTGTGCACGTGCGAGGGTGGGGAAATCTAAACGCCAAACTCGAAAATTTCAAACGTCCATATCCCAACACTTAACCTTCCTTTTCTCTTACTTTGCTTTCATCAAGAACTCCATTATTGTTTTGAGCTCTTACCTCCTGACTTCTTTCTTCTATTACCATCTCGATCTCCACTTGTGCTCGTGTTTCTCCATTCTCGTTCTCAAGCCCTTCGTGTTTAAAGCTTTTCCATTACTTTATCATTATTTGCCATGGTATCCTCAAGTAACCCCGCCACGTCTGCTGCCAGTGCTCCACCCACTACCTCTACCATTGCCACCACCCTGGATACTGGCCGCCAGGAACAACTAAGGTTTTATCGTCGATCACATATTTTTGTAGTAGGTGATGGTTTTGCTGGTACGTGTAATAGGGCCCTTTTCACTTCTAAGTTTGATCCTCTATTGGTGGGTGATGAAGACAAAGTTTCTACTGAATGGGGATTTCTTCCTCCCGAGGGGACTCTCCGATTTTGTTTGGATCGAGGGGACTTCCCGTGGTCCCACATTGAGTTTGAAGCGCCTGGGGGTTCTCCTTCTCACTTTGCTGCATGGAACTCCCACATGCAGAGCTCCTATGCTGAAACGCTCACCAAGATTAGGCTGTAATGGGCCAAGTGGTTCGGTGAGTTCACTTTATCCAAGAATAACGTTGCCTTTCCTGTTCTGGTGTCTCGCTAGAACGTTACTACCCACACCTTCATCGCTGCGTGGGGGGGGGGGTCACGGTGACGTTAGAGGATTTGTGTGAGATCCTGGGCCTTGAAGCAACAGGCCACGAGCCTTATACTGATGAGGCTTTGGATGCCCAGGAGACTGCTGACCATTTGGAGTTGGATCGAATATGCCGAAGTTCACCCGGTTCATCGAACAAGGCCACTTTCTCCCCACTTATCAATTATTTCTTCAGGGATTCTACTGAGGGTAGTTCTTTTGGAGGTGCCCCTGGTCAAGGTACATCGCTGGAACTTCCTGCTTATATCCTTGTAATTCTTTCCCGTTTCATTCCACCGGGAAAAGCTAACGATCAGCCCCGAAGGGACCTTATCAATATATCCCTTCGTTTGGCCCGGGGTACCAAGCTTCCACTAGATGCAATCGCCTTGGGATCTCTCTACACATGGCTAGATAGGACCCTCTTCGACATGGAACGGTCACTTGGTCGCTATAACTTGGCCAATTTTGCCAACTGTGTCCTTCTAATGAGCTTCCTCTATGTTCGTTTTCCAGCCGTAGTGGCCAAGCTCAACCTCCCTCCTTCTGGGGAAGGAATTCTTCCCCCCGCCCCCCGCTCCTATCTTTATCATAAGAAACTGAGTCGAAAGGAGTTGGTCCTTGTGATTGATCGTTTTGAGTATTTTTTTATGAGGCCATACGAAGAGGACATTTTTGTTCACAACTATGACTTTTTTCAGCATGACCCCAGGTTAGTAGAGGTAGGCGCTGATATTGAAGATCCTTCACTGGACGTTGTTGTTCTGTTCTCCCTCGGGTATCTGCCTTCTTATACCTAGTGGGGATATACCAGCGAGCACTACAATCCCAATCATTGCAGCAACCAATTTGGTTTTGATCAGGGGGATCCTCGCCCAATTTTCAATCATCAAACCCCAAGGTTTCCTTTAGCGAGGCCTGCTCCCTATTTTCATCTACTGCTGCATGGGGAATAAGTTCTGCAATGGCTGGTTGAGTCACCATTCCCAACAATAAAAGGCAAGGCAATGTGTCCTCTCTCTTCGCTACACGATATTAGCCAAAACAACTGGCTGATATTGCAGAGTTCATCGAGGGGGATCCAGTGTACCCTCTCGTTCTTTCCTTTTCTGCATTGGAGCTGGGCTTAAAGGGCAACTCTGTCCTGGGGATCGAGTTTCCCCTGAGCAAAACCCCCAAGGAATGTCCCACTGAGCTTCCTCCTCTTTGATCCACAATTCCCACTATTACGCCCAAGCCCAAGAGTGCTGCAGCCTCTAAGAAAGCTGCCCCCTCGACCAAATCTACTACCGATGAACCCTCAGGTCAGATGGAAAAGAGTGGGACGTCTTCCAAGTCCAAGACTAAGTCTCAGACTAAATCTCAAGTCCCTAAGGAGTAATTCCCCATTGCCTCCATTCCTCCTCCTATGCCTGCAGAGATAGCTGAGGAATTGAGAAGGAAAGTGCAAGCTTAGGTCGCAAGCATAACCGCTGAGTTCCAACGGCGCGCTCTAACTATTCCTCCATCGGGAACCTTCCCCACAATCATTGTTGATCCCACTGAGCCCATGGTGAAGAGGAGAAAAAGCTCAAACGTTCTTCGAGGTAGTGGCCCCGGTATATCAGGAACGAGGAAGAAAACTCTGGGTACCAAGTCCCAGAGGAGACAAACTTCTGAAGTGCATTTATCTCTTGCCTCCTCGCCTATTAGATCTGAGGTATGTATACTTTTTCTATTAACATTTCCCATTTGCTTAAAGTGCATTTTCTTATGCATTTTAGTAACTTTGGTGCAGTAGGTTGAAGAAGAAACTGCCAATCCCCCTAGCCCCCCTTGAGCCCTTTCGTGGGGGGACGTTTTGGTGCTTCGCCACCCGTTGTGACTTCTCCTCGTTCGCCCATGACCGGAATTACCTATACCCACCATTCAGCCTCTCAACGCGCAAGAGATGTTGCCATGGGTGATGGTGGTGTTGACTCTGTGGGTGTCTCTTCGCGACCAGAGACAACTCTTCCCATCCCTTCTAGTTTATCCTCTCCATCCGAGCTTCTTCTCCCCATTGTTCTGGCTGAAGAAAATGAGCCCGAGGTATGATTTCCTCTATAATTTATTTGGTATAACGTCCTTTCAGTCTCACCCCCTTATTTATTTATCATGCTGAACCTTGGGTGCCCTAGGTTGAAGTGTCCTCGTTGTTAGTTAACATTCATCTTCCAACGATGTTGGCGAGACCTCTGACCGCCATTCCCCTTTTCAGTGCCATAACCGAGGTAAGTAACACCCATAAGTATTTCTCCCTTTTTCTGTACTTATTCCTCCTTTTTAACACTTAGCTTCATGTTGCAACTTTCTTCTAACCTTTCTCCATATTCTCTTGATGGTCTGCCTGCATATAAGGCCAAGGTTGGTGCTTTTGCCCCTCGTGGTGGTTTTTCTGCTCCCATCCCTGTTGGGGCCTCATTTGGGAGTCCATCATCTTCTTCCAGTGAACCGCCCATGCTGGCTTTGGTCCCTTATGTTAGTGAGGGAGTTTTTCCTGCCATTGAGGCTTCTATAACTGGGGATCCGTTGTAGCCTCTAAGGTAACAAGCCCACCCCCAACGGTTCCTATCCCTACTGCTACCATAGTTACTCCCGTTCTGGCTCCTGCCGTGACTGAGGTATTTTCTAATTCTCTATATATTTTGTCGAAATTTTTTCGCAAAACTCCACTATAACGTAAACTCCACCTATAACGGTGACTTAACAATGAAAACAGTTTGTTAAGATTTTTCACAAACTCCACGTATAACGGTGACTTAACAATGAAAACACTTGTTAAGATTTTTCACAAACTCCACCTATAACGGTGACTTAACAATGAAAACACTTGTTAAGATTTTTCACAAACTCCACCTATAACGGTGACTTAACAATGAAAACACTTGTTAAGATTTTTCACAAGCTCTACCTATAACGGTGACTTAACAATGAAGACACTTGTTGAGATTTTTTTCACAAACTCATTACTTTTCTTATCTCAGGTTGCACGAGAGACTTCCCCACCCATTCTTTCGCTCGTTGGTTCACCTCATCGGGAACCTACCGTCTCGGAAGATTCTGACCAGGCCAACCAAGGTTCCACGACTGGTGCTATCGTGGAGAGTGAATTCAAGTAGCTTCCTCTGCCGAATTTGGGTCCTCATGCATTTTGCTTAATGGTGCTTCAACATTCTCCCCAAATGCCCGCCACTCATCGACTGGTGATCGAGAAACTCACGAATCACCATCCTGAAACCTTCTTAGTTGATTGCCTACGTTCCAACATTTTTGTTATGAGTTATAGGCTGCAAGGCATAGCTACTGTTGTTGCAGAAATTGCCAGTACTCCTACTGCGGCCGTTAACAGACCACTCCTTAACCAATTTCTTGGCTATTTAAAGGAGCTGGGTCGTGATGGTTTTCACTTTAATTGGCTTATATGATATTTAGGAACTTTGAAGATCCAGCAACTGATCAATCAGAGGGAGTTATTGCAGAAGCATCAGCAGGACCAACGGGTTGAGGAAGCCAAGTTGGCCGAAATAGCACCCCTTTTGGAAGCAGTTGATAAGGAGGTAGGTGATGACGAAGAAGCTTTGCGTCTGGCCAAGCTAAAATGAGATTGACTCCTTATTAGAAGTGCACAAGTACAAATAAGGTTGGAGGTTTCCATCAGTGCCCAACAATCTTGCATTACAGCTTCTTCGGGCCTTCCCGGAGATTTTTTCTCATCTTTAGATCTATGGTTCCTCCTAGGCTAGTAAATCATTTGTATATATCTTCCTCTTGTTTCTTTCTATGTAATTCTTGGGCAGTAGTTCCCAATTTTGTAATGCTCAATCGTTAACCAATGAAATAAAAAATGTATATTTTCCACTTCTTCTATATGTTACAACTTCTTTGATGAATTTCTATATTTTTGCAGTTCTTTCACTCTGCTCAAGTCATAACTAAAACTTGTATATTCATAACAACTTCTATTTACAATCATTATTTAAACTTAATTGTCTACACATGATAAACCTTCAGCCATTTATTGTTAATCTTAAATGGCTTGTCTTCCTCCATCCTAGAAATTAAGCAATATCCTGATTCATGGGCTTCTTTTACAACAAAAGGTCCCTCCCAATTGGCTGCAAACTTTGGTTGAGGAAGTCCCCTGATGTGCTTTATCGCTGCTTTCAAAATGAGGTCTCCCTCCACGAATTTCCTGGGTCTTCCCAAGTTATCATATGCCCTGGAGACTTGTTTCGTGTACATTTGAAAGTGTTGCATCGCGTTATCTCTATGCTTGTCTAATGCTTCCAATTGCACATGTCGATTCTGAGGGAGCATGCTGCTTCGTAAGGTGTATCGGGTAGAGGGAACTTCTAACTCCATTGGATGGATTGCCTCCGCCCCATAAACAAACGAGAACGGGGTGTACCCTGTGGGTTTCCTCTTGGTTGTTCGATAGGCCCATAACACTGCTGGTATCTTGTCGTCTGGCGATCCTGGGAATTCCTCCATCACCTTGGCCAGAATATTAACCAACGTTTTGTTAGTCACTTCGGCTTGACCGTTTCCTTTCGGGTATGCCATCGTTGAAGTATGGTGAACAATGGAGTACTTATCTGTGAGCATTGTTACCTCTGAATTGACGAAGGGTGTCTCGTTGTCTGAGATAACAACCTTTGGGTTCCCAAAATGACAAATAATGTATTCTCTAATGAAGTTGCTCACTACCCCAGCCATTGCCCTTCTGAGTGGTATTGCCTCGGCCCACTTTGTGAAGCACTCCGTTGCAACTAGTATCCATATATTTCCTCTCGAAGAAGGATGTATTGCCCCCACCAGGTCAAATTCCCAAGTGTGAAAAGGGTAAGGCGTTGCCAGAGAGTGTAAGTCCACCGATGGGGCATGGATTATGTTTTTATGTAGTTGGCATTGCATTTTTTAACGAACTCAGCAGAGTCTTTCTCCATCGTTGGCCAATAATACCCCAATGTCATCAGCTGATCATACAATTTGGTCCATCTTATATGAGCTGGATCGTGCGCCTGTTTGATAACCTTCACCGCTTCTTCCTTCATGATGCAACGCAATGGCCTGTTGAAGTATCCCCTTTGATAGAGCTGCCCCTCCTGGATATAGAACCTTGGGGCCCTTCGCTTTAGTCCCATTGCATCAATTTTCTCTGTCGGGATGACTCCATCTTTAATGAAGTCAATATAGGGTTGCCTCCAATCGGCCCAAGTTTCAACGAAATAATATTCAGCTGCTTCGAAGAAAAGCTGACACTTATTGCACCTCCATTGTATCTTCGCTGCGTCCTGCTTCATTCTGGACCAGAAATATTTCTCTCTTTGAATTCTCCTATAAAGAGGCACCTTAGTTGTTTCGCAGTGTTCCTCATGTGTTTTCTTCAACCTTCGCTCTGCTTCTTCTGAGCTAATACATCTTGATAACCATCCCCCTGCATTTCTGAAGTAGAGATTTCCTTGGTTTGAAAAATATTAGGCTAACTCTTTTAGCCCCATTGCTCCTTCGCTAGACTCCAGTTGCTTCCTAATCTCTCCCCTCCAGTCCACGTCGTCCTCTTTCGGTAGAATTGATTGCACCACCGAAGGAGTTATTCTCCGTTGGATCATGACGATAGTTGTATCGTTTCTCATGACCATTTTTTAGGCAATAGTTGCGTACGCATCTGGGTGGCGATTCATCATTATGGGATATCTCTTGATCTTGGTCTGGTGGAACTGGTTGAGGAGCCTCTGGATGATCGTTCTGTATGGTGCCAGGTTCATGCGCTTCAATGCGTATTCTCCGTTTACCTGCTGGATCACTAAGTTCGAATCACCCTTAGTGCAGAGTGAACGAACTCCCCTTCGAAGAGCCTCCAGCAACCCTAGTACCAATGCCTCGTACTCTGCTTCGTTATTGGAACAAGGGAAATCTAACTTGTAGGAAAGGCAAACCTCTTCTATTCCCTTTGAAAGAATAACCCCTGCCCCTCCCTTCTTTTCTGCCGAAGATCCATCGAACTACATCATCCACTCCTCCTCAGTTGTACCCAGATAATTGGCTTGCAGGTCCTGGAATGTCTTTTTTAGGTGGTTCAAACGTTCCTGATGGAAAAATTGCCAATAGATCGGCATACGCCTGGCTTTTGATCGAACGAGGAACTACACACTTCAAGTCATATTCCGAAAGGATGAGGAACCACCTAGCTACCCTGCCAACCAATATAGTTCTTGCCAATAAATATTTAATAGGTTCGCATTTAGTTACAATGTGAATCGTAAAAGACAGCATATAATGCCTAAGTTTTTCTGCTACAAAGACTAAGGCTAAATAATGCCTTTCTAGGCTGCTATATCTAATTCTCGGCCCATGTATGATTCTACTGAGGTAGTAGACTGGTTGTTCTTTCCCATCAATATCTTCTGCCAACAAAAATCCAACGGACCTCGTGGTAGATGTGAGATATAACTGTAACGGCGTTCCCGCCCGTGGGGGAACCATGGTCTGTGGTGAAACCAGCAGCTTCTTCAGCCCAGCAAAATATTCTTGGTGAACCTCCTCCCACCTAAACTTCGTGCTCTTTCGTAATAGCTGCATCAGCGGGTGTGTTACCTCGGCTAATCCAAGCACAAATCTCCTAAGGTAGAAGACTTTACCGAGGAAGCTCTTCAACTCCCTCGCTGTCTTAGGGCTTGGCATTTCCAAGATCGCCCACTATTTATCATGGTCCATTTGCACCCCTTGTCGATCAACCACAAAGCCTAAGAATTTTCCACTCGTTACTCCAAAAACACACTTCAATGGGTTCATCCTCAACTTATACCTTCTACAACGAGAAAATGCCTTCCTCAAATCGCTCAGGTGGGACCCCTCCTCCTTTGATTTGATGGCCAAGTCATCCACATAAAATTCTACAAATTTGTGGAAGAAGTCATGAAAAATGGCCATCATCGTTCTATGGTAAGTCACCCCAGCGTTCTTGAAGCCGAACGGTATCACCATGTACATGAAGTTACCTAACGGTGTTCTGAATGCCGTTTTCTCTGCATCCGAGGGGTCCATCTTGATCTGATTATACCCCACATACCCATCCATGAAGCTATACATCTCATGACCAACCGTTGCGTCTATCAGACTATCGATGGAGGGTAGAGGGAACTCATCTTTAGGACAAGCTCTATTCAAATCTCTCAAGTCCACACAGATCCTTATATGGTTTTTGTCCTTTTTTCCCACTGGGATAATACTGGATAGCCAGAGTGGGTGTTGTATTGGTACGATGAACCCTTCCATTAGCAGGCACTGGACCTCTTCTTTAATCTTCAAATCTAGCTCGGGTTTGTACATTCTTATTGCCTACTTCACTGGAATGGCTGAAGGCATTACGTTCAACCTGTGGCAGCTTACTTCCTCATCCAGCCCTTCTATTTACATGTATTTCCACGCGAAAACATCTATACACTTCCGAATCAATTCGACCAAGGCCTCTCGTTTCTGAGTGCTGAGATCCTTCGAGTTGAATATGGGTCTTGGATCCTCTCCTTCTTTTTCCAGGTTCAACTTCTCCAACTATTGCACTTGCGGCCTTGGTCTATCTATCATGTAATTAGGCTCTTCGGCCACATCTCCCACAAATTCTTGTATGTTGGAGTTATTTATCACCATGCATTTCCCTTTTTGATCTACCAGAAAGCATTCATATACCGGGTCAGCCTCATCATTGGTCCCTTCGGCCGCCCGTTCACACCATCACAAATGATAGACTACCTTTCCTTATTTAGTGATGACCTTCTTGCACTGTCTGCGGGTCATTACGAATGCCTTCCTTTTTCTTTCTCTGGAAGCCTCAGCAATCCTTCCTCCTAAAAAATGACTCAACACGCTCTGGTATTGGGCCTCGTGCTAAATCGAGTCCATTCTATTTCTCATCCTGTCTTTGAGCTACTTCGAGTTGCCTTGGGGCCGAGGGGCCACCTGCTGAGTTTCTTTGACTGTTCCCTTTGGACCGCTCATAACCTCCTTCTGTTCGTTTACGGGCCCCATCCTTTCTTTGATCGAGGGAACCCATGCTCCCTCCATTCTTCTCGTCAAGATCCGAACATCGTCCTCTAACTCCGTGTAAAATGCTGCATCCACCAAGTGAGCTTCTTCAACCGCGAAGGGCCTCTTTGTGGCCCTAATGGTCACCTCTATGCCCTTGACATTCGCTTTAGCACATTGGTGGTATGTAGAAGGAACTAGGCCCTAGTTGTGCATCCACACTATTCCTATTAGCAGGTGATAGGGAGTTTCACTATCTATCATATGGAACTTGATATGGGAACTCACGTTTCCCATCACAATCCCCACATTAACATATCCAATAGATTTGGAGGATTGGTTATCATACCCCGAAATTACCAAAGTCATGGGGACCAGCCTTTTTTCTGGATTATTAGCCGCGTGAAAGGAGTTGATGGGCATAATATTGATGGGAGATCCTCCATCCATGAGAGTCCTTGCGAAGCTAACTCCGTTGACACTGGCAGTCACATATAATGTCCTGTTATGAGGGAGACTTACGGCTCTGTCTGCATCGCTGAAGGTTACCTTTGACATAAACTTTCTCACCAACCTGGCCATGGGTCCCCTCCATCTCAGTAAATGGACTGCATTTTTCCTCGTAATATCAAGTATTGCCTGGGTTATCTCGAGCCTAATCTCCTTCGGTACCCCCACCTGGTCGAAGAACCAGGTGAGCTTCGGGGACTTCGAAACTGCGCAGTATTCAAGAGCTGGGTCGATTTCCTCGCCTTTAACACTGTACACCTCTTTCGTATCCTTGGCACTTGCTTCGTTGTAGGCCAACACAACGTTCGCCATTCCCTTCGTACAGTCTTCCAAAGCCTCTTCGTATTCTTCTTGACCTGCTGTTGACCCACTTTCCCTTCTCTCGTCCTCTTCATCATAGGCCACCACGAGATTGGCCCCATGTGCTGGCAAAGGGTTGTTGTTGACGTTTTGGGGGGGGGGGGGGGTATTTGTAATGTCCCTGCCTTCACATATCTGTCGATAATTCTTCTCAACATAAAGCAGCTCTCCGTTGGATGCTGGATCCTTCGGTGAGCCTGGCAGTACTTTGGATCCGCCTTCGTTGCTGCGTCGGGCTCCCCTACGGGGACATCCTTTGGCTCATAGATCGTTCCCCCTCGAACCATCGCATTGTAACAGCTGATAGCTTCTTCTACTGTACATGGCAATGGTGGTGAGTCTTCTCTATCTCTCCCGAACTTCCTCTTATTGTCCTTCTTCGATGCTGTGGCCCTATCTCCCCCTCGGTGTACCCTACCCATGGGGGCTGAGGCTTCCCCCCCGCGGGTTGCAACGGCTGCCTGAACATCATGGGTGCTACCACCGAATTGGGTCGCACCACCAAAGAGATATTTCTCGCCGCTTTCAAGAATCCCGAAAAAGTCCCCTCGCGCGTCTCGTTGATAAGATGGTAGATGTATTCAGGGAGCAGTCCCTCAGCATAAATATGCAATAACCTGGACTCTTTGGCCTCCTCCCTTACATCGAGGGACCTTTCCCTGAACCTTCGAACATAGGCCACCACCTCTTCCCCGGGTCTTTGCATCTCCCTACCCAGTTGGGTCAAGGTGAACTCATCTTCTGCCAGAAAGAACTTTTGGACAAACAATAAATGCATCCCCTCCCACGTAGAAACGTTGTTGGGAGTCAAATGGGAGTACCAGGTGAATGCCTTATGGGTTAGGGATTGGGAAAACTCCCTCAATCTAATCTTCTTATCGTTACAATGTGCTCCCAAGGGTTCAACAAAATGCTTAATGTGCTCCTTTGGGTTCCTACCTTTCCCTGTATATTTTTCAAAGATAGAGGTAAGGCTCATCGTTGTATTACTGGGGATAAGGTGTTCGAAAGTCGTCATAAACCGAAGCCACCTCGCTAGCTGATTGCGAGGAGGCTTGCATGAACTTCAACATCTCTTTCTGCATCTCTCATCTCATTTCCTCCACGGGCGATGCTACTGGGGCGACCAGCAGCGGGGCCATGGGCTAAGTGCCCGCTACAATGCAAACGAGTGTTTCCGGTGGTGCCGTTGAAACTCCTGAGGTTCCCACTGCTGGATCCACGACGAAGGGTACGCTTGCCGGGATTGCTCCAACAATACTTGCACCTGGTGGGGCCGTGGGAGCTACTCCTGGTATTACGAAAGCATTAGACTCCAATCCTCCCAGCATAGTTGACGCTACTGGGGCTTGTAAAAACTCATAAAACTTGATCATGAGGAGCGTAATCTGGGCGGGACCCAACCCCGCGCTCGTGGAAGGTTGTGTCACCCCTAGAACGCCTAACGCCGTCAGAACCGGAGGTACCTCTACCCGAGGGGCCCCATCCCTTAGGGCCGCTAGTTCTCTCGCGACCTGGTCTTCATTATGTTGGACGTCATCAAAGTTTAGTCTTCGAGTAGCATTATCTTGCGCCATACTCCTTACCTAGGAGAATGCTTCCCCAACAAAGTCGCCAAATGTAGGAGGGTACTTTAGGTTATAGATGGAGGTGTAACCCCTGTTTGAGTATGGTAATAATAAGCTAACTGGCCAAAGCCTTGCATTAGCAATTGAACATCCAGACACAAGTTTAATGAAGACAAGACTCAGTTTAAACTCTTAAAACTCTCGTGTATAACTCAAGAAATTGTAATGAACCTTAGAAGTGACTCAGCTAGAGGGAGAGGTAAGTAATCACCATAGATACACCTTAGTAGGCAGGTAGAAACACACCTAACATTCTCAAGAATCTCTGTGAAGTATTAAAAGCTTCATAATAAATAACAATGGTGGGCGAGTAAACCCTCTGGTTCGCAATAACTTTCTCTGAGTGTATATCTTCTCTAGTAATAACTTCTCAAACTCTCAAGAAGGATCATCCTCCCCTCAGGGGTGGTTGGGGACCTTAAATAGTCCCCCACACCATCCCCGAGGCAACTCAGTCATTACAGACTATGAAAGACATCCCTCATGATTTATGCCACCACATTAAATACCTGATGCACTAGTTGTCTTCATGTCATAAATATTAAATGCCAAGACATGCCTTTTGCCTAAACACTGTGTGTCAGGGGGCTGTTGTCATAGAGGTGGCTCACCAACTGCCTGAAAGGCCCAAATACCACGATGGTTTACTCAAGTGCATGTCTGACATTATTTAGCTAGCTAGTGACTTCACCTACAGTAGATGTGACATTAAGTAGAGGGTTGTTTGGTTCACCACTCAATTCCCGATGGAACTCAAAGCTGCTCTGCCCGAGGTTCCACGGCCAGGGTCCTTCGATGTTTTACCAGGTGTATCTAAGATGGTCAGGATAATCCCCAACAGTGCCTCACTTCTCAATCCTCCAAACCAAGTCCCTCTATAATTCCCATGGCGAGAGCATGAAAGCTCTCCAAAGCCCTGCTAAGCGTGGTCTCTCGCGAGTACCATTTGACCGCACACTAAAACTCATTATTACTCTCGTTACATCATTACAACCGTTATAGCTTACAGTCAACATAAACAGAAATACAATATGATTAATACAACAAGCTAAAGCATGAGTTGCCACGCCAAGCTGCCTCGCTGAGTTGCCACGCTTGAGCTACCTCGATTGCTTAATCTCAAACACTATTGCCAATTAGGGAATTATCCCTAATATCAGGATTACCTTCAAGCCCCTTCTACAAGTAGACATAATCCTTACAAGAAAAGTCAATAACTTACAACATATAATCATCAACAATAACTAATTAACCTCCAAGTCCCAACATTAACAACGTAGGGCTAAAACAATAATTCTCTCGATAAGCACATTCAATTCATAATCTCAAATAACTTCTTATTTTATTCCCAACAATTATAATTATTTTCATTTCCCATATGGATTATCTTAATTTTCAGGGGCACAATTTAAATTTCATAGATCAACAATTTATACACAATCCAATTGGTTTACTATATTTTTCCAATAATTAAAAATATCACGGGACTTGTATACTCATATTTCATATTTTAACTATCAAGTTTATAGTGCATATACTCAAGTCTTTGCCATTTAACATATTAATATTCTCATCTTTATAACAATCACATTATCTAATTAACATAGCCATTTTTCAGAGCATTTCTCACTATAGGAGGGGTTTCTAACTATTTTAACATTACATCATAATAATAGAAAATTAATTTGGTTTATCTTACCCTAATTAAATATCTAATCATTTTTATTTAACAATAAACATGGCTGAGCCAATATTTTAAACATTACGTATTAAAGGGAAATAGTGTAGTATCCTCATCTTTCATTATTTCTAAAATCTGACTTTGAATCTTTGTTCTTCTATAAATTATGGCCAATATTTCCTCGTGAAGCATTCCCATAATCCAAGCCTAAGTTAGTCAAATACAGTTTCGAAAATTGTGTCTTAATGGGGTTTAGGTAATGGTTTAGGAATTGTTGTAAAAAAATAGAAAAAAATGTTCCTTAGAAAGGAATATCGTTCCTTAAAAAACCCTAATGCTATTTATTTCTCGCCAATCACTATTGCGGCCCATACGATATCTATAGAGTCCCAAATTAGCTCTATAACGACCAATGGCTTGCGTTATAATGACCATGTTGTGGTTTCCTTACTCCTTCTCTTATTTCTCTTTTCTTTTCTTGAATTTTACAAATTCTCCATTATCCTCATTTCTCTTCTCGTGGGTTTCTTTCTCACCATTAAACATTAACTAATACCCAAACCACTACCATTTATCTTGGACCTCAAGACATAGCAAATGACTCCTATATATTGAGCACTTAAACCAAAATGTACATTATAACCTGATTAATTAACCAATTAATTTACAGAATTAATTACCTCAAAAATTACAAAAACTCTTATAATTTCAATTCCCCTTATATAATAAAAAATAGAGTCTATTTCGAGGCCCTATACGTAATTAACTGAAAAGATATTTTGAGGTAAAATAGAATAAAAGTCCAAACATACGGGAGGTATCTCATCTTCTTTAGGTTCGTCATGCATCTGGAAAGAAAATAATTAATCAGACATGCCAATTAGATAATTTTATTTCTATACAAGGTATAAGAGAAAATGTATTATTAGAGAGTAACTAGATTTAATATTGATATCATAAAAGTACGGAGACAGACTGAAATGTCAAGGAATTGTTAGCGATATACTTGAGTCTAATGATATGTAAATGAATAATATGATGGCGTGTAACCGGATAAATTATGTATCAAGTTACGAGGATAAGAGTTCATTATATAACAAGATAACCCATAAATTATCGATTATAGGGGCTTCAAATGCGTAGACATACCATTACAATATCATCCAAAGAATATCATACACTCGGACAGGCAATCCCAGAATTTTTGGGGATACTACTACTACTACTACTACTACTACTACTACTACTACTACTACTACTACTACTACTACTACTACTACTACTACTACTACTACTACTACTACTACTATTACTAATAATAATGGCTTGGAACACTTAGCTATAGTGACACTCATACGTATGTAGAAAATTAAAATTAGGCACTCAACATCGGAGTCCTACAGGCCAATTTCAATAGTCGTGGTATACCGGGGTCTAATCCTTGAATCGTAAGGTATGCTACTAGGGAGTTTCACTGATAATGGCCACAAATTGTAGGGTAATATGCAATTATTATAGTATATTGCAGGGCTTTACCACAATTAAAAGTAAAAAGGGTTCAGTGGCTTTTACTGAAGTCGTAGACTGTAACGGTTTTTCGAATTTAGGGAAAATTGAAATATCAAGAGAATTAATATACATGAACTACAAAAATGAGTTCGTAATTGAAACATGAGTTCAAAATTATCAAAGATTGATTAATAATCAGTAATGTTTTGAAAGACATAAGCTCAAGTTGTTTAATACTGAAATTAAAAGCACCTACTTTGAATTTTCGGATTTTGAATTTGTGCGTCTAACTCAGTGGGGTTGACTGGATAGTCTAAAATCATTGAGAGTAGGTCATACAGGCCTAAAATAATTCTTATGTGAAGGAGTATTGATGATGCTGGAAACAACACCACCCTTCAAGGTGTTTGTAAGCTTAAATCAATGTTTAACAATGGCAGCACAAGAGTATATTAAATATAAGAGATAGAGATGAAGAAAAGAGGATGAACACCATTATATAAGTGGTTCAGCCAATTAGGCCTACGTCCACTGTGAAAGTGAGTGAGTAAAGTCACTAGAATAAGGCACTAATGGCCATGGAAACAATCTCTTAAGCTTCCTCTCTCTACTGTATAATTGGCCAGAATTTTAGCTAGGGTTGTAATTTTGGATCCTTCTCAAGGTAGGAGAAGAAAAGTGTATATAGTGTGTGGGGGGTGTAATGTACCCCCCATGCTGCAATGAGCATGTGTGTGTTGATCTAGTGAATCTAATGAAGACATCTGCCAATGTCACATGCAGAGAGTGATGATGAAATATTCCCCCACGCGAGGGGATTGATTCGGTTACAACTGATTTTGGTCACGTGTTCCTACCCCTGCATACGCTTGTCGATGCTCGACTGTCTTAGCTTGATACCAACCTCGTCTTGGGTGAGTACGAGGTTGGTGGAGTATGACCCTTGACTTGTCAGGGATCAATGTTCCACGAAGACCTTGGCTAGGATGTTCGACCGAGGTTGGGTATGAGGTGTAACGTCGGCCGAAGCCGATGATGACATGGTGCTTGTTGATTGATCTTATAAGTCTTTTGTTGGTCTCAAATAATACTCGTAACGTCAGCCGAGTCCGACACCATGTGTTTGTGGTCATATGCAGGGCTCCTTTGAGGTGATTCTTACAACGTCGACTGTGGCCGACCCTATACAAGTTGAGCCCATGTGCCTAGTTAATCTCGGTTGATACAATGTAACATCGGCCTGGGTTGATATTATGGATGGATGTCTGAACCCAGATATAAGCCTTAATGATGAGGTTATTACAATGTCTGCCAAAGCTGACATTGTGAGGGATGATATTACTGTCGGTCCAAAATGATTGTGGGTTTAAAACCCCCCTTTCCTTCTTTCTTCTTCATTTCCTCTTCTCTTTTCCCGCCAGTGCTTTTCTCTGCAACTTTATTCTCTTCAAGTGCTTTTGCTGCTACTGCGAGGTGCTTGTTCGATTCTCATCTCCTTCCTCTTATTCCACGATCATCCAGGTATCCTTTCCACCTTGTCCTGCCATTTCCTCCCTTTTAATTTCCATTTCTATAGTTTCTGGTGTGAGCTTGGGTTTTCCGGTGAGAGTTTGATTTTTCGGTGACATTTAAGAGTTTTTCGGTGAGAGTTCAAGAGCTTTCCGGTGACATTTAAGACTGTTCATACTTATTCTTGTTCTAAAGTATCATTTAGATCCTTCATTAGGTTAAGCCAAGAAATTTGTTTGTGGCCTTGAGTACCAAGTGTAGTCTCGTCCTTACATGCTCAGACCTCTCTTAGAAAAGATTAGGCAGATAGAGCGAGACCAAGAGGAAGCTCGTAGGGCTGAGGCCTTCCCCCAGAGACCTATATTTCCACACCCTCTGAAAGTGATATATCCTGAGCCATTTCTGCCAGCAGAGGTCCCAGTAGAACCCATTTCGATGTCTGAGTCCGAGTCGTTCCCTATATCTGTGGATTCTTTTCAAGAAGCCATGGATTATTCCATCAGGATGGATCAAGCCCCTGACCAAGCTGAGGTTTCCAGCCGTGCCTCGTCTAAAAAGAGTTCTAGCACTTCGCACTCTTCCTCTGATGTCGAATTTATAGGACCTAGTGTGGATGTTCCCCCAATCCTTAATGTTATTCCCCTATCGGCCGCCACAGGGGCTGAGTTCGCTCAGAGGATCCCTGATGGTGCTCCTTCACCTGCTCAAGCCGACGTTGTCTGGGATTAGGATGATGGTAGCGAAAGCGATGTTGACACCTCAGAGGTATTCGAGATTGAGAGCACTATCAGCGAACTCGACCTCTTAGCCTTCAGGCATCTTTATTCCATAGGTCCCTCCATAAAACTTCAGAGGCCTTTGAGGGATGAAAGGGCCTTTAGTGGACGAGATGGTGAAATCTGCCTATATGAGCAGATGTTAAATTTAGGATTTCATCTCCCCATTCATCCAATAGTAAGGGCCATATTGTCTCATATTAACTTGGCTCCCTCCTAATTGTCCCCCAATGCCTTGAGGGTGATGCTTTGAGCTATCGTCTTATGGAGGGAAGTCCATCATTCAGACCATCCCGTCCAGGTCTTCAGAGGGTGCTATATGCCCTCCTCTGCTAGGAATCATTCGAGTTACTACCACTTTATAGCTCGGAAGTCCGATAAGAAGATGTTGTTGGTTAACTAGACTTCAAACCATAACTGGAAACCATGATACTTCTTCGCGTTAGGGTCATGGAAATTTGGTCCCTGTGCCACCTCTTCATCTTTAGACCCGAGATTACCTCTAAGGTGGGGAAAGGTGTCAATGGCTGCCAGGGCCGACCCTAGGTTAAGACAGAATAGCTTTCAGAAGGTCAAGGACGTTCAAGATAAGGGGGAGCATGGTTTGCTGGTCAAGTACGAGCATTTAATGATCCCCTACTACCTCTCAGAAACTGGCCTTAGAGGGAGTCCCTTGACCAAGCTTCATAAGTTACTTTATTTTTTAAACAAGTTGAACCTCTAATTTTTCTATGTATCTGATCTTTTAACTTAGACCTTTCTTTTTTCAGAGCGCCTAGAAGGAATATCAGACGGTAATTGGGAAATGGCAGCCCACAGCCTTACAAAACTAGTTAAGAAAGCAGGCCTGAATGAGCCTCCTCCTCCTCCTACCACTTCAAGGGCCGATGCCTCAAAAAAAAAGAAATCCAATGACCCTGCCCCTAAGGATCAGAGGCAGAAGAAGAAAATCTCAAAGGGGGATCGTGCGATCCCCATCTCTTCTGATGACGCGTTAGTTGCTCATCTAGAGCAGCTGAAGATCGGTGATAGCCTTATTGGCTAAAGTATGAAGGCCTTGGACGCTATCAGCTCCATGATGATCGACGCTAACAAATGATTCTGCCGTTCTCTGGACACCCCGATGGTGGCTGAGTTCTGCCTCCACCGATCTATCCAAGTAAGACTTTTGTTGTTGCTGTTGAAGTGTAACATCGGCTTTGGATTTCATTGACTCTTGAACTCATGTGTCTGAATGTGTTTTGCAGGGTATCCTCACCGTGCACTAGTTTATCGACTGGACTCTGAGGAACCTCCCTCTGATTGAGAAGGGCAGAGAGGCCGAGAAGACAAAGGCCTCTCTACATGCTGAAGTGGAGCGTCTGAAGGCTTCCTTAGAGAAGTCTGAAGTTAATGTTAAGCAGCTGAAGAAGGACATGGGCTAGCTTAAGAAGGATTACAGCTCTGCTCTGAAGACCCAGACTGACTTTCACCAACACAAGGTTGATATCGCTGTGAAGGCTGCTCTAGATAACGCCTCAGAGAAGATCTTGGAGGACTACAAGGTCTCTGACGAATTCATCAGCTTTAGATTTGAATACCTCGAAAGGGGTGTTAAGGCCAATAGAAAATGGGCTACAATGAAAGAGAAGGAGTCAGGGAGCCTGGCAGCCTCGGACTTCGTTGGTCTGAGCTATGCTGATCCTTGATTTGCTCAGGACTTATAAGAGGTTGAGGAATAAGTAGGTGCTGCGCCTATCGAGACAGCTCAACTAAAAGATACAAGGACTGAAGACATTAATCCTCAGGATGATGGGGTAGAAGTGACCAACATCGGCCAAGGAAGTGGGGGCATGGCCACTAACCCTGAGATTGCAGACACTTAGACCTTATTTTGTGAAGCTCTTATTTGTAATTTTTTTATTTCTGATTTATATCGGGCTGTAACCTCTGATAACATTTTCTATTAGCTTTTGACCTGTAGCTCTAACTTCTTTGTGCTATACTCTTCTTCGAGGAGAATTTTGCTTCTCTTGACCTTGAATGTTTTTACATGTCGTGCACCGATGTCTTCATCACTGAACTATGATTTACACTTGTAATATATCATAAAACTAATGATGTTTAAGGTCTGAGGTCATCCAAATATGATGTTCACCTCAGACCATGTCACCTAGTTATGATGTTTTAAGGTCTGAGGTCATCAATACGAAGATGTTACCTCCATAAATTTTACCAAATTAATGGTGTTTAGGGTCTGAGGTCATCTAAATTTGATTTTGACCTCAGATCTTGTCACCAAGTTATGATGTTTTAAGGTCCGAGGTCATCCAAATATGATGTTCACCTCAGACCTTGTCACCAAGTAATGATGTTTTATGGTCTGAGGTCATCAAACTAAGATGTTACCCCCATAAATTTCACCCAATTAATGATGTTTAAGGTCTGAGGTCATCCAAATATGATGTTCACCTCAGACCTTGTCACCAAGAAATAATGTTTTAAGGTCCGAGGTCATCAAACTAAGATGTTACCCCAATAAATTTTACCAAATTAATGATGTTTAGGGTATAAGGTCATCCAAATATGATGTTCACCTCAGACCTTGTCACCAAGTAATGATGTTTTAAGGTCTGAGGTCATCAAACTAAGATGTTACCACCATAAATTTCACCAAATTAATGATGTTTAGGGTCTGAGGTCATCCTAATATGATGTTTACCTCAGACCTTGTCACCAAGTTATGATGTTTTAAGGTCTGAGGTCATCCAAATATGATGTTCACCTCAGACCTTGTCACCAAGTAATGATGTTTTAAGGTATGAGGTCATCAAACTAAGATGTTACCCCCATAAATTTCACTAAATTAATGATGTTTAGGGTCTGAGATCATCCAAATATGATGTTCACCTCAGACCTTGTCACCAAGTAATGATGTTTTAAGGTCTGAGGTCATCAAACTAAGATGTTACCCCCATAAATTTCACCAAATTAATGAACCAATAATTGACACAAGAACTGATATTTTCATTAATAATCTCTTCATAAGTTGATACATTTACATAATAACCATTTCAACATCATATGTAATATTTTTTCAGATGATCACCACTCCATGGATTGGTGAAAGGTTCCCCTTCAAGGTTTTATAGTCTGTAGGTCTTGGGTACAACCTCCTCGATCACTTTGTAAGGGCCATGCCAATTTGGATGAAGCTTTTTTGCCTTCTGCAACGTCTTCTTCAACACTAGGTCTCCTACAGCTATGGGCCTCGATTTCATCGTTTGGTTGTAGAATTTTACTGTTCTCTGCTGGTAGGCTGCATGTCTGATCTCGGCATCTTCCCTTCTTTCCTCAATCAATTCTAGGTCAAGTCTTCTCTCCTCCCCATTCTTCTTAAGGTTATAGGTCTGAACTCTGTGAGTGGGGAGTCCTACCTCTGTTGGTATGACGACTTCTAAGACATGTGCTAACATAAATGGGGTCTCCCCCATTGGTGTCCTAGCCGTTGTTATGTAGGCCCATAACATAGCATAAACCTCTTCAGTCCATCTCCCCTTAGCTTCTTCTAACCTCTTCTTGATCCCATCAAGGATCGTTCTGTTCGTGACTTTGGTCTGACCGTTTACCTGAGGTCGTCCAGGAGAAGAGAAAAAATATTTAATCCGAACTCTCTCACAATACTTCTCCATGGAAGAATTTTTAAACTGAGTTTCATTATCCGAGATGAGGGTGTTAGGGAGGCCATATCTGCATATGATGCTCTTCTAGATAAATTGGAAGGTATTATGTTCTGTGATTGTGATCATCGGCTCAGCCTCCACCCACTTGGAGAAGTAGTCAATCGCTACTATAAAAAATTGGTAATTATTCACAACCCTCGGTAAGGGACCCACCAAGTCAATCCCCCATACTGTGAATGACCAAGGGGAATTGATTGATGTCATAGGTTGATGAGGTTGATGAGGGATATTGGAGAATCTTTGGCATTTATCACACGTCTTTATGTAGGCTGTAGCATCCTTGGCCAAGGTCGGCCACTAGTATCCCTGCGGGATAATCCTCTGGCCAAAGGTCTTCCTCCTATGTGACTGGAGCAAGAACCCTCATATACCTCTTGTAGGAAGCGGGGAACCTTTGTGGGATGAACGCATTTGAGGAGAGGTAACAAAAATCCTTTTTTATATAGGACATCTCCTACTATTGAGAATTTTGCAGCTTTGTACCTTAGTTTCCTCCTCTCTGGCTTCGATTCCGGTAGTTCTCCCTGGGGGTCCATTCATGAGTCCCCCAGGTTCAAGTTGAGGCAAGGGTTGTGTACCTCTTCTTCCTCAATGGTCGGTTTGAGCACGATCTCGATTGGTACTATCCTTCTGATGTCTGTCCTTGTTGCTGAAGCCAACTTTGCCAGTGCATCTGTCTGGCTGTTATTTTGTTGAGGTACCCTCTTCATCTTCACCTCCTCAAAGCCTTCCAGCATTATTCTTACCCTCTTTAGGTATCTGGACATCCTTTCATCCTTGGTCTCATAAACTCCAAACACTTGGTTAATAACTAACCTCGAGTCGTTATTAAGTAGGAGTCGACCAATCCTAAGGGTCTTTGCCAATGAGAGGCCTGCTATCATAGCCTCATATTTTGACTCGTTGTTTGATGCCTTGAAGTTGAACCTTAGTGCATATTCAACGTTGGTACCATCTGGAGCTGAGAGTATCAACCCTCCACCGCTTCCACTTTCGTAAGAAGACCCATCAACGAAGAGGTTCCATACGTCTTCATTCGAAGAGAAGGTCCCCTTGAAGTACACAGGCCTTTGCACCCCAACGTCTTCCCATACTATGGATGCACTTATAGCTGACTCAGAGACTTCTAGATAAACATACAACTTCTCTCCCACTATAGGCCAAGATAAGAGCAAGGGAGATCGAGGTAGGACTTGAGCTGAGTAAAATCCTCATCACACTCTTTGTCCCATTTGAAGGCCTTTCTAAGCACATTAAAGAACGGAAGACACTTGTCTGTCGCTCTGGAAACAACTCTGTGAGTGCAGCTACTCTTCCAGTGAGCCTCTGAATGTCCTTGATACTTCTTGGTGTCTTCATGTCAAGCAAAGCCTTAATCTTCTTAGGGTTCACCTTTATTCCCCTCTGATTGACAATGAATCCAAGAAATTTCGCAGCTCCTACCCCTAAGACACACTTCGTGGGATTGAGTTTCATTCTGTGCAAGTCCATGGTATCGAAGGTCTTTTCCAGGTCTGCCACGTGAGTGCAGGTCTTTAAGCTCTTCGTCAACATATCGTCTACATACACCTCCATAGTCTTGCCAATTTAATTTTCAAACATCTTATTCACAAGACGTTGATACATTGCCCCTGCATTTTTTAAGCCGAAGGGCATTACCTTATAGTAATATGTCCCCTTGTCGATGATAAATGATGTTTTCTCTGAGTCTTCAGCATCCATGAAGATCTGGTTATAACCTAAATACGCGTCCATGAAGCTCATGAGCTCATGTCTTGCCATGGTATCTACCACCTGATCAATCCGAGGTAAGGGATAACTGTCTTTTGGGCAAGTCTTATTCAGGTCAGTGAAATCTACGCATATCCTTCATTTTCCATTGGCTTTGGGTACAATGACGGCATTTTATAACCACTCCGGGTATATGACCTCCCTGATAAATTCTACCTCTTCTAACTTTCTTACCTCTTCTTTGATAACGTCATACTTCTCCCTAGAGTAAACTCTTCGTCTTTATTTGATTGGCTTAACACCTTTTACCACGTTGAGTTTGTGGCACATAACCTCCGGGTCGATGCCAGGCATGTTCGCGTGGCTCCAAGCGAAGACACTCTGCCTTTTCCTCAAGAAATTTATCAGCTCTTCCTTGATCTCCGCTTTTAAGGCCTTACCGACCTGGACGTTTTTTTCGATTAGTCCTCATTGAGGACGATGGATTCTACCTCTTTTGCGGCCTCTCCTTTCTTCAACTTCGTTTCAATCTCTAGGGTCAAGTGTATCAAGGCTATATGTGGTTGTGGCCTTCTTATGGGCTTCTCTCCCTTCAGCTGAGTTGAAGTAGCATTCCTGCGCCGAGGTCTGGTCCCCCTGCACTTCCCCAACCCTATAGGGAGTCGAGAATTTTAGCATTTGGTGGACCGTCGACGGCACAGCTTCAAACTCTTTAAGGGCTACTCTTCCTATGATGAGGTTATAGACCGAGAATACATTTTTGTCCATAACGAAAAAATTGATCTTTTGGGTCAACCTCTTAGGCCACTCGTCTCCCATTCGCACGTCCATCTCATACAGGCCCAATGGATGGACCTTTTCGCCGTTGAAGCCCATTAACGGATGATGATAGGGTACCATCCTAGTTTTGCAAAGGCCTAGGCTTTTGAAACAAGGCGAGAACATCACATCTTCTTAACTTCCTTCATCTACGAGAATTCTCTGTACCTTGTATCCATGCACTCTTGTTGTAATTACCAAAGGGTCATTATGCGGACCTAAGATACCTTTGAAGTCGAGTCGGGAGAACCTGACTATAAGAGTATCCATATCCACTTTCTTTATCTTCTGCTTGGCCTCTGAAGATGCCAGATTTACCACCTCTACTTTGGCCACTGACTTGGCCTCTGTCACGTGAGCTTTTCGATCAGCCACTTCAGATCCACCCCCTACGAGTCCTCTGCATATGTTGATAACACCGAAGGAGATCATACCAACCCACTTCGCTGGGGTATTATCGTCTTTTGGTGGGAGGTCTAGATCGTCTTCATCATCACCATCTGAGTCGTCGTCTCTTCTTGATGGATTATTATCTCGACATCTGTCATTTCTCTTCTTTTTAGGGTCATCTCTTCCCCTCCTAGGAGCCTTACCATCAACATAATTCCTTAAATTTTTAGATTTTAACATCTTCTCGATCTCATCCTTTAAGGTGAAACACTTGTCTGTCACGTTGCTATGGTCTTGGTGGAACTCACACCAAAAGTTCTTGTTCCTCTTATGCGAAGGAGCCTTCAGCTTCTCTGGCCATCTCACAGACTGATCATTCTTGATATCATTGAGGATGTGTTCGCAGCTCACAGTTAGAGGGGTATAGCGTGCAAACTTATCGTCAGCTGACCTCTTCTTTCCATCCTTCTTTCTTTGGAACTTTCCATTGCCACTGTCGCTCTCATCCTCTTACTTTGCGGCCATGGCCTCTTCAGTATTCATGACCTTCCATGCAGTTTCCAAAAACTCTGCCATGGACTTGGAAGGGTCTTCTGCAAGTTTCCACAATAACTTCCCTTTCTGGAGACCTCCTATGAGGGCGGTCATAGCTATATTCTCTTCGTAATCTTCAACCTGTAGTTTTTCTTTGTTGAATCTTGTAATGTAGTCTCTTAGGCTCTCATTCTTCCCTTGTTTGACATATAGCAGATGAGTGGTCTTCTTTTGAGGTCTTACCCCAAAATAGAAATTGTGTATGAACCGTTCATCTAAATCCTTAAAGTTCTCTATTGAGTTCTTCGAAAGAGAGGTAAACCAGATATGTGCAGCTCCCATCAAAGTCCTGAAGAAGGCCCGACACTTTATCTCATCTGGTATTGAGTAAATGTCCACCACAGACTGGTACATCTTAATATGATGTACAAGGTTGGTGCTACCATCATACTTGGGAGATACCGTAGGTGGATTGAACTTGGCAATGATTGGGAAGCTCACTATCTTAGCCACAAATAGAGAACCCTCTTTGTAATGGGTCTCGACTTTTGGTGAGGTCTCATATCTTCTCTTCAAGGCGTTAGATGAAGTCATTACATGGTCTCGCAACGTCGGCCTAGCCGAGGTTGTCTCCAACCACCTCTAAGGGGTGAACTGAGGGTTCCCCAGTCGCAGCACAACATCGGATGTTGACCTCCTCTTGATCCCCTATCCCGGCCTTAATGGGGTCGGTCATGCCGGGGTCGGCCGATGTTCCCTATCACCCCTTGAGAGCCAGCTGAACTTCGTGACCTGGAGAACCTCTGCCTCAGGTCATTTACTGGGCCAAGACTTTCAAAGGCTGACCCACTACTTAATCGATCAAAAGCTGACCCACTTTCCTGGGCACCTTCACCTCTTCTGCCTCCATAACCTATGATCTACTGGATAGGACGCACTGTGTTATTTCAAACCTCATACGACTCCCAAAAATCTTCTGGAATGTCTTTTGCCTCCATATCGTCTTACCTATCCTCAGGGCAAGGGTGTCCTTGCCTCCCCATACGTAAACGCCTAGGGTCAGCAACGTCCATCCTCCGTTGAGGCATTGGTTGGTCTTTTAGTGGTGCCTGGAGTGGTCCCCTGACTTTAGGATGGGGTTGAGAAGACTCTAGAGTAATCATCTCCGGTGAGACCCCAGGTGGCCTCATTATATTTTAAATGAACTGGGCAAATTGCTCCTCTTTATCGCTTGCTACGTCGCTGCCAAGGACTTCAAGGTGTCTGCCACATCAGCCATTTCGGACTGGGGTGGTCCCTGGCTGGAACTAGGCCCTCCAGCACCAGTTGGTGGAGGAGGTGGTAGTAACTTTGGTGCCATGTGTCAAAGCTGTAGAGCTTATGAAGAAAATGAGCTTAATACCTTAAGGAACCTCTTTCAATGGTGAAACATCTCCACATAAGGGGTGAGGCCTGGTTCACCACCAGAGTATTCGATGAGGTTAAGAAGAAAAAGAGGAAGAGATAGCTTCTCGTTCCCACAGACGGTGCCAAAATGATGATGCTGGAAATAGCACCACCCTTCAAGGTGTTTGTAAGCTTATATCAATGTTTAATAATGGAAACACAAGAGTATATTAAATATAAGAGATAGAGAGTGGAAAAGAGGATGAACACCAATATATAAGTGGTTCAGACAATTAGGCCTACGTCCACTGTGCAAGTGAGTGATTAAATTCACTAGAATAAGGCACTAACGGCCATGGATACAATCTCTTAAGCTTCCTCTCTAACTGTATAATTGGACAGAGTTTCAGCTAGGGTTGTAATTTTCGGATCCTTCTCAAGGTAGGAGAAGACAAGTATATATAGTGTTTTGGGGGGTGTAATGTACCCCCCATGCATGCAATGAGCATGTGTGTGTTGATCTAGCCAATCTAATGAAGACATCTGTCACTATCACATGTAGAGAACGATGATTAAGTATTCCCCCACGTGAGGGGATTGATTCGGTTACAACTGATTTTGTCCACATGTTCTTACCCTTGCATACACCTCTCAATGCTCGTCTGTCTTAGCTTGATACCAAACACATCTTGGGTGAGTACGAGGTTCTTGGAGTACGACCCTTGATTTGTCAGGGATCAATGTTCCATGAAGACCTCGACCAGGATGTCCGGCCGAGGTTGGGTATGAGGTGTAACGTTGGCTGAAGCCGATGATGACATGGTACTTGTTGATTGATCTTATAAGTCTTTTGCTGGTATCAGATGATACTCTTAACATCGACCGAGGCCAACACCATGCATTTTTGGTCATATGCAGGGCTCATTTGAGGTGATGCTGGCAACGTCGGCTGTGGCCGACCCTATACAAGTTGAGCCCAAGTGCCAAGTTAATCTCAGTTGATACAATGTAACATCGGCCTGGGACGATATTGTGGATGGATGTCTGAACCCAGATATAAGCCTTGATGATGAGGTTATTTCAACGTCTGCCAA
This sequence comes from Sambucus nigra, assembly GCA_949130495.1. Lineage (NCBI taxonomy): Eukaryota > Viridiplantae > Streptophyta > Magnoliopsida > Dipsacales > Adoxaceae > Sambucus > Sambucus nigra. The sequence goes on along the minus strand of OX422220.1, from coordinate 47,141,058 downwards.
AGCCGACCTTGTGAGGTACGGTATTACTGGCGATCACTATGAGCCTCTACCACATCGATTGCGAGTCAGGCCGAGGTTAGTGTCTCTGAATGGAAAGGTGCACTTTGGGCATATCAAGTATAATATTAAACTATAATAAGTTTGAGTGTAAAAACAACTAAAAGGGTATACTATATAATTTTAAAATGTTTTAAGAATAATGTTGTTCTTTATTTCCATTTTGATTTGGATTTAGTGACAAGAGACAAAATGGCTTTATTTGATCTAAATAATTTGTGAAATACTTGGAAAATTGGTCAGGGGGTTATGTATACATTTAAAACTTGAATTTAAACTTTAAAATGGATTTTCTCGAGATAATACTTTCCTGGCATCCAAGTACACTGATGTAATATACCATTTAGTTCATAATTACAAAATAAAATTTTTGAAAAAAAATCACATTTTTCTAATTGAAGACGTGCCCTCATGCGCTAAGTCAAATAATTCACACGCCTGGTTTGACCCTCACTCACGCACGTGTCACCCGCTCATCTTTAACCTTCGACCATTTGACTTTAGGATTTTGAAACATTGACCTTAAATTTGAGACGTTTTATAAATCTATTTGAGTTGACTCGTGACTGAAAATTGCATAACTTTTGAAGAGGAATCCAGTTGTATTGGTTTCAAGAATTTTGGTGGGATAAATTGAGCTATTGAGTTTCAGGAAAAATGGCAAAATTTTGAGTCAACATAATTGACTGAAAGCCATGATTGTTCTTTCGACATCATAAGGGTTTTGTTCTATATTGAAAATATTGCAAAACATGCCTGGTTTGATGGATTTTTGACGAGTAAAACTATTGAATTTATTTTTCGGAGTTAAGCATTCTTACAATGAAACAAGATTAATGAAAGTCATTCTCCAAAGTTCGCAGATCGTAGGTTTTGAAATGGAAGGAAAAGAGAGGGAACAATTATTTTATGGTAGAGAACAAATTTATAGTTATCAAGAAAAATTATTATGCTTGTGTAATGAATATCAAAATGAGAGTCGCATTTCTCTACGACTATGTAAAAATGCCGTATTTACAAACATGCTCCTAGGGCACACAACCAACAAAAACTTTTCATTTTGGGTGGCATTTACATAATTACCCTCCGAATAAAATGCAAAGACTTCAGACAGGTGTCGATCTCTGACCAGAGGAGAAATCCTCTTAATCCTAAAGAGCATGAAGACTTGTCAATTATCAACAGCGGGACAGAGTAAAAAATCCCAGTGACCTAAAGAAGCCCTAGGACTTTGGGGGAAATTATGGGGATAAGAATTGCAATCTCACATGCTCGACCACATGCACTCAAGACACATGCGCCTATAATTAATTAAGACTCCAAGTTAGATAAGAATCCTTCAACTCAATATAATGGTTGATCATGATAAAGATAAGTTACATATCTTAGGGATAGCTATGAAAGGGTCTCAGTAGTCTCCTAAGTTGCCTTATAATTGTAAATCCTCCCCACGTGAGAGGGGCATGTATTATTGTAACATTGAGTAATAGGCCATTGGGCCATAAATACCCTAGTTTGATACCATGCTAAATATTGGAGCATCCAACCCAAAACCAATTGGTTCACTTGAATATTGGAGCATCCAATCGAAAACTAATTTGCAATGGGTGGAGGGGACCCATGATCTTATATATTGTTATGAAAGGATTTAATTTTCCCATGTGGGACATTATATATAAAAAATAATAAACTTACTCAAAAAAACAACAAGATTTATATGTAGGTTCTATAATAAAATAGAACACATTGCATACCCAATGTTAAAACTGCCACTATCATTGTCCATGAACTCTGCTACAAATTTGATGATGAAATTACTGAAACATTGCTCACACACTCTTATTGCAAATATTCAATGAGTGGTTGTTTGTAACAAACCTCAAATTTTAATATTATAGTTGATCAAGTTCGAATACTAAAATATGAAAAATGCTATAATTTAAAATATCATTCTTAGCATGTGGACGAAATATGATACATTTAAAAAAAATCCAGCAATATAAGATACGAGATATAATAGTAAGAATTTTCAGCAAGATAAAAAGTCCAACTACAAAAATTCCTTCAGTAATCCAATAATACAAAAGTCTTAGTACATTATCCCAAATCCAACTTTGGAGTCACAAGAGGCTCACAAATCCAAATGTTGTCTCATATAAAGTATAAAATATAAAGGAAACTAAATCGTAAATAAAATAAATCTCCAAACTCCACCTTGATAAGCACCCAAAAGTTTTAAAATCATACCCAAAAAAGGATGCTTTTTAATTGCTATTTCTCTATAAAATTGGCCTTACGGCTACATTTGTTTATCTTATGGGTGAATTTGAATTTGCAGTGTCAAATACATTATATCAAGTCCAATGTGGCAATGATGCAGTCAAACAAGCCTAAACTCAACCCCGTTACCAAATACCCAAGCCAACACCATTTCCCTAACCTTTCATAATTTCCCGTGTGTTCATTGTATTTGTATTACTATTTTATACATATTATTTTGAGATCTTTTACATATTTTTAGTATTTTATTTGTGTGAGTATCATTTTAAATATAGTAATGTTTATGTGTTTTATATTAGTATATTAGTATATATATACTAATATACTAATATAAAACACATAAACATTACTATATTTAAAATGATACTCACACAAATAAAATACTAAAAATATGTAAATATATATATATATATATATATATATATATATATATATATATAGAGAGAGAGAGAGAGAGAGATAAATAGATAGACATTATTAGAATTACACACATAATAATGTATTATGTATGTATATTATATATTAAGGTATGATGCATATAAATATTAAGAATGAATAATTCTGAGTCAAAAAATAAAAAAACAGAATTTAAAAAACACGATTTTGTTGTTTTCCGAAAAATTTGATTATAACACAAAAATATTGTAATTCAGTATTTAAAAGCAGGTGTGCCAAACGCAAATTCTTATCACAGTTGTATTTAAACAGAAAAAACATAATTATAATTGATAACCAAGCGGGACCTTAATCTCTTTATTACGATTTGCCAAATAATAGAACCTGATTAACCATTTGAATCACAATAGAATTCATATTTCATGATATTAATGGTATAAAGAACTAACCATTTAAAGTGGTTGGGCTAAAAGGAAAAAAAAACCTATGTCCACGGTTATGCATTGCCTTGCCTTTGTTTAAGTGTGTCCTTGTTCCTTGGATTCAGGGATTACAATGTATTTATATCCCATGAGAGAGTACAAAAGTTGGAATATCAAAGTATGGAATGCCTTTATAAATTAGGCATTTACATGTGTACAATGTTAATAATGTATACAACTGATGGCGCTTTACTTACCAAGTTGGTTGATCTTCCTGCTGTTAGTCGGGCTTCTTAATATGTTGGTCGGCATTCTTGGACTTGGTCGGCATTCCTGGACTTGGTCGGCATTCCTGGACTTGGTCGGGGGATTACTCCTTGCTAACTAGGATAGATGCCACTTTGGATAACAGGTGTTCATTTCTGACATAAACAGAAGCCCCCAATGTTTCATGCTTGTATTTTTTTTATGAAAATGTGTAATATTTAGCCCTAAAGTTGCTGGGATAACAATTCTGATGCTTAGTCGGTTACCGACTTCCCATACTTGTGAAATTATTGACTTAATTGATGGCACATAACGCATTTGGAATTTTTGTAATTATCCAATGTTTTGACGAATCATTTTTTAGCAGATATGTCTTTTTTGGCTTAGCCGCCAACAGTTCAATCGACGCTCCCTTTAATCATTACCCTCGCCGATTTTTGAGCCAATCTATAAAAGGTGGGAAAAATCACAATTGTCTTCTACCTCAAACCTTATGAGTTTCTGCTACTATCTTCTTGAGCTTTATGTGAAACCGTTTCTTTTGTCCTTCAATTCTTGTTGAATCCTTAAATCCTTGTAAGAGTCTTCTCTTCTCTTGTTTTCTTTTCTTCATCTTTGAACATGGTTTACTCAGTAGCTTCTCTAGAGGAATTTAGGAATGAGTGGAATATCCCTTCTGGGTGGATTTGGAGCTTCCCAGTCTTTCTACGAATCTTTTTTCTTTGTTTGAAGGCCATTGGCTCCCTTCTATTTTATTGCTGTGTGTATGGGTTCACTTTACCCCAAACCCATTTTGCGTTGAGTTTTGCCAGTATTTTGACGCAGTCCCTGCTAGAATAGCTCCCAATACTTGGAGAGTAGTTAATGGGGTTTATAGGTTAAATAAGGTTCATAGAACCCGTATAGGAATCCCAGAGATCATGTTTTGTTATAAGTGGGTCAAAAGTGACAAAACTTATTATTTAAAGACTAGGGTTGTAAATAATGCTTTATATGTTAATCTTCCTCACTCTAATAGGGATTACTTCGACATTGGAGTGATAGAAAAAAATTGGCATTATACCCCTCTACCAAGGGGTGAAGTGTACAATGGGCCAAAATACCCTTAGGAAGGCCATGGGATAGGTTGTTTTAAATTTTTATGTGACTTTGTTAACAACTCTTGTTGAATATTTTACATATTATTGATACTAACTTTTATTTGTTGACTTTGGTTGCAGTTGATCGAAAGAGAAAGTGTCCCAAGGAGGGTGATATCAACCTCAGGGAGTTAAAGTTTATTTGGGGTATTCATCAAAAGATAGGGTAGGATCACAATAGGTCTGCATCATACTCGTTGGAGTACAAAAATACCATCACTTCTTTTGTTGCTCTACCAACTATTATTTTTCCCTCCTCAGTAATTGATCTTGATCAAGACCCTATCTCTACTTCATCTGCCACTGCATCTGGTAGTGGTGAACTTGTTGTTGACCTATCCTCTTCCATCGATTCATGTTTGCCCCTTGACACAACCATGAGGAAGAGGAGATTTCCCAACATCTTCAGTGATATTGCTACTACTGGTTCCATTGAGCAGGCTGCTGGTGGGGCCACAAATAAAGGAGAAGATGGGAAGAAGTCCCCCAGCTGAGAAAAATGATGAAGCCCCGCTCAAGAGGCTGAAAAAATGTCTTCCTTTTATGCTGGTTGAAGGATCTTTTGCTAACGCCGACCAATAAGGGTTGGTAAATTTACCTGATTCTGGCTCACCAGTGGCCATTGGCCCTGGTTTGGCAAGACAATTAATAAAGTCTTTGTGACAACTTGCCTAATTAAATACCGGGTGATCAATCATTTATTAAATTAAATCAGAATATCCAGTTGGTTCAGATTATGCATCACTACAGAAAACTTTATTATTAAATACTAACCACGTAATAGTTAAAAAGGTTGATGTCCAAATTGTATCTCTTAATTAATATAAAACTAGGTTAATGAGATAGCTAAACATTCACCATTCACATCAATCTCACATGATCAGAAATAACTGCAATAATAAAAGTGACCGGAGTAAACACTTCTAGCCTAACTCCCAAAATACAATAATCCAACAGAAATAAATCAACAATTGAAAGAAGTAAATGACTAAATTCAAAATCTCATAATAACTGAATAGAAAAGGGGTAACATGCCCTAACTGATGGAATAGCTCAAAAAGAAGAAATGATGGAAATAAAGGCATCCACTACGAAGGTCATGTAACTTCCACAACATCTACAGCTCGTTGAGTGAATAGAACTCCTATGCTTGTTGTCCGTGTGGCTGGGCACCTAAAATAATTTGACAAGAAAAGAGATTTGTAGAAAACGGGTCAGAGTCCAGGTTGAAAACAGTTTAAAAATAAACAAGTGCTTAAAATGAGTTAATTTCACATATATTAGTAATGTTATATTATCGACCTCACTTGAGATGCTCACCTCTCATCTAATGTGTACGCCTAACGTACCATCAAACTCCACTAGTTATTTCTCGTCTAACATCTAATCATAGCCCACTATCATTCCCATGTATTTCCCTCGCAATATACGTAATACCTATAATTAATTTCTCTTTAACAAGGATAAGCGCTTTTTTAATATAATACAATTAAAATGTTCACCAACTTATTTCACTTCATATGTCATTACTATTCATGTTTACTTAATTCACACAGTAGGTAGTATCACAAGTATATATATAAATACACTCCATTATATATATACAATACTGCCCCACGAGACACAGTTGCAGTGCATGCATACTCTGCTATCATGTCCTAGTGCATTGTTCCTGCATAAAGGACTATATGTTCAATCTCTCGCGAACCATCAAAATAAACACACATATTGGAGACGAACATAGTTCCAAGCCAATGGGCTACGCACATACTTGTGCACCCGTACGACCATCATCACTATCATTCTCATAGATAGCCCGTACCTAGGTTATATGCTCTAGTGGTACAAATCAAAATCCCACCCGAAGGCTCCTCAAGGCATGATCGTCCACAACGCACAACCTCTACCTGATAGCTAGCAGCGTAAGTATGTTATATACATAATAGTTCAATCAATAAGTATTCACACAACTTATTATATTCAATAAGTATTCATGCAACCCAAGTTCCCAAATTTATATGTAGTATTATCGTCTCTACTATTCACAATACTTCAACCGTACGATTTATCTCTCTATCGTATATACTCTTTAAGTCTCCCTCACTCCAACACATTCCCTTAGTAGTTACACAAATCTTATCACTACTAAATTATGAAATGAAGCTACTCCATAATAACGTAGGTCCTATTCTCTCACTTGAAAAAACCTAGAAGGATTTTTAACTCGTCGGGTAAAAATTTGAATTTCTGAAATCTCGTTAGAACATGGGGATTCTCGTTAGAACCGAGGTCGTTCGAATGAGGTCGTTCAAATGAAAATCTCACTTTGAATGAATCCTAAAATCTCGTTAGTAATCTCGTTGGAATTCTCGTTCAAATGAGGACGTTCAAACGACCTGGGTATGTCTTCGAACGAGAATTCTGAGATTATCTTCTACCTCCCAAACTTTGAATTACACCCTCTTACATTATCCAACATCGATGCTAATTTATCTCAATACAAGGTGAAAGGTTCTAAATCATCTCCCTAAAGGATTAGGCCCTCTTTACCCCATTTTTAACATCAAATCCTTAGAATTATAATAGGGATTAAGATCAATTCCTCAAATCTTTAAAAGCTCCAAATTCATATAGCCTCCATTAACAACGATTTAAAACCCAAATTTAATTTCGTGAAATTAACATATAAAATTCAGATTTATCATACCCAGAGCATGGTTATTAAACTACATGCAAACCTATACTCCCAATTAAAGATTAATACTCAATTTCAGTCCCAAATTCATAATATCATGATTAAAACATTAATTAATCTAGCATGGACATTATATACTTTAAAATCAAGAAAGATAAACACTTGCCTCTTTGTGAACTTCTAATTTGTTGAATGAAATTGGTAGAAAGGTGATCCTCTCTTCACGATCCACACGTTGGTATGATTTTTGGTGCGAGAGCTCGAGTCTATCCCAGGCCACCTATGGAGTTCTTTTTCTTCCTTTTTGGTTCTCTCTCTCTCTCTCTCTCTCTCTCTCTCTCTCTCTCTCTCTCTCTCTCACACACACACACACACACACACACACACACACTTAGGTTTGAAAACTGACAGATAACTTATTACCCACGTACACTTCCCTTTTAATTTTTTATTTTCATCCCCAAAATTTCAAAAGACCAAAATACCCCTACGTGGGTGTCAGTTTGGCCTAAATTGTCCCGAAATCCAAATAAAACACTCGAGTAGAGTTTTCTGACTATCTCGACCCTTTTGTACTCATCGGCGCACTCAAAATGATCATACGAGTTATAAAAAATAAATTATCTTTTAACCCAATAAAGTAATACCGACACGATACACACCGGCGTCCCAACCAAGTGTATTGCAATCGTCATATTTTTCACTCCCAACCATAATAATATTTTCATAATCATATATTACTTTACTCTCTAAGTAATATTAAACATAATTATCATCAATAAATACTAACTCTCGTCACACTAGTAATTATTAAATTTAAATCTGGATTAAATATATATAAATTTTTTTCATTTAAATTAATTAATCCTAATTCCATAATTAAAATAAAATCCCTAAAAAAATACGGGGTATTACAGTCTGGTACACTTCTAGACCACATGGGTGCTACTTCTACAATGCCCTGATTTAGAATTTCTGAAAGGGCTGCCCAAAGCCTTGCATTAGTAAGTATTGTAACTTCTCTTGCTTTTTACTCATTTCTTTGTTATTTCTTGTACTAACTTGCTTTGATTTCTTTTTGTAATTTTTGATCGATTTCAATAATATGCTGGAAAAGGATGATGTTCCGTGTTCTTCTTCAAATGAAGTTGAGGAGGCCTTTGATGAGCTTAAAAAGTCCTTGCTTGACTCCCAACAAGCGTTGGCTAACGAGAAAAAGAAGTGGGAGAACAAAATAAAGACTGTAGAGGGTTATGTTGTAGTTGCTTAGGGGCAGGTTGTCGAGCTGCAGAAGAAGTTGGGTGCAGAGAAGACCAAAAGGTTGAAGGCTAAGAATCTTCATTCAACAGGCTTGAGATAAATCAATGGGCGCCGCATCTGCTCAAATTGAGTTCGCCAAGAAGAAATGTTCCAAGGATAGCTGGTCGGCTGCCCTTACAGAGGTTAGCACTCCCTAAGACTCTGAGTTGTTTCTCAGGCATGATCTGGGGTCTCCTCCTAACATGGATGAGGAGATTGAGGATGATGGAGGGTCATATGAATCTACCTTTATTTTGGACTTTATTAACGAACTCCAGGAATCCGGAGTTGATTCTTTAATCCCCACTTCTGTTGAGAAAGTTACTCCATAAGTTACTCCACTATCTCTGCCCCTTCCCAAACTGGGGCCACTTCTAATAGAAAGAATGTGTAGACTTGTTTATCGAGCAACTTTTGTTTTTCTCTTTAATTATACTTTTCTTTTTATTTCATGCTGATGTACGTATAATCAACATTTTATCGATGAAAAGGAACATTACTTTACACTTGACTTCTTCTTTTATTGTTGATTGAAAATTTTTCTTTCTTTTTATAGTTCATGGATAAACTAGATTAATTCTCTTCAACCGATTCTGATCTTCTTTAAGGATATAGTGATATCTTTAAGGAAGGTTACTTGACTATAACCAAGGAAGAATTATCTAAGTTTCTCAAAGAGGATGCTTCAGATTAAGATAGAGAAGCCAACCTCTATTTGAAGTCTCTTCTTGATCGAGTAATGGCCAATAATGTGGATTATTATGAAATGATTGAAGAGCTTCAAGAAGATCATAAGGAGACTACAACTCTTTTACATGCTGATTATGAATAGAAGTACAAAGCTCTGAGTGAAGGTTGGGGTTTTGAGCAAAAGTTGGAAAACTATGCATCTTTCTTTAAGAGGTAGAAATTTCTGCTTAATCGTGAAATAGAGGAGGCTAGAGCCATTGCCAAGCTGGTGAAAGAAGAGAATAACAGTTTGAGGGATGAATTGAACTTATTGAAGGCTTCTTCTACTACTGTTGTTACTGCTGATGATGGGGTTTCTTTCTTAGAGATTGAAAATGCCAGATTAAGGGAAGAAGTGGAGACACTGAAGAAAACTAAGTCTTATTCATCTTCTCGAGCAAAAACTAAACCTGGCTGAGCTACTACTGATGAGGCTATGACATAGCAGACTCTTGGTAATCAAGCTAATCAGTTGAAGGAAAAAAAATTAGCCATTGCTGAGATGTCCCAGAAGATTCAAACTCAACCCGAGAAAATTTATACTCAATTCACCCAGTTACAAGCCAAAGGCGGAGTGTTAAAAAAGTTACATCATCAGGTTGATAGGTTAACCTTCCAATTCCATAAACAACCAAGGGATATTTGGATGGAGGGATACAATGAAGCTCTGGGTCATTTTGATGAATAGTTTAAGCAAGCTCAGAAGGAAGGTTACAAATGGGGCTGGACCAATTTCTTAACAGTGATGAAAGTGGAGCTAAACAACTCTCTTCGGAATTGGTATGATCCTGGTTTGTTGGACTATCAAGATCCCCCTTTTAAATTGGATGTTAATTAGATTCATGCCAACACAATTTTCCAGTGCCTGATTTCAAAATATGTAGGGGATTATGGCCTTCATGACGAGCTAGAGATTGTTCGACCTCCTTATTTATTAAATAGATCGAGTAGCAGTAATAGAAGAATGCTCCAAGACTTCAACTTTATCTATTCCCCTTACACATTGGATGATCCTCCAACAAGCATGAAACTAGTTTCCAGTTCTTCAAAAGATGAGGGGAAACGTCCCTTAAAATAAATTTTATTCCTGTAATTTAATTGTGAGCAGAATCATGTAATGACTATTTAAATAAATGCAATATATTTGATCAACTTATCTCGTTAATCTCTGAATACAAATGACTTCTTCTTTTTCATTAGTTCTATTGACAAACTTAAGCTACCAATGAGCTCATAGGTTTTACTAGTACACTTAGATTAAAATTCAAGTTTAGGACTAGTTACCCATGTATTTCCATAGGATCTACTAGTGTACCTAAATTTTTAGGTTTTGCATTAGTTACCAGTGGTGACTAGGAGTATGTGTCTACATTCCTTTTTAGGAATCTTCATAACGTTCTTCCTTCACTTTGCCCAGTTGGATAAAATATTGTTTATCCTTAACTTTAGTGGGATCAAATACTATTTTATCCTTGTCTTTCGTGACCAAGTTTCTTGAGGACTTAAAAACCTGCTTTACTTGGGTTTTTGTCCGCTGCCGATCAAGTTTTGCTTATGCCGAGCAACGTTCGAACATCAGTAATCAACTGCATTGTTGTTATTGCGAAGGACCTATTTTGGGCGCCGCTCAACGGTGTGGTTTTTGTCCGAGCTACTTTTTAAAGTTACAACTTTTTAAAGTTTGTTTGAGCAACTTTTAACCGTTGCCCATCAAGTATATAGTAGCGCGTTGCACTAGTACTCCCCAAAAATTAAAAAAAGAAATAGAGGAAATCATCATTTTTATTAATACTGAAATGACACGCGTATAATGTATTTCATTACATCACCGGTAATACTTCCTAAGATGCTCGGCATGCCATGGATTCTTGAACTCTTCTCCCTCTAATGTCTCAATTCTATAAGTTCCAGGTCCGACAACTGCTGAAATGCGATATGACCCATGACAATTAGCCTCAAGTTTATTGTTCTTCTGAATTACCTTCTTCAGCATATACTCTCCTTCCTTCAAGTTAGTTAGCTTCATTCGTTTGTTGTAGAAATGGGTTATTCTTTTATGGTACATTGTATTTCTTAAAGCAACATCCTCACGTACTTCCTCCAGCATATCCAAATCCAATCTTCGTATTAAATCACTTACAGGAGAGTTGAAGTTCAATACTTTATGGATGAGAGGCCCAATTCAATAGGTATTACTGCCTCAGTCCCAAATGCCAGTATGTATGGAGATTCTCCAGTCCCAGTTCTTGAAGTTGTTCGGTATGCCCACAGAACAGAGTATAAGTCATTAATCTAGTTTCCTTTGTCATCATCAAGTCGTCTTTTTAACCCATTAAGCAGAGTTATATTTATAACTTTAGTTTTCCCATTACTATGAGGATGACATAGAGTAGAATGCAACTTTTAGATATTGGACTGAGCACAATAAGCGATAAATTCTTCATTATCGAACCGCGTGTTATGGTCGGTAATGAAGGGATAAGGCAACCCATATCAGCAAATGATACTCTTCCAAATGAATTAGCATACCTTCTCGTATGGCATGTCCACCAATGGTTCTGCCTCCACCCATTTTGTAAAGTAGTCCACAACAACAACTAAGTTCCCGAATCTTCCTCGGGTGGTCGGTAATGGGCCGACCAAGTTATTCCCCAAATTACAAAAGGCCACGGTAAAGTGATTAGAGTAAGAGTAGCATATGGAGTCTTGCGAATGCTAGAATATCTTTAGCACTTGTCACATTTCTTAGAAAAGGCTGCACAATTCGCTTGTATAGTGGGCTAATAGTATCTATATTTACTAATCTGCTGCAGTAGTGTCTTGCCTGCTATGTGAGCTCCACAGATTCTTCATGCACCTCCTGGATCAGGTTTTGAATCTCTATTGCATGAATATAATGTTGTAAGCTAGCAGTCAACCCTCTCTTGTATAACACTCCTTTATGCAGCACATTTCTTGTTGCTTTGTACTTCAATTTTTTTGCATCAATTATCTCTACTGGAAAAGTTCCTTCTTCAATGTATGCTCTGATGGGATCCATACAAGACGGACCCATATCTACTGTGATAAAATTAATCATTGGGTCTTCATCTATACTCCATTTTGCTAGAATCTTAATGGGAATAGTTCTTTGGAGCTCAATTCTTGATATTGAAGCTAGCCGAGCAAGTGCATCTGCTCGGGCATTCTCCAATCTTGGTACTCTTCTTATCAGAATATCCATTAATTTAGCTATCACCTCCAATGCTTTAGATAGGTATCTAGTCGTCATATTTCCCTTAGCACCATATAAGTCAAATATTTGGTTCATTACCAATTGGGAATCACTATATGTTACCACTTGCTCGACGTTCAATGATTGGTCAAACTCAAACCCATAATGAGAGCTTCATACTCTGCTTCATTAATTTTAGCCTGGAACTGGAATCGCAGAGCATATTCAATATTAATCCCATCAGGAGTGTTAAGTATTATACCTGCTCCACTGCTGGTTGTACAAGATGATCGATCAACGTACAAGTTCCATAAAAAGAAATTATCATGAAGCACTTAGTCTGTAAGAATCCTGATTCGTATTGAATATTGCATATTTTCGCTCTTTATATTTATTCATTCTAGCACTTTTACGATCCTAAATGCCTATATTTATGCTCATTAACCAAAAAACCTTGGATTTGAATATATACATGCTTTGTAGGGGTAAATTGTGCTTCTGTAGGTATTGGAACGCTAAAAGTGAGGATACATTGCATTTCAGAGAAGTTCCATCACCGAACGCTACTTCAAGGGCATTTTAGTCAATTCACATTTCTTCTCCAGCTGATGAATATTCCACAAATTCATAGTTCATTGAGTTAGCGTCGCGTGGTCATAAACGGTGCAACGTTTGGAGTTCGAATGAAGAAGATATGGCCGTTTCCGTTTACAACCATTTCCCCCCTCTTCATGGACCAAAAGTTGCCTGAAACAGAGTGCCGGTCGACTGGCCTTGGGCCCCCAGTCAATCGCGGTTTGAATTTAAGCATATGAATTGGGACAGAAGGTTTGGACCTGCTCGATCGATGGTCTTGGTCGATCGATCGATCCTTCCAGATATTTGCCAATTCGGTTCCTTTTCTTTTCTTTTCCCGTTTCTTTTCTATTTTTATTCCACTTACTATATAAACCATTTTGTTTTATTATTTAGTAGATAATTATATTTAGATAGTTTTAGGTTAGGGTTTGGGGGTTAAGAGCTCTTTTCTTCTTCCTCTCTTGGTTTGACACCTATTAGGGTTTTGTAGTGGTACTTTCATCTTCCCTCTCCATTAATATAATTGTATTTCATTATTTTCTTGCTTTATAGTTAATTTACTTGCTTTCATAATTAGGTTTACATGTTTTCATTTACTTGCTTTGTAGTGTAGATTTATTGTGTTTATTTATCGCTTTCATTTATCGCGTGTTTAATATGCTTTCTAGCTAAGTTAGTCTAGGTTGTGTCGGATTGAACTCATTTCGAGTTGACATGTTGCTTTGCTTTGGTGATGGATTTTATGGGTCTATTTCGAGTGCGTTGTCCTAGTTATTACGACTAGGAGATTTGACGGGGCATATCATGTATGTTTTGTGCTTACGACCTTGCGTGCGTAATTTTCGGGGTATTTGTTGAAACCAAAATCATATTAGGCTTTTATGTGAATTTAGGGGCGTGACAACCCTTGATTTAATTAATTGTCAAAACGAGACACATTTGTAATAACTCATCGACCCATGTAGCCATTTTATACTTATTAACTCAGGTGAGGGATATTTGACACAACGTACAGTTTTTACTCTCTTTATTTATCTAGCTTTATTTTCCCTCACCTAGATTAATCATTTCCCTTTCTGCATCTTTTCCTTTTTGTTCATATTTATCTATTACACTTTTATTTCTGAAGTACTAAACCAAATAATATTCTAGCAACTCGTCTCTATGAATTTTTGATACCCGACTTACTGGTACACTTGTATCGCAAGTGCAGTCGTAATTTTGGTTTTTGTATTGAGGCGGTGAACAGAAAACAACGATCGGCGCTTGACGCGCGCCGCTTTTCACCCTCGCCCAAAATGGCATTTTTGTCGGGGATGAGTTTGTTTTAGAATTTATTTGATTTAGTATTTCGTTGTATTTTCTTTCTATTTGTATTATTTGTCTAACATTTTTGTAGGACTTCTACATTTAAGCGCCAAGAAACGCTTGAATTTCCTGCGCGCATCTACTTTGTGGAATTCGCCGCTTCGAGCCATTTTTGGGGTAAGCTTGTCTTATTCCAATTCTTTCGGTAATCATTATTTTAATTCTCAAAATTCCCATAATCCGTTGACTTTCGGTCAATACTTATAGTCCCAAAAAATTACAAATTCAAATATGACTTTGGGCGAGTATAGTGAAAGTCAAAACTTGGGTTATTGGAATTTTGATGATTATGATAATGATTTTGGGCCTCTAATTCCTTATAATAGGAATTTTGAAATTAATTGCAATAATTTTTAAAATTCCTATAATAATTAGTTTAAGTTTAAGTCCGAAGGTAATTTTCAAAGTTCGTAATTTCAAGTATCCGCGCCTCGACCTATGACTTTCGGTATGGGCTTGCGTATGCTTGAGAATGAGAAAATTGAAAATTGTTATCGGGAAGAAAAATTTCGTTGGGAACATGAGTTGGATTTATTATTTGAATCCGACGACGATTTTTCTTTCAAGACTTTTGAAGTCGAAGAATGTTTTGAGCCAAATGAGGACTTTGTGCCTACTTTGGAACAAATCATTGTCGACTTTGCCCATTGCGTAATAGATATTGAAAGTGAGGATGAAAATGACGTAATATCTATTTGCAATGAAATGATTTTCTTTGACCCCCAAAGAAGAACATTTTATTGAAAATGATTTTATTTCTTTCGAAACTGAATCTTCAAGCGATGATGATGCTTCTCTTGAGTTTGAATTTCTTTCCTCCCCATTTTTGTTTTCTGTTATCACACAGTAAGAAGTACTCAACGATTCGATTCAAACATTAATATTTTAAACCTTTTCGCCGATGAGGAGTACTTGCTCGAGTCGCCTTCCACGATCGCATCTTTGCCTTTGTGTGCACCACCTCCCATTCCAATTTCAAAATCCTTGGGAGGATATTCGGCTTTTCTCTGTCCCGACATGTTTTTGTCACCCGTTTAATCCAAATCCCCACTCGTCCCTCCAAAACTTTTAATTGACGATGGCTCATTTCTTCCGCCTTACACATGCCTTCCGTTGTTCAAACGGAATTCATATTTTTCGGAAGGCATGCTTGAGAGTGAGGGTACACCGATTATCCTCCAAAGTCAAATCGTTTTCACGGTGGACCCTCAACTATTTAGACTTCTAGTGTACAGTTAGTGTGAAGCCTAAATACTAGGTTGTATATAGTTAGCTTTTTATTCTTTCTTCCTTTTTAGTTTTTCTTTCTTTTAATTTAGTCTAGTGTAATTAGTTAACTTTTTGATATTTGTTTTTGCTGAGCACGGTACTAAATTGCTTTGTAGATTCTTTGGACTGGTTCTTATGGGGATCGCTCTAATTTTGGGTAATATCGCCCTTTTCCTCTCTTTAACTTTATTCTTAATTCACATTGAGGGCAATGCCAGGTTTTAAGTTAGGGGGTGTGGGATATTCTATCCATTTCTTCATTTAGCCCACGTTTTCTCTCACATGTTAGTTACTTAGTATGCTTTTCTTAGAAAAATGCAAAATTTTCAAAAATATTTTCTCTCTTTTTTCTCCTTTATTGGGCATTTTGCCTTTGTTTCAGATGATAAATTTCAATAATTGCCCGATCCAATATACAACCCAATGATGCATGTTCTCGATTTTAGAAGTTATTAGACTTTAGTCATCATATCATTATTTTATGAATAACTTCATGAATTAAACCTTAATCCCATGAGCACATGCACTTTTCTTGTTCTATTGATTTGGTTTAAGATTTTTATAACTCGATAATCTTTTGTCACATTGTATATACTTGCACCGAGTAAGCTTTGTACCTTTCATCGTTTGTGAGTGTATACACTATTATTTCCTCTTTAAAAACATTACAGTCGTTGGTAATCTCACTATTCTTTAATTTGATCGTTCATTAATTGAGTTCATTCTTGAAATGTATTACTTGAGCATGATTTTTAAAGTTTGTTTTGACTCGAGAATTGTGTAAACTTTATGAAATGATCATAGGCCATCTTTGTTAAATCACCCATATGACCTTGACCTCACCTTTTATATGGTCCCTAGTCAACCCCTTTGAGCCTAAATATAGCCCTTCATTTCATAACCCAAAATCCCATAACCAACTCCAAATTGGAGTTTAAGCCATATATATATTACCTTCCATACCTTTGTTTTGGAATGTTACTAGGGATTGAATGATGTCGGTTGCAATTTAGGCATGTGAGAATGAGAAAAGTAAAGAAAAGAGATGTGAAAAAAGTGATGAAAAAGAGAAAGCAAAAAGCAAAAGAAAACAAACGAAAAAGAAGAAAAAGAAGAAAAGAAAAGAAAGAGAAGTTTGTATATATTGTGTATATAGTTCAATAAGCTTTGATTACTCTCCCCATTGTTATATCGAATGCTTTTTTGGAACTTGTTTTCCAATTTTGATATTGCCCACATTCTTCCCATTATCCCGAATTTTCATTTTCGAACACTTTGAATCCGTATATATATTCCTTCATTTCATACCCTAGCAAAACCTACATTATAACCCTATTAAAGTCCTATGTGATCTTAAGTAGATGTAATTCAACGGTTTAAATAGTTTTGATAATCTGTGAAAATACATTTCGCCTCCTTTAATGAGCAGTATCTTTCGTGGAGATTATAATTTTTCATTTTATATATAGTGTTCTTTATTTGAGACATGTGTGTGGCCTAGTTTCTATTTACATTTACTCTTTATGCCCGCATGTTCCGTATGTTACCTCCCTATTTTGAGTGAATTCACTTGATGAGTGTAATACCCATGAGGATTGAATTTATGCTTTCTTTATTTAGTATTCGGTTTATATAAATTTTTGCCAAATCACACTTTGTATGTGCTCGCTCCCCTCCCACATTTTAAGGTTTCAATTCTATGAGGTGCATTCTATAATGTTAATGACATGGACTTTTATTTGAATTCGTTCATTGTGCTAATAATGCATATGAAATCTTATTCCCTATTGTTGGGCATGTCGCATGTTGGGCTGGGCATATTTTGAGGAAACCATATGATGTTTGTGGGTTTCATCCCTGAAAACCCTCACGAGATGACACTCGTCCACTAGGGTAACCTAGGGGTTTAATGGCTTATTACATCTGCTAAATGCAATCGTGCTCCCTATAAAAGTGGCATTTATATTTCGATGCATATATACATCTTGTACTGCCCTCTGTGGCCGAGTTTTGCTTGTTTCATTACTAGGGACTAGCAATGTTTAAGTTAGGCGTGGTTATTCGTATTAAATATTGCATATTTCCGCCCTTTATCTTTATGCATTCTAGCGCTTTTATGGTCCTAAATGCCTATATTTATGCTCATGAACCAGACAACCTTGGATTTGGATATATACATGCTTTGCAGGGGTTAATTGTGCTTTGTAGGTATTGGAACGCTAAACTTGAGGATTCGTTGCATTTCAGATAAGTTTCGTCGTTGGATGCTACTTCAAGGGAATTTTAGTCAATTCACATTGCTTCTCGAGTTCATGAAAACTCCACGGATCCATAGTTCGTTGAGTTAGCGTCGCGTGGCCGCAAACGGTGCATCGTTTGGAGTTCGGATGAAGAAGATATGTCCGTTTCCGTTTGCAACCATTTCCCCCTCTTCATGGACCAAAAGCTGCCTGAAATAGAGTGCCGGTCAACCGGCCTTGGTCCCCAGGTCGATCACGCTTTCAATTTAAGTCTACGAATTGGGACATAAGGTTTGGACCCGCTCGATCAATCGATCGATGGTCTTGGTCGATCGATCGATCCTTCCAGATATTTGCCAATTCGTTTTTTTCTTTTATTTTTTTATTTTTATTCCACTTACTATATAAACCACTTTTGTTGTAATATTCAGTAGATAATTAGATTTAGATAGTTTTAGGTCGATGGTCTTGGTCGATCGATCAATCCTTCCAGATATTTGCCAATTCGGTTCTTTTTCTTTTCTTTTCTATTTTTATTCCACTTACTATATAAACCATTTTTGTTGTAATATTCAGTAGATAATTAGATTTAGATAGTTTTAGGTTAGGGTTTGGGGGTTGAGAGCTCTTTTCTTCTTCCTCTCTTGGTTTGAAACCCATTAGGGTTTGTAAGTGGTACTTTCATCTTCCCTCTACATTAATATAGTTGTATTTCACTATTTTCTTGCTTTATAGTTAATTTACTTGCTTTCATATTAGGTTTACATGCTTTCATTTACTTGCTTTTGTGAGTCCCCAAATATGATTCTCTTTAAGTAATATATATTTCCTTTTATATATATCGAGATGCGGAAGCGTAAAGATGTGTGATGGTTCACAAAACAAACGAATTACCGAATTTTAATTTCCTTTTCAAATTAAAATTAAACCCAAGTGAGAAGTAATTAAACACGCGCAAAAATTGATTTCACTTAAACCAGCTAATTCATCCAAGTCCTAGAAATTTTCCTAAGTCATAATTATAGATATTTCAAAATTAGGCCACACCAATTTTAACAATTAGATTAAATGACTTGAATAAATTAACTACACATTAGCCAAATTTAATTAGCTCCAAATTAAACACGTAGAGATTAAATTAAACCCATTTTATCTTTTTACCTAAGCATGCGTTCTAGGTGATTTTGAAAAAGATAAAATAAATAATTAATCCACTATGCCGCGATGTACGAGAAAAAACCCAAGACGGGAAAAAACCTCGGACGGCCCTAACCTCAAATCCACTATGTACGGAATTTACAAATACAAGACATAAAGGCTTACAACCCACGACTCGATCCCTCTCAAGCCCCGACGCTTATTCTTGTAGATACCTCTTCTTAGCGGATAACCACGGAGCTCCACCGCGGTCTCGGAGTCCACCGATCGGACATTATATGGTCACCGTCACCCGTACAAGGAGCCTTTCTCCAAGTGGGTAATGCTGCAACAAAAACTCTTCTTCCTTCTTTATGGGATGTATAAGAAAAACTGGAACTTATCTTTGAACGGAAGAGATGAACCCGGTGCCAAACTCCAAGCAAGATATATGAATATGGGAACTTGGAAGAAACTAATTTGGGTGTAAACTAGAGTGGTGTATATTTTTCTTTGATAAAAATACACTCAAAACATGATCTTTTTCCCTCTTTGATTTTATTCTCAAAAGACTCTCTAGGAGTTAGTAGGATATGAAAAAGATAAGTTGGAAAATGTTATTCCCGCACATAATAAAGTCTGAGAAATGTTGGTTAAGAAACAAGTGGGGAAGTGGGAGAAAAACTGCTTAAAACTGCCAAAAACTATTCCCGCCTGACATCTCGTTCGAACGACATTCTCGTTGGAACGACATTCTCGTTCGAACGAGTCTTCTAATGAAGTTCCAGTATGAACTCGTTAGAAGCTCGTTAGAAATCTCGTTAGAATGACAATCTCGTTCGAACGACATCTGGTTCGAACGACAATCTCGTTCGAACGACATATCGAACGAACTTCCAGAAAGATGGAAAATTCGATTTTAGCCCAGAAAACTTTATAAACTTATTTTAAAGTTTTAATTAATTCTTTCTGAAAATAAAACACAGTTTTAATTAAACCTAACACCCAAAAAAACTTGTTCCAAGCTCCTATATATATAATATTGCATTCATACCTTCGGAGCATGGAACTATAGTTGATGACGTAGAAACGAGGCATGCAAACCGGCATATTGATGAAGCTTTATACTCTTTGCCGCTACATCTTCAACAAACACTTCATAGGCTTGAGAATATTACAATTAAATACAATCCTATGAATAAATGTTTTTGTCCGGAATTGAGCCCAAACTATTTATGGACTCAATTGGAAATTGGTGTCCTTACAGCTTTGTAGTGTTGATTTATTTCATTTATTTACCGCTTTTATTTATCGCATTTTTAATATGCTTTCTAGCTAAGTTAGTCTAGGTTGTGTCAGATTGAACTCATTTCGGGTTGTCATGTTGCTTTGCTTTGGTGATGAAGTTTACGGGTCTATTTCGAGTGCGGTGTCCTAGTTATTATACCTAGGAGATTTGACGGGGCATATCATGTATGTTCCATGCTTAAGACCTTGCGTGTGTACTTTTTGGGGTATTTGTTGATGCCAAAATCATATTAGGCTTTTATGCGAATTTAGGGGCGTGACAACCCTTGATTTAATTAACTGTCGAAACGAGAGACATTCGTAATAACTCGTCGACCCATGTAACCATTTTATACTAATTAACTCAGGTGAGGGATATTTGACGCAACCTATAGTTTTTACTCTCTTTATTAGACAAGCTTTATTTTCTCTCGCCTAAATTAATCATTTCCCTTTCTACATCTTTTCCTTTTTGTTCATATTTATCTTTTACACTTTTATTTCTGAAGTAAATAATATTCTAGCAACTCGTCTCTGTGGATTTTCGATACCTGACTTACCGCTACACTTGTATCGCAAGTGCAGTCGAAATTTAGGTTTTTGTATTGAGATGGTGAACAGAAAACAACAATCGGCGCTTGACGCGCGCAGCTTTTCACCCTCGATCAAAATCCATTTTGATCGAGGGTGAAAGGCAGCGCGCGTCAGGAACCGATCATTATTTTCTGTTTACCTCCTCAAAACAAAAACCTAAATTACGACTGAGTATAGTTGTAAGTAGGGTATCGAAAAACCACAGAGACGAGTTGCTAGAATATTATTTGGTTTAGTACTTTAGGAATAAAAGTGCAAAAGATAAATATGAACACAAAGGAAAAGATGCAGAAAGGGGAATGATTAATCACGTGGAGGGAAAATAAAAAAAGATTAAGAAAGCGAGTAAAAACTATAGGTTGCGTCGAATATACCTCACCCGAGTTAATTAGTATAAAATGGTTACATGGGTTGTCGAGTTATTACGAATGCGTCTCGTTTCGACAGTTAATTAAATCAAGGGTTGTCATACCCCTAAATTCTCATAACAGCCTAATAAGATTTTGGCGTCAACAAATACCCCGAAAATTATGCATGCAAGGTCGTAAGCACGAAACATACATGATATGCCCCGTCAAATCTCCTAGACATAATAACAAGGACAACACACCCGAAATAGACCCGTAAACTCCATCACTAAAGCCAAGCAACATGTCAACCCGAAATGAGTTCATCTGATACAACCTAGACTAATTTAGCTAAAAATCATGATAAAAATGCGGTAAAGGAAAGCGGTAAATAAACACGATAAAACTACACTAGAAAGAAATAAATGAAAGCATGTAAATAAAGAAAGTAAACTAAATTAAAAAGCAAGAAATTAAGGAAATACAACTATATTAATGGAGAGGGAAGATGAAAGTACCACTTACAAACCCTAATGGGTGTCAAACTAAGAGAGGAAGAAGAAAAGAGCGCTCAAACCCCAAACCCTAACCTAAAACTATCTAAAATATAATTATCTACTTAATATTACAACAAAAGTGGTTTATATAGCAAGTGGAATGAAAATAGAAAAGAAAAGGAAAAAGAAAAGAAAAGGAACTGAATTGGCAAATATCTTGAAGGATCGATCGATCGACCAAGACCATCGATCAATCCATCGAGCAGGTCAAAACCTTCTATCCCAATTCGTAGGCTTAAATTCAAACCGAGGTTGACTGGGGGCCCAAGGTCGGTCGACCGACACTCTGTTTCAGGCAGCTTTTGGTCCGTGAGGAGGGGGAAATGGTTGCAAATGAAAATGTCCATATCTTCTTCATTCGAACTCCAAACGACGCACCGTTTGTGCCCACACAACTCTTACTCAATGAACTACACATTCATGGAATTTCCATGAGCTGGAGAAGAAATGTGAATTGACTAAAATGCCCTTGAAGTAGGCGTTCGACTATGGAACTTCTTCGAAATGCAATGGATCCTCACTTTTAGCGTTCCAATACCTACAAAAGCAGAATTAACCCCTCAAAGAATGCATATATCCAAATCCCAGGTTGTCTAGTTAATGAGTATAAATATAGGCATTTAGGACCGTAAAAGAGCTAGAATGCATGAAGATAAAGGGCGAAAATACGCAATATTCAATACGAATCAAATCCCATGATGGAATTTGTTTTTTCCTCTCATCCTCATACTTCCCTGACATCTCCTGAGCTCTAAAAGAAGGATCATGTAGGTTGATAGTGATTTCTTCTGACCTTTCCTTTTATGAGGGTTGCTCAGACGGTTGGTCGATGACAACCTTAGTTGGACTATCCCTTCCTATGTCTTCTTTTGCCTACATTCCTTATTGCTCGGGGGTCTCAGGATAAGTGAATTCAACAATGAAATCTACCACAGCTTGGACTTTTAATGAATACCTTAGTTCATACACAATATCATACTCCCCCAATTCTGCTGCCCAGTACATTAATCTGTCAGACTTTTTCGATTGATGCAAGGCTTGCCTAAGAGGTATATCAGTGTACACCATAGTTATATGGGCTTAAAAGTATGACATCATTCGTATGGATGCCTCAATCAATGCCAATGCTAACTTCTCTAGGCGTGGGTCCTTAGAAAGCCTTATTGGTGTAATAGACTACTTTTTAAGCTCCATTTTCTTCTTGGATCAAGGCAAAAATTATAGCTGACTCAGAAACAGCTAAATATAAATACAATCTTCTCCTAAAATTGGTCGGGAAAGCAAAGGAGGTGATCCCAATACCTTTTGAACTCCAGAAAATATTTTTCACACTCGTCGTTCCATTCGAAACTCTTTCTAAGCACTTTAAATAATGGAGGGCACCTGCAAGTAGCTCGGGACATAAATCTGTTCAGAGCTGTTACACACCCAGTTAGACTTTGTACATCCTTTTTGCAAGTAGGGGACTATATTTCAATTAATGCCTTCATTTTTTCTGGGTTTGCTTCAATTCTCTTTTGGGTTACTATATACCCGAGGAACATTCCTTCTTGTACTCCAAACAAGCATTTTGTCGGGTTTAATCTCATTTGGTTCTTTTCCAGCTAGTGAAAAGTTTGGCTGAGATCGACGATATGGTCAACTATTTTCTTGCTCTTCATCAGCATATCATCCACATAAACTTCCATATTTTTTCTTATTTTCTCCTCAAATTTTTTTTCACCAGTCTCTAGTAAATAACAACTGCATTTTCCATACTAAATAGCATAACATTATAGTAATAAGTTCTTCGGGGAGTAATAAAAGAAGTTCTTTCCATGTCTTTAGGCTTCATCTTGATTTGGTTATAACTAGAGTATTCATCCATGAAACTGAGCAGTTCATATCCTAAAGTGGTGTCAAGAAGCTGATCAATTCGTGGTAATTGAAAATGATCCTTTGGGCATGCTTTATTTAAATCCGTGAAGTCTACGCATATTCTCCACTTGTTATTCTTCTTCTTGATCATTACTACATTGGCCAACCAATCTGGGTACTTCATGGAAAAGAAAGTTGGGACGAATCCAAGTCATATCTTTATGACTCGAGGTGAACACATACTTCCTTTGTCTAAGGAAATTCACCAGTTCCTATTTAAGAACAGGATCCAACATTGTTCATATTTGAGTGTTGCATTCTGGCTTGTCTTCGTCCAACACAATGCTCTATGTTACCTCAATTATTTGGCCCTTCACCAATTATAATTCTTTCCTTGGGTCAAAGGTTTCAACCTCAGACTTCTCATGGAGTTCAGAGGTGTCCACTTGGTAAGTGGTGGTTCTCTTCTTCGTCTCAATTAAATCTTCTTTCTCGACAGATGAGTATTAGCATATTCCCGAGCTACTTTTTGGTCACCTTTTACAACTCCCACTCCAAAGTTCGTCAGTAACTTTAAACATTAATGGACTGTAGATGTTACAACCTCAAACTTCTTTAACCATAATCTTCCTATTACCATGTTATAAGCAGAATCAACATTTTTGTCCATTACAAAGAAACTTATCCTCTCTGTTCGGTTGTCTAGCCATGTGCTGATCAACACCTCTACCTTAATTGTTCCTAAAAGGAATACTTTTTCATCAGAATAACCTATTAAAGGTCTGTGGTAAGGCTCCAACTGGCTGAGCTTGAAGTCCAAACTTTCAAAACAAGGATATAACATAAGGATCCAACTGGTCGAGCTGCCATTATTAACTAGTACTTTGGAAACAATTATATTCTCCTTTTTGAATTTAATTATGAGACGATTATCATGGGGGTATAGTACCCCTGAGAGGTCATTTTTAGAGAAGCCGACCACCAGCTTGTCTTTGTTGACCTTCATCATCCGATCTTCTTCATCTAGATTAATCCTCCGTATATTGGAAAGATATTGTGCCTCATTGAGGTAAGCCTTCCTTTCAACAGTATGGTCTCCTCCTCCTGCATCTCTACCTGTAATCATTTGACAATCAAAAGAACAAAAACTGAGCATGAACACCTTACATTTTGGTTGTCTGGGTATCTTGGGTAGGTCAAGATTGTCCTCCTGACCATCTTTATGAGTTCTTGTTTTCTCATCTTTGGGTTTACAAGGAGACTTTGATCATCGTCGAGCTTCATCTTTGTTCTCCCAACCAACAATCTATCTAACTTTCCTTTTTAAATAAGAGTTTCAATTTCATTTTGAAGGGAAATGCAAGGATTTGTTATATGGCCATGGTCTCTATGACATTCACAATATTTGGATCTATCCCTCTTGGTTGGGGAACTCCTTAGCTTCTTAGGACAATGTACACATTTGTTATGCTTTATTCCTCTAAAATATGGTGGATACCCATTGTAAATGGAGTATAATTGTTGTATTTCTTGAGACGATCAATAATTCCTTTTTGCTTTGATTCCCTGTGCTCCGTAGAATCTTTGTGCTCCTTTTTGTCAGCTTTACCTTCCACTTTTTCCTCTGAGTTTCTCTTGGCTGCTTTTGGCATCAATTTTGTCATTGTCTTTGGAGGATCTTTACAAAGCGTGTAGTATATTTTCTCGAGGTTTAGCCCACTCATAAGAGCAGTAATAACTATTTTTTCCTCGTAGTCAACAACCTCCAACTTTTCGTTATTAAATCGAGTGATGTAATCTCTGGCACTTTCTCTCACCTTTTGCCTTACGCTGAGTAAATGAGCAACTCGTTTCACTAGTTTAGCTCCCAAGCAGATGTTACCAATGAATAGCTCAGTAAGCTGATGGAAACTAGAAATTTTCCCCCTAGTAAGACTGTTCTACGAGATCTAAGCAGGTCCTGTATTTGTCCCTGAGAATGCCCTACATCTCATTTTATTAGAAACAACATAGATGCCAGCTGCTACCTGGTACTCTCTATATGGAGGACGTGATCAGTTTTCCCATTATATTTGGGAGTAACTATAGGTGCTTTAAACTTTGTAGGAGTGGGAAAATCCATAATAGCCTGTACGAAAAGGGATCCTTTCACAAAGCTTCTTTATAAAGGATTTTTTACCTTAGCCATTTCTCCCAATCTATCTTCCACTCGCTGGATAGAGCCTTTCCATGCATTGTTTCCAGCGTCAGATCTATGCATTACTGCTTGATTATTAGCTGAACTTTCTTAATGCAATTATTGCTCGGCATGGGTAGTTCATTGGGGATCTGATCTAGACTGGGTTGTACCTTCCCATTGATCAGTTGGTCATTGAGTGTTTCTCGAAAACACCCTGGGAACATTTATGTTCCCCTTGTGTCCCAAATTATCAAAAAGAGATGCCCAACTTAGCCTCTCTAAGGCACTTAATCTTTCAAGAGTAAAAGACTAATCGACATAAGGCTTAAATGTTCTGAGCGAAGAACTTGCTACTAGGAGATAGGAAGTATCTCTAGTAGTCCTGGATTGACTATGTCTACTATTTCTTGGAGGCGGTGGTGGCATATTTCCACGAGCAGATAAGGAAGGTGACCTGGTTTGTAGGGTTTTCGCTAACTGCCTCATGGTATCTTGCATAGCCTCTTGTCCTCTGGCGAGACTAGCCACGATTCCGGTCAAATCATTGGGAGTTGGAGGAGCAAAAGGAACAAGTGGGATTCCATCATTCCTGGTACTTGACTCAGGAATATCAATCATGTTGAATAAGTGAATGAGTGAAAATGCTTAGAAACACGTGCCCACAGATGATGCCAATCCGTTAATGCAAAAAACTAAAATATATCTAATTATTTGATCGCAGATAAAGTAAGTAAATATGATAGACACAAAATATTTCTAAAGTGGTTTGGCTAAAATGAAAAATCCTACGTCCACTATTATGTATGGGCTTGCCTTTGTTCAGGTTTGTGCTTGTTCTTTGGATTCAAGGATTACAATGTATTTATCGCCCATGAGGGAGTACAAGAGTTGAAATATCAAAGGATGCAATGCCTTTATATATTAAGCATTTACATATGTACAACGTTCATAATGTATACAACTGATGTCACTTTACTAACCAGGTTGGTCGGTCTTCCTGCTGTTAGTTGGGTTTCTTAATATGTTGGTCGGCATTCCCGGACTTGGTCGGGGGATTAGTCCTTGGTAACTAGGACTGATTCCACTTTGGATAACATATGTTCATTTTTTATTGGTCCACGTAATAAGGTGATTTTTGACATCAATAATTATTACAAGTCTTTTATCCGCTTTCATCTTACTTATTACGTTAATTCCATCATTTCGCTGTCAATGACTCACATTGTTTTATATTTCATATATATTATAGTCAAGAGACCTTATCAATATCACACTTAATGAATCATTAACTACATACCTCTTTGTTATCTCATTTATACCATCTTTATCTCATTAATTGCTACCTAGTTAACCGCCCTCCCTCATAGCCCCAAATATTACAATATATTCAATTTACTCAGTAGTGTTATCAATTAATCAATCTATTATTTTATTATAATATAACTAACATGCTCCCCATATCGTCGGACATCTCAAGAAACATGCGGTACGCCAAAACAAAGTCGTCATACAAGCCCCTTGCCACCTGCTATGTGATGTCAGACCATACCAACTCGCGCCACCTATTATGTAGTGTCAACCCATATAAAAGTATTATACCTTCAGACTCCACCTATTTTTCGCAAGGGAAAAAATATCAACACACCCTCAAACTGACTCGTCACCACCTATTTCATAGTGTTGGAATACCTGTTGCCACCTGCTACGCAGTGCCAATTGCTTCATTGTCGAATACCCATCGCCACATACTATGTAGTGGCCGGATCAAAATGTCACACAAACCCGTAGTTTTCTTCTTCGTAGTGCTAAAAAACTCGTAGCCACCCTGCTACGAAGTACCGAAACTCCATAGCATCGTGTGATGCAAAAACATCCCGATATTCATCCCGCCCCCATATTTTGTTCGCATGGACGTACTTTACAACTTATGTATTATTTTCCAAATCCACATGTAACTATACTCCTGGAGTACGCCAACATAAGAGAATTCTTCTCAAATCACATTCTCTCTATATTTTTAACATGTATTAAATAAGATACATTTACTCATTCCTAAAATCCCAATTCCTAACCTTTTCTAGACTCTATGTGTGAGACTTCTCATAAATGAAATCCAAATAAGGAACCCCTTCCCCCTCCCAATACACTTATATTCTAATTAAGTCAGTCGTCATGAGCAAACAACTACTGACTCACAAATTTGAATTCCAAGGAATCTACCTCAATTAGTTAATTCCATATTAAGTGAAACTACAAAAGAATTACATCAATACATTATCTCTTTATTTACAATCAAGGTACTTCACATGTTACTCAGATAAGTCATTATTCATGAACAAAGTCTACCCCCAAGTCATTCTTTTCAGTATCCAATCCATAAGTCATACATTGCAATAACCAACTCATAAGTAATATATCTCAATAACCACTTATCCAATACTTATAACCCTGACTATTAGAAAATACATACAAAACTTACTTCTCCCAAACTCAAAACTCCTACCTTCTCCATTCTCTGTACGTGGGATGATTTAAAAATAAAATCCCAATAAGGAAACCCCCGATACACTTTTATCTAAATTAGGTAGTTATTAAGATTGGACAATAAATGCGAATTACACATCAATTACTTAAAGCTCCTAGTTTATTGTATGATTACCCAAGCACCTTATTACATATTCTACAGTCCTCATAAATAGAGACTAATATATTAAAATCTCACTTTAACCCTTCACTCAGCACCAATACTCTCAAACACCATCTCATTCATTTGAAACTATATATGTGCATATCCCAAGTAGGATAACCCCAAATATCAACCATAAGTCATCCCAGAGTTCCTCTCTCTCATATCAACATGATATACCCATAAACTTTCATCGAAAAAATAAACTCTCATGAGCCGAAACTATTATCTAATTACCCAAGTCTTACTGCAAAATAAAAATCACAGATAAATTCACAAATCACATATACCACATTTTTAGTCAACAATCCATTTTTTTCTCAAAATATCATAACATATATCTCTTTAATAACCAATGTCATAAAATGATTAAAAAATAATGTACCTACCATAAACACGAATGACTTAGAATATGAACTAACATTACACATCCTCCATTCAATAATTCCGACACATCTCATTTTTTC
The DNA here is from genome assembly GCA_949130495.1 of Sambucus nigra. Classification (NCBI taxonomy): domain Eukaryota; kingdom Viridiplantae; phylum Streptophyta; class Magnoliopsida; order Dipsacales; family Adoxaceae; genus Sambucus; species Sambucus nigra. The sequence goes on along the minus strand of OX422220.1, from coordinate 47,111,993 downwards.
TAAAAATACAACTAACATAATTTCATTGTTCCAAGACAACAAATTGACAGTAGACATAATCCTTATAAGAAAAGTCAATAACTTACAACATATAATCATCAACAATAACTAATCAACCTCCAAGTCCCAACACTAACAACGTAGGGCTAAAACAATAATTTTCTCGATAAGCACATACAATTGATAATCTTAAATAACTTCTTATTTTATTCCCAGCATTTATTATTATTTTCATTTCCCATATGGATTTTCTTCTTTTCCAACGGCACGATTTAAATATCATACATCAACGATATATACGCAATCCAAGTGGCTTAGAATATTTTTCCAATAATTATAAATATCAGGGGACATGTATACTCATATTTAATATTTTAACTATCCAGTTCATAGGGCATGTACTTAACTCTTTGCCATTTAACATATTAATATTCTCATCTTTATAGCAATCACAATATTAATTCACATAGCCATTTTCAGAGCATTTCTCATTATAGGAGGGATTTCAAACCATTTTAACATTACGTCATAGTAATAGAAAATTATTTAGGTTTATCTTACCCTAATTAAACATCTAATCATTTTTATTTAGCAATAAACAAGGCTGAGGCAATATTTAAAACATTAAGTATTAAAGGAAAATAGTAGATTATCCTCGTCTTTCCTTATTTCTAAAATCTGACTTTGGATCTTTGTTCTTCTCTAAATTGTGGCCAATATTTCCTCTTGAAGCATTCCCATAACCCAAGCCTAAGGTAGTCAAATAAAATTTTGAAAATGGTGTTTTTAATGCAGTTTAGGGTTTAATTTAGGAATTGCTGTAAAAAAATTGAAAAAAATGTTTCTAAGAAAGGAATATCGGTCCTATAAAAACCCCAGTGCAACTTATTTATCGCCTTTCACTATATCGGCCCATACGCTATCTCTAGATGCCCAAATCACCTATATAGCGACCATGCTATGGTTTCCTTCCTCATTTTCTTGTTTCTCTTTTCTTTTATTGAATTTTACGAATTCTCGATTATCCTCATTTCTCTTCTCTTGGGTTTCTTTCACACCATTAAACACCAAATAATTCCCAAACCACTAGTATTTATCTTGGACCTGAAGACATACCAAATGACTCCTCTATCCCGAGAGCTTAAACCAAAATGTACATTATAACCTTATTAATTATCCAATTAATTTACAAAATTAATTACATCAAAATTACCAAAACTTGTATAATTTTAATTCCCCTTATATAATAAAAAATAAACCATATTAAATTAATCCAGTTAACATATTCTCAATTAATTCAGCTTAAGAGTAATAGGTTTTTGACCTAGCACACACTACAACCAAGGTGGTAGAAGTCACAACTATCAAGATCAATAAGCTCCTACAATTACTCCTAAGTGAAACATTAATGAGTCTGGCCACTTCAAAAATCCAAATATTAATGCATGTCAATTCTTTTGAGGACAACAGCACAGTGCCATAAATTTCATGTATAGATGGGGTTTTTCTTATCAAGTAAATGGACAAACCACTTAAGAGAAAGTAACCATCCAAGAATATATAGATAATGTATTTTATGTTAACTCGGGTGCCACTACTCATATAACTCACAACTCAGATCATTTATCAAATTTAAATCCTTATTATGGTTATGACTTTATAACGTGGGAAATGGTTATAAAATTGATATTAACCATGTTAATATGAAGCATATACAATCTGATTTGGAATTAAAAAATGTGTTAGTAGTCCCTCAACTCAAAAAAAACTTTTTTTTTCATTAGTAAACTTACCTTAGAGATGAATGTGACTTGCATTTTCCTCATGGTGGTTTTATATGGTTAAGGCCAAGAAGACATAGAAACTTCTGGCTAAGATCTTACAAATGGCTATATGCCTTTTTCTGAAGATGGATTAAAGGCATTCAGCTCTCTTCGAATCGAAAAATCTTCGAATTATATGTGGCATCAAATGCTAGGACATCCTCATTCCATAGTATTGCAGTCATTAAGCAACAATAATTATCTCAGCATTAGTTAGTGAAATAGAATAAAAATAGGTTTGTTTTAGTTATCATTTGGGCAAAAATAATAAATTTCCTTTTTAGGTTAAATGGCAAAGTTTCATTGAGGCCCTTTGAGAAATTGCACTAGGATCTATGCGGTCCTGATCCCATTATGCCTTCTCAACATTTTGGATAATAAAAACAACACTTTTTTAAATTTTAAATAGCACCTTTTTTGTAAAACTAATTTTTTTTATTAAAAACAACACATGTTTTTTTATTATTAAAAACTGCATTAAAAACAGTTCTTTCCTTTACAAAAACAACTATTTTCTTTAAAAAAAAACACTCTTCTTTTAAAAAAATAGCACTATTTTAAATAAACACTTCAATTTTACAGTGCCCATATAAAATAGTTAATAATATCCATATAAAATAACAAACAACTAATACCCATAAAATAATGCGCTACAGACACAAAAATGTGTCCACCACATAATCAATACATCCATAACAAATATCGTGTTTAATTAAAGTATTAAAAATTCAACAAATTCTTCAAATATCCAACACATCCATGCCGCCACGCGTTAAGCTTCTCCACTTGTAGCTCCCAATAATTCTACAAATTATTAAAAACAAGTTTATCAATAATAGCATTTAAACAATTCAAAAAGATGAAATATCACAATATAAAAATTTGTTACCCGAATAAATTTTCTCTAGTTATTGAATGTCGTCCAACAAATCTCGAATATTGATTGGCGTAGCCAATTTTGAGGAGCGTAGCCAATTTTGGAGGGAGAGCGTAGCCAATATTGTTGAGGAGCGTAGCCAATTTTGACCATAAACAAGTGCTTTCACTGTATTTGTTGATAATGAGCTACGAAAAGGGTCCAGAATACGACCTTCCGGGCTAAATGCGGATTCCGAAGCAACGTTAGACATGGGAATAACTAATATATCACGGGCAACAAGAGAGAGGATTGGATATCTATTTTGATTATTTTTCCACCAACTAAGAATATTAAAATTTGTAATATCCATATCACATGTTTCTAACAAATATTTTTCAACTTCCGACTTAGCCTATCTTCTGCTTCCAAATATTTTTTATATTTAGATAGAAAAAATTCACGCCCATTCATATCATCATCATCATCATCATTAAGCATGACAAAAGTTGGGGTTTGAGTTGTATTGCTCGGATTTGTATTAGAATAATTATTTCCATGATACCAATCAAAAAGTCGAACTAAAGTCTCTCTTACCTTACTAGTCAAGTCTATTGTCAAAACAAATCCATGCAACTCTCCAAAAAAGTATTCAACATACTTCAACTTATATCTAGGATCAAGAACAACCGCAACAAATAAGAGAAAGTTTATTTTTTTGACATTCCAATACTTGTCAAATTTTGATTGCATGCTCACCGCCATAGTAGATAAAACTAATCTCCATTGTTTCTCAAAGATATCAACTTTCTTTGAATCGTGATAAGCTAGTGGAAAAAGGCATTTGAGGTGACATATAATGTCCCAAAAAATTTCAAAGTTTCATGATAAAATATTAAAAGAAATTTCACAAAACTTCTCCTCTTGTTCCAATCCTCACTATTCGGCGAACCCAATTTTCATGCCCCCACCCCTCTCCCTCCAATATCCTCATCATTTTCATCTTCCTCATCCATCCCCATCCATCCCCTCAATGACTTTCTCAAATATTAAAGCGGACTCCAACATCATGTAAGTGGAGTTCCATCCAGTTGGTACATCTAGGCATAATAGAGTTTTTTATTCTACTTTTACCTTTACAACATATTTCTTCAAATTATCCAATGTATATGGAGAAGACTTGACATATTTTACGGTCCTCCTCACTTTCGCAATTGACTTATCAAATTCCCTCAACCCATCACCTACAATTATATTTAAGATATATGCAAAACATCTCATATGCAAATGTTCATGCTCTAATACGGTGTCTTTGTAATTTTTCTTTTCCCTTTTTAAATGATGAATCGTACCATTATTAGAGCTTGCATTATCAACTGTGATTGTGAAAATACCTTTAATTCCCCAATTATTGAAACAATCCTCAACAACAATCCCAAGTTCCTCACCCTTGTGACTTTTAACTTGACAAAAGTTAAGTATTTTTTTGTAAAGGTTCCAATCCTTGTCAATAAAGTGGGCCGTAAGACACATATAATTTAATTTTTGAATCCATGTCCATGTATCAGTTGTAAGACAAACCATTTGCCCTTTCAATTCAACTTTTAACTCTTTTTTCAATTTTTTATAAAGATTGATGCAATCCCACGCAATCGTGGTACAACTCGGTATAATTAACCTCGGTTGCACGAGTGCCATAAATCTCCTAAAACCTTCATTCTCAACAAACTTAAATAGAAGCTCATCAATCATCAACATTTGCGCAAGTCCTTGCCTAAAAGCTTCGGCGTTAAATGACATGTGTAAAAGATTTAAACTTGGACCATTTCCCCCCATCATCTTTCTTTGGAATAAAAGATAGTTTTTGTTGTCCATTGTTATTGTCATCTAAAATATCCAAACACGCTTTTTGATACGCTCGACACGAGGTAGTATGGATTAATAAATTTTTAGTTCCATTTTTTCTAGCTTGACAAGCATACATGATACCATAATAGTTACGTGATGCCCTAGGATTTTTTTTGTCATTGTTCTTATTGAAATGACCCCATACCGTAGACTTGTTTTTCCTCTTTTTCTGTGGTGATGTAGGCGGCTCGGTATCAAGGTCAATTGGTCCATGCATGATAGCATTGATGGACATTGGATCATCAACCTACAATCAAAAGTTCACAATAATAGAAAACGACTCATAAACAATAATATAATTAAAAAAATATATCTCCATAAAAAAGTTTAAAAAAAAGATATCCACACCTCTGATTTTGAGTTTTGTTTCTCTATAAAAAGGATACCTGGATACTTGAGCTAAGAGTCAACCTACAATCAAAACAAAAAATTAATTATAAATAAATAACAGACTATATTTGTGACATTTCAATTTTTCCAAAATTTCAATAGTTACAAAGAAATAGCAAATGTATCTTAAACAAATAAAAAATAACAGGTGTTGACATTTTTCTGAAACAAATAACAAATATTTCTGAAACAAATGTTCAACAAATAACAAATAACCCTCTTTTGCAATAAATGCGTTTGAGCCTAACCCTACCGAATTCCTCTCTATTATTTGTTTTTGTTTTTATAGCATACCATAAGGTGGCCGGGCCAGCATACACGCACCTCGACTAATCCCCATTCGCAGTTCGTGGCTTTCACTGCTCAAGCATTATTTTGGTGCTCTATAATATTTGATGCTCACCAAACTAGAAATTACCTACACCACTAACTCTATTTGTCGACACATGCATAACTTCAACCCGAGCATTTTCTTATAGTCAAACGAGTACTTAGATACCTCAAAGGTACAACCAATTATGGTTTGCAATTGTTAGCTTAGTCCTCTCCTTCCTTGTATGAGTTCTCAATTGTTTATTGGGTTAGTTTTCCCACCACTCTACAATCCACTTTTGGGTTTTGCATCTATCTTGGTGTTAAGTTTATTACACAGTCTTCTATGTGCAAAATTAGTAAATATATTCTTGAATAGTTAATTTTTTCATCATAACATGTGTCATTAAAATGTATTAGTAAGTTTTTTAACGTCCCTAAATGTGTCAGTACAATATTTGTAGAAACAATAATTTTTTGCCTCGCAAAACTTAAAGAATATATATTAAGCCATGAATATATATTAGGCATAATGTTTATTTTAAGGTTGGCATAAATTTAGTACTTATAAAAGTTAGATACAATATTTATACAACTATGGATGTTGTCGTAAGTGTCTCAAAAATGACTCAACTTATTCTCTCTAATCTCTCTCCTTTTTCTCCCCTTTCATCTTCACCCGTTCCTTCTTATTCTCTCCTTACAAAACCACCAGGCCATCGTAGTTCACACAAACCTTCGAAAATTTGTGATGTCCCTATTTATCTTGTTTTTTATTTTTCAAAAAACAAATCACCTCCATCTTACAAAGATAAATGTATTAATTCATCTAATCATACATATTTTTCTTCTTTTACAAACAATTTATCTGAAAATGATAATGATGAGGAATAAATTACAGCTGAAAATGGTACTTTGCACACTGCTAAGGTTATTATCTCTAAAGAGGAATTTATTAAATTAGATAACCATGGAGACAAACCTTGTTGATAAAATTGGTTGACTAATATCTCTATTTTTATAATCTTACTTGAAGTTTAAGAACGTTGTAGAAAACCAATAAACATATCAAAGTTACGGGTATTGGTAATGGTTTATTTGTTCAACATTTTAAAAACCTTGAGGATTATAATACTGCTTTGGTAGGAGGGACATGGTTCATCATTACACCAAAACATATGGATGGTGACGATTTGCTTTCACGATCTAGGTCCATGATCAGCTGGTCACGGTCCAGTGCCATAACCCAAGACAAAAAATGCGTGAGAAATTCCATGATCATAAACATCCCTGAGTTGGTCATGACCATGGACCGTGACCAGTGTGTAACCATTATAGCGCTAAAATTGAGCCAAAATTACCTCCAACTGTGGTCACAGCCCGCGATCGTGACACGTCCATGTCCATTTTAATATTTCATTTAATTGTGGTCATGGCTTTGGGTCGTGACCAGTTTTAATTGGTTACAGTCATGTGCCACGATCTTTAGCTATGACTAGTCTAATTATGTTGATATGGTCATAGATCTAGACCGCAACCATGATGGTGATGTAGAAAAAAATTATCATGGTTTGTGTAGAGGGGGCTTGAAGGTAATCCCGGGATTAGGGATAATTCCTTAATTGGCAAAAGTGTTTGAGATTAAGTAATCGAAGAAACTCAAGCGCGGTAACTCAGTGAGGCAGCTTGGCGTGGCAACTCATACTTTAACTTGTTATATTAGTCATATTGTATTTCAATTTATATTGACTGTAAGCTATAACGGTTGTAATGTTGAAACGAGATTAATAATGAGTTTGTGTGGGGTCAAACGGTACTTGCGAGAGACCAGGCTTGGCAGGGCCTGGAAGAGCTTTCATGATCTATCGAATGACCTCGCCGTGGGAATTTTAAAGGGACCTAGTATGGAGGATTGAGAAGTGAGGCACCATTGGGGCTTGTCCTGGCCATCTTAGATACACTTGGTAAAACATCGAGGGACCCTGACCATGGACCCTCGGGCAAAGTAGCTTGGAGTTACATCGGGCGTTGAGTTGAGAACCAAACGGCCCTCTACTTAATGTCACATCTACTGTAGGTGATGTCACTAGCCAGCTAAACAATGTCAGACCTGCACTTGAGTAAACTACCATGGTATTTGGGGTTGTCAGGCAGCTGGTGAGCTACCTCTGCGACAATAGCCTCTTGACACACAGTGGTTAGGCAAAAGGCATGTCTTGGCATTTAATGTTTATGACATGGAGACAATTAGTGCATCAGACATTTAATGTTGTGACATAAAGTATGAGGGATGTCTTTCATAGTCTTAAATGACTGAGTTGCCTCGGGGATGGTGTGGGAGGCTATTTAAGGACCCCAACCACCTTTGAGGAGAGGATGATCCTTTGAGAGTTTAGAAGTTATTACAAGAGAGAATATACATTCAAAGAGAGTTATTGGAAACCATAGGGGTTTACTCACTCACCATTGTTATTTATTACGAAGCTTTTAATACTTGACAGAGATTCTTGAGGGTGTTTAGTGTGTTTATACCTGCCTAATGAGGTGTATGTAGGGTTCTTGCTTCTCTCTCCCTCTAGCCAAGATACTTCTAAGTTCCATTACCACTTTCTGAGTTATACACGAGAGCTTTTGTGAGTTTAAATTGAGTTTATCTTCATTAAGTTTGTGTTTGCATGCCCGATAATTAATCCAAAGCTTTGGCCAATTAGCTTATCATTACCATACTCAAACAGGGATTACGCCTCCATCTATAATCTAAAGTATCCTCTTACATTTGGCGACTCCGCTGGGGAGGCATTCTTCTAAGTATGGAGTATGGCGCAGGATAATGCTAAATGAAGGCTCAACTTTGATGACATCCAGCATAATAAAGATCAGGCTGCGAGAGAACTGGAGACCCTAAGAGATGGGTCTCCACGAGTAGATGTACCCCTAGTTCCGATGACGTCAGGTGTTCCGGGGGTGACACAATCTTCCACGAGTGCGGAGTTGAGGCCCACTTAGGTTGCGCTCCTCATGAGCAAGTTTTATGAGTTTTTACAAATGTAAAGACAAGTGTTAGATAAAAGGAGTAATCGTAAAAAAGATAAGAGACAGAACTGAAACCTTGCTTACCCCTGTAATGGCACTAAACAGAGGAACTGCAGTAATGGGTCTTGACAATGTAGGAGGAAGGAGAATATTGGCTATCACTGATGCCACTTCCACCTGAAATAGCCCAACATGTTAGAATTGATAAACAAACCAGTGGGACAAATAAAATATGCAAGGATCAGAAAGAAATTTACTCGTGGGGAACTCTCTTCGACCGCAACAAGGGGCAGAGAGACCTCTCGCTCCGAAGGTAACTCAGAGGAAGCTGGAACAGTTGCCTCGAGCGGGTCATATATCTCAGCAGTACCCATGGCAGCATCCCTGGATCGATGAGAGGATGAACGATACGAATAGGTGAGGCTTATCAAAGGATAACGTGAAAGGGCGGTAGTGGCTGTAGGGGTACTGCAACGTACCCCCACTAAACGGCTCACTGCGGGGCTGGGGGGACTGGGAGGACTGATCCTCGCTTCTTCAACTCACTGCATCAATGTTATCAGGCAATAAGTAAAGGTGCTATGTTAAGAAGAGAAGAATGAGAAATAAAGAATGCACACATACCTCAGATCCAGAGGGAGAACGAGAAGGTATAACCACTGGTGAAGGTGGCGAGGAGGCAGCAGCTGAGGGAGCTGGGGAGGAAGGCTTCTCATGCATCTGTTTCCTCTGGGATTTGGTACCCATCATTTTTTTCCTGGAGATCATGGAACCACCTCCTCCTCCTTTTTGTCTTCGGCTCCATGGGATCAACTACGATCATAGGGAACGTACCCGGAGGAGGAACGACGATTGTGCGTCATTGGAATTCAGTGTTTATTCGGGCAACTTCGGCCTCCACCCGCTTCCTCAGCTCTGTAGCCAATTTCGAAGACATGGGAGGGGGAACGGAGGCAATTAGGAATTTCTCCAATGGAGTTTTCTTTGCCCTTGGGCCTTAGCCTTCTTAGACATCGACTTCCTGGCTTTCTTGGCAGGTGGCTCAGAAGGCCCTTCTCCCTTGGCAGCTTCGACCGTGGGGACAGAAGGTTTGGTGGTCGCAGCGGCCTAGGGTTTCGGGGTGGCAGTTGGGATCATTGGGAAATGAGGGGGTAGTTCATGGGGAGACTCTTTAATAGTTGTACTTAAGGGAAACTCAACCCCAAGCATGGAGTTCCCCTTTAGACCCAACTCAGAAGAAGAAAAGTAAAAGACCGGGGGATATTGGGGGAGGGGACTGGATGTACTCACGAATTATGGACAATAATGGTGACACGGCCATCAATGGTGGATGTCACACCAAGCACCGCGACTGCAGTATAGAAGGTGCATGCTTCAGTGAAGGTGGACTTGGAATGATTGTCCTGGAACACAGGTCGAGGAGCCCCCTGTTCGAACCCGAACTGCCTGCTATATCTATCAGGATTGTAAGGCTCAGAAGTGTATCCCCATTCATTATAAGAGGGGAGGAACCCCGAGGTGAAAAGTAAAAGTACGTCTTGTGACGGATCTTCTACAACCGGGTCAATTCTGATCATTGTGGCTTCAGTAGGAAAGAAGTCCCAACTATGGGCAAAGGTGGGCTCACTGTATGGCCTCATTATGAAGGAGTCTGAGCAATCAAAAACCTCCATTATCTCCTTTAGGCTCTGCTTCTTATGGAAATATAGGAGGCGTGAATGCTTAATACCTTCGCTCATGGGCAGGGAAACTGACTTCGCAGTAATAGCAGGAAAGCGGGTATAGAGGAAGCCCATCAAGATGATAGTGTTGGCGAAAATCGCCAAGTTATAAGGGCCCAGTGACCGTTCCATGTCAATGTGGGTTTGATCCAACCAGGTGTAGAGGGACCCCAAGGCAATGGCGGCCAAAGGTAGGTTCAATCCTCTAGACAAACGAATGGAAATGTTTATCATGTCCCTCTTGGGCTGATCGTTGGGTTTTCCAGTAAGAAAGAAGCATGGATGTAGTACAAGTATGTAGGCTGGTAGTTCCAGGGAGGTACCTCTACCACGTCCCTTTACATCACTAGCATCCTTCGGCGTCGGAGCCTCAAAAAATAGTTAATAAGGGGGGGAAATGTGTCTTTATTCGAAGGATCGGTGCAACTGCGACAGATTTAATCCAGCTCAACGCGATCAGCAGCCTCTTCGACATCCAGAGGCTCTTCGTGGTAGGTGAACTAACCCGTGGGCTCAAACCCAAGGAGTTCACAGACGTCCTCCAGTGTGACGTTGAACTCCCCCCACGCATCTAAAAAGGTGTGAGTTGTGGTGTTCCATCGGGAAACCAGCACTTATAACGCCGCGTTATGCTTTGAGAGTGTGAACTCCCCAAACCAGTGTGCGCGATGAAGGACAATCTTGGCAAGAGCAGTGGCGTGGGAGCTATGCATGTGTGTGTGCCAAGCAATGAAATGGGCTGGTGACCCCCCAGGTGCTTCGAAGTCGATCTGGGAATAAGGAAAGTCACCACTGTCCAGGCGAAAATGCAGAGTTCCCTCTGGGGGAAGATAGCCCCACTTCCATGAATCCACCTCTTCATCACCCAACAATAATGGATCGAACTTGGATGAGAAATGGCAGGTCTTGCATGCCTTAAAAAATTTATCATCTTCTTCTTCAAAGATAGGCGCCCGGTAATAGAAGCGTAGTTGATCTTGATGAGCAGCGACCAGGGCAGCACCGCTAAGGGCAGTGGCAGAGGGGGAGCCTGGCTGAGTGGTGGAAGAAACCTTGGAAATACTTGAAGAATCCATGAGAGAGTGCTGATGAATGGTACATCCGAGTAAGGAGGACTAAGAATAAGGAGAGAGGAGCACAACCGCAGGTGGTGGTGCAAAAGATAAGAGAAGGAGGAGATTCAATAAAGAATGGGGAAATAATGGAGGTTGCACAAAGTTCGCACAGAGTTTCTCTCTGAAAAAAAGGTGGGGAGATTGAAGCAGATGAAGAATAGAAGGAAAGAGAAGGGTTTGAATAAATTAGACGTTTGAATCTTTTAAACGTTGTGAAACCCGTCATTTGAATTTCCCACCATGGCACGTGCAGGGTCGCCTATAATCATTTCAAATGAACACGTGGAACCTCGGGAAGGGTCTTGATAGTTTAAAAGACATCGCCACGTCATTTATGAAGTGATGCTTGGGGAAAATAAGGGGGTTTCCTTCTCCATCAAGTTTAAGTTTTGGCGCCAAATTTTTATCAGACATATCCAATTCTCCCAACGAAGGCAGTCCCCCAACGATTCAAAAAATCTATGATGTCCCCTCGCCATATGTTCAAACGATGTTTGAATTGGAACTTAGTTACATCGGGGAGGATTTATGCTTTTTCAAACATAACGAAGCATCACGGGGGAGAATTTCACTTACCACGAGTCCAAACGAGTATTTGAGAAGGTTAGTAGGCCTTTTGGGATAATTTTAAATAGTAAAGCTAGAACGATTGAGTCTCAGCATGAGGAAAAAGTGGCGATGTCCCTTCACCGAAGCCCCAATGACAATGGCGCTTCGGCTCAGGTACATCAGGGAGAATTTTATTTTTTCCCAGAGATTATATCACTGCGGTTCTAACGAGGAAAAGAAAGCCAGAATTTTTTCACATAGAGAAGGTTCATCAGATTGAGAAGTTTCGTGCAGACATTTCTTGTTCCAACAAATCTCTCCACGAAGGGGAAAATGTAGAGGGGGCTTAAAGGTAATTCTGGGATTAGGGATAATTCCTTAATTGACAAAAGTGTTTGAGATTAAGTAATCGAAGCAGCTCAAGCGTGGCAACTCAAGAGCGACAACTTAGCGAGGCAGCTTGGCATGGCAACTCATACTTTAGCTTGTTGTATTAGTCATATTATGTTTCTATTTATGTTAACTGTAAGCTATAACGGTTGTAATGTTGTAACGAGATTAATAATGAGTTTGTGTGAGGTCAAACGGTACTTGCGAGAGACCAGGCTTGGCAGGGCTTGGGAGAGATTTCATTCTCTATTGAATGACCTCGTTGTGGGAACTTTAGAGGGGCCTGGTTTGGAGGATTGAGAAGTGAGGCACCGTTGGGGCTTGTCCTGACCATCTTAGATACACCTGGTAAAACACCGAGGGACCCTGACTATGGAACCTCGGGCGGAGTAGCTTGGAGTTCCATCAGGTGTTGAGTTGAGAACCAAACAACCCTCTACTTAATGTCACATCTACTATAGGTGATGTCACTAGCCGTCTAAATAATGTCAGACCCGCACTTGAATAAACCACCGTGGTATTTGCGGCTGTCAAGCAGTTGGTGAGCTACCTCTGTGACAACATCCCCTTGACACACAGTGGTTAGGAAAAAGGCATGTCTTGGCATTTAATGTTTATGACGTGGAGACAACTAGTGCATCAGGCATTTAACGTTGTGACATAAAGTATGAGGGATGTCTTTCATAGTCTTAAATGACTGAGTTGCCTTGGGGATGGTGTGGGTTGCTATTTTAGGACCCCAACCGCCTTTGAGAAGAGGATGATCCTTTGAGAGTTTAGAAGTTATTACTAGAGATAATATACATTCAGAGGGAGTTATTTCAAACCAGAGGGGTTTACTCACTCACCATTGTTATTTATTACAAAGCTTTTAATACTTAACAGAGATTCTTGAGGGTGTTTGGTGTGTTTATACCTGCCTACTGAGGTGTATGCAGGGTTCTTGCTTCTCTCTCCCTCTAGCCAAGATACTTCTAAGTTTAACTACCACTTTCTGAGTTATACACGAGAGCTTTTGTGAGTTTAAACTGAGTTTATCTTCGTTAAGTTTGTGTTTGCATGCCCGATAATTAATCCAAATCTTTGGCCAATTATCTTATCATTACCATACTCAAATAGGGATTACTCCTCCATCTATAATCTAAAGTACCCTCTTACATTTGGCGACTCCAGTGGGGAGGCATTCTTCTAAGTAAGGAGTATGGCGCAGGATAATGCTAAACGAAGGCTCAACTTTGATGACATCCAGCACAATGAAGAGCGGGCTGCGAGAGAACTGGAGACCCTAAGAGATGGGGATCCACGAGTAAAGGTACCCATGGTTTCGACGACGTCAGGCATTCCGGGGGTGACACAAGCTTCCACGGGTGCGGGGTTGGGGCCCACTTAGGTTGTGCTCCTCATGAGCAAGTTTGTGTTTGCATGCCCTATCATTAATCCAAAGCTTTGGCCAATTACCTTATCATTACCATACTCAAACAGGGGTTACGCCTCCATCTATAATCTAAAGTACCCTCTTACAGTTAGTGGCGGCGACCCTTGGCTGTGACTAGTGCCGTTATTTATAAAGCCAAAACCCTTCTTCCATTTAATTTTTTTTAAGAAAATCAAGTTACTTATATACAATTAGGAGAAAAAGCCTCTCCTATGTGGCTCTTACAAGCACTAGAGAATTGAGCAGAATGAAGAAGATCTAGCAAACTAAAAAAAAATTACGAGCTCGAACAATCCAATTGATAAAAGAACACATTTAATACATACGATTTCTTGAACGTGTTCGCTTTCGGATGAATTTCCAATTTTCATTTTTCGCAGTAGAATTTACATCAATAGAGATGAGTTTCGAATCCTCCATAGTTGTTGAATCAAGTTTAGAGAGATCCATGATTAATCAATGCCACCGTTGTCGTGAATTTGAACACTAATAGGATTAACTTGGGATATCTCGTCACTTGTTTTTATATTCTCTAAAGGAGCCAAATCTTCATCACTTTTGGGGTCTTCATCAGATGATGAAGTCTCAAATAGATCACCTTTAGCCATTTCACATACAGAATGATTCTATCTCTCTCTCTCTCTCTGTCTCTCAAATCGCAAACCTCTCTCTTCAACTTTCCTCTGGCCCTTTTTCGTACTTTCTCTTTCTCTGGCTTCCTCTCTCTAACTCTCTTAGGTAACATTCTATCTTTGAATCTCTCTCTCTCTCTCCTTATCCCAATCCTCACTATTTGGCGAACCCAATTTTTGTGCCCCCACCCCTCTCCCTCCAAAATCCTCATCATTTTCATCTTCCTCACCAATACATTTTTTATATTGTTCGTCATCCTCATCCATCCTCTCTAAGACTTTCTCAAATTTCAAAGAAGACTCCAACATCATGTAAAAGGAGTTCCATCTAGTTGGTACGTTTAGGCATAATAGAGTTTTTTTATTCTACTTTTACCTTTTCAACATATTTCTTGAAATTATCCAACCTAGATGGAGAAGACTTGACATATTTTATGGCCCTCCTCACTTTCGCAATTGACTTATCAAATTCCCTCAACCCATCACCTACAATTATATTTAAGATATGTTCACAACATCTCATATGCAAATGCTCATGCTATTATATGGTGCCGTTGTAATTTTTTGTTTTTCTTTTTAAATGATGAACCGTACCATCATTAGAGCTTGCATTGTCAACCGTGATTCTGAAAATACATTTAATTTCCCAATTAATTAAACAATCCTCAACAACAATCCCAAGTTCCTCACCCTTGTGACTTTTAACTTGACAAAAGTTAAGTATTTTTTTGTGAAGGTTCCAATCCTTGTCAATAAAGTGGGTCGTAAGACACATATAATTTATTTTTTGAATCGATGTTCATGTATCGGTTGTAACACAAACCCTTTGCCCTTTCAATTCAAATTTTAACTCTTTTTTCAATTTTTTTATAAAGATTGATGCAATCCTGCGCAATCGTGGTACGACCCGGAATAATTAACCTCGGTTGCGCGAGTGCCATGAATATTCTAAAACCATCATTCTCAACAAACTTAAATGGAATCTCATCAATCATTAACATTTCTGTAAGTCCTTACCTACAAACTTCGGTGTTAAACGACATGGGTAAAAGATTTAAACTTGGACCATTTCTCCCATGATCTTTCTTTGGAATAAAAGATAGTTTTTGTTGTCCATTGTTATTGTCACCTAAAACATCGAAACACACTTTTTTATACGCTCGACATGAGGGATCATGGCTTAATAAATTTTTAGTTCCATTTTTTCTAGCATGACAAGCATATACATAATATCACAATAGTTACATGATGCCCTATGATTTTTTTTGTCATTGTTCTTAGTGAAATGATCCCATATCGTAGACCCGTTTTCCTCTTTTTCTGTGGTGATGTAGGCGGCTCAGCATCAAGGTCAATTGGTCCATGTACGGTAACATTGATGGACTTTGGATCATCAACCTACAATCAAAAGTTCATAGTAATAGAATAAGACTCATAAATAATATAATTAAAAAAGATATCTCCATAAAAAAGTTTTAAAATAAAGATATCTATACCTGTGTTTTTTAGTGTGGTTCCTCCATGAAAAAGGATACCTGGATACCTGAGGTAAGATTCAACCTATAATAAAAACAAAGAAATAATTATAAATAAATAATAGACTATGTTTGTGACATTTCAATATTTCCAACATTTCAATATTACCCAACAATTTAATAGTTACAAACAAATAACAAATGTTTCTTAAAAAAATAAAAAATAATAGGTGTCGAAATTTTTTTGAAACAAATAACAAAATAACAAATAACAAATGTTAAACAAATATTTCTGAAACAAATAACAAATAACAGATATTGAAATAATAATAACAGATCCAACTAATGTTGAACTAATGTTGAACTATCAATATCACAAATCATATATCCAATAGATTGTATGCGTTAAGACACGAGTTCAAGTCAATTTACATTACCACAACAAGGGTTAAGACATGTGTTCTATTTCAACTGTGGCAACGGATGTTTTTTACCTATCTTTTTATATGTAGGTCTCTAAAAGGAGTATCTCATATTTTATTATATTATCAAATTCTAGTTTTGGTTAAAGGTATCCTATTTTTTGGGAATCCAGAGTTGTTCCATATTTATTGTTATTCTTGATTAAGGAGTAAACTATTTTGGCTTGTTCAAGTGCTTATTTTGAGGTTCTACCAAATGAATTGATTATTCTTTTTTATTCATATAATTTAATGATATTTAATTGTTGGGACCCATATTCCCTTATTTGGTAATGGCCCCACATATGAAAATTTAGTGTAAATAACATATATTGAAATAATAATAACAGATCCACTAGATGTTGAACTAACAGATCCAAATAAAGTTGAACTAACACATGTTGAACTACCAACATCACAAATCACAGATCCAATAGATTGTATGGATGGGTTTTGAAAACAAATAATAGGATTAATAACAGATTGAGTATGTACCTTGATCAGAGAGAGAGAGAGAAAAAAAAAAGATCGTAGCTCTTCGTAGAAATAACAGGGCGGTAGCGGTGGCTGTGGTCGGGCAGTGGTTGTGGCTGTTCATAGATATAATAGGGCGGTGGCCCCGGCTCTTCGTAGAGAGAGAGAAGAAAATAAGAACTAAAAGTTAGGGTTATGTTATGTTGGGAACTTGGGATTCGACTGGGTTCAAAAGCAGTGTGCGTGTGTGGGAGTGGGTTTGGTGGTACTAGCTGCGTGCGTGCGTGTGTTAGTTAGGAAATTAAAAAAAATTACACACACACACACACACAGATATATATATATATATATATATATATATATATATATATATATATATATATATATATATATATATATATATATATATATATATATATATATATATATATATATTGAAAGAGGTCCGGTCCGGTCCAAAATCATTTTTTACAATCCAAAAGCGTGATCGATCATAATTTTATGGTGCTATATATTTTTCGAACGAATTAAGACCGAATTAAAAAAATCTTGCAAAAGAGTGTTCGGCTCGGTTAAGTTTTTTCGGTCTATTCGGGCTCGTGCACACCCCTACTTGTAACTCTTTAATATCAACATTATTGTTTCCCCAAAATATCAGAGGGATTCCATTATTTCTAGATATTCATTTATCCCCACAATCTTCCACTCACCAAAAATCACCTCCTATCTGTAAATATCCATAGTATGCCAACTCGTACCAAATCTCAACACAATCCAACATTTCTCCCTACCATCTTGATAAGCACCCAAAACTCTACATTTTATACCCCGAATAAACGTACTTTAGTTGCTAATTCTAGGCAATTTGGGTCTTATGCGCTTTATTGTGTATTTTGTTGGTCGAATGCATGTTGCGGTATTCAAATGCGTACTTTAGGCAATTGTGCGAATTTTGGAGCTGATTACCAATTCCGTAACCCTAACCTAGCCTAAACTCTGTCTTGAGCCATGTGTGTTTAATTTGTTCCCTTTCGTATTTTTTTATATTTTTTAGATTTTTAGTTGAGTCGTTTTTGTTTTTAGGGTTTATTTTAAATTTATTTAGAATTTTCTTGGATTCATTTCCTTTTTTTATTTTTTTTTATTTTGATTTTGATTTTTATTAGTTTTTAGTTTTCATTTTATTTTATTAAGATTAGTTTTTAGGAGTTTATTTTTATTTTTATTATATTTTACTTTTTTTTTAGATCTTTTGTTTTTATATTTTTATTAGGTTTTTAGTTTTGTTTCTTTTATTTTAGTTTTATTTTATAGATTAGAAGTTTTGTTTTAATTTTATTTTTTTTAGGATTTTAGTTATTTTAATTTTCATTTTTTAGGGTCAAATTAAATACACACACATAAACATCCTACACTCACATACACCCTAAACTAATACCTCACCCTCATACTACCACCCTACACCTTCAAACACCCAAACCCCTCACCTTCTTCTTCAACCTCCCATCACCCACCTCTTTCTATATCTCTCTCATCAAACAACACACCCAAACACAAACAACAACCATCTCTCTCCACACCTCTCACCACTCAAACCCTTAAAAAAACACAGAAACCCTTTCTACCCCTCAAGCAGAACCCAAACCCGACTCCCCGACCACCAACCCTTGACCCCCCCCTTTGCTACGAACCTAGCCATACCCACAGCCAAACTCCGTCGCCGGAACCAGCTCTCAACTTCAGCGTTCAGCACCAAACCGCCCCAGTCCGACCTGCCTTGAACCTGGAGCCCACGACAACCCGCTCGTCCCCCCTCCAACCCGAACCCTAAACCCGACCCTTCTCACCTCCGTCCCGACCCATTCCGGCGGTCCTGTCATGCGGACACACGCCACCTCCGGACAGCATCCCTTCACCCGACTTCAAATCAGAACCCAAACTCGGCCCCCCTTCTAAACCACCTCCATGCCAAACCCATGTCTCCTAGCTTACCCATTTTCAAAAGCCATGACCTGTTTCTAGCCAAAACAACCAAAAGCCAAACAAACCCAAATATACTCCACATGTCTTATTAACCCAAAATCCAATCTAACCATTTAAACCCATTTTCCAAAACTACCCCCAAAACCCCTTTTACCAAATAAGATTTTATTCCCTCATCCCACTTCCCACATGACCTCACACAACTCATGCACATTTGTGCATTTTCCTAAATTAACCCTCACCCACACCTTATACAACCTCTTGCACCTTTATCCTTCCATTTTTACCCCTATCTCCATGCCTATTATAAAAAGAAGATGAAGACCCCATTTGAAAGAGCTTTAGATATCAATTTGTAGAGAAAATTCTAGAGAGAGGTAGGTTAGATTAGAAAATAAATTAGGAAATTATTTTTGTAAATAGTTTTTATTTTTCTTTTTAGATATTATTGAGTGATAAATTGTGAGTAATTCAATTGAGTGTTATATTGAATTGATTATTGTTGGATAATCAATTTAGATGGATAGTGCTCGATTTCAAGGAAATAAGAGTTCAATTTTACTTCAAGAGATTGGGTTTGATTGCTCTCTTCTCTTCTCATTATTTTTTTGCCTTTGATTATTAATTATTCAAATTCCATACCATGTTAGGCTAAATCCCCTTTCAAGGGGTGGGGAAAACCCTTATTTGATGTTATTTTAGTTTAATTAGTTTGATAACTTGAAAATTCCATTTGAATATTAATTTTGATCCCTCACCCTTAAATTTACACCTCGAGAGTGGGTAAATGATTTTCGAGAGAAAATCGAAATTCTAGTTACAATACCCATTTTAGATTCGAATTAGAGATAGGGGTTTCTTAAGTGGGGTATTATTACTTGAATTTTAACTTTAAATTTATTTTCTAAGATTTACATAAATTTTAATTGATTGATCCCAGCGGGTGATTAATTAAAAGGAGTGTAGATCTATTTTCTAGAGTTGTGGGGTGTTAAACTTAATATTCTAAAAGGTTTCTATTAAAATTACATTTGCAACGAGAGTTGATTTTTAAGTTTGATATTAATTTGGTAGTATTCAATTAATTAAATTAATTAATTAGAATAGCTAAAAGTTGTGGTGTAATCCCACTCCTTGAATGTTCTCACATTTATTTATCTCATATTTTAGTGTTAGACTTTATTTTCCATCTTAGTTACTTTTTTAGTTTGTAATTTGATCTTTCATTTTAGTTTAGTGTTATTTTATCTCACCTCACCTAATTGTTTTAATATTTGAAAAAGCTAAAAAAAATAGAAAAAGCAAAAGCCCAAAAAGAAAATAAAAAGTGAATTACAATTGAGTTTGTCTCTAGCTTACTCCCTTGAATTGGATAGAGACCCTTACTTACCTCTACACTTGAGTTTGATATTATATTTTGTAGGTAATTTGAGAATCTTGATTAGAGGAGCTTTTCAAGTAACGACGAAAAAATATACGGAAAAGTACTTTCTATCAAATGGATAGAGAGAAGGAGAAAGATGAGAAACCAAAAGTGTACCATTTTCGCTGGCACTTGCGATTGCACTTAGCATGTGCAACAAGACTTTAAACCTATAGGTGGCCCTACATGATGAGTTGTGTCTCGTGAGGCTTTGCAGGGAACATACCCATAAAATTCTTTATATGAAACGACAGTCAAACTCTTATTAGACAAAAAACAGTCGCACAATCGATCACGAGAGAAATAATTTCAAAAATACAAGCTAGAATGTGTAAGACGTTTAGCTAAGTAAATACACAAGGCACATCCTTCCTAAAACTCAACGTGTGTTTGTGAATCAGTCAAAACGGATCGAGTAACATAAGAGTAATTCCTAGATTGCCTTTTTGGAATCAATGCTTCAACTTCAAATCTCATGGATATATCTCTCTCAAACGAACTCTCGAGATTTGTGTTAGTGTATTGCTCGTGTGTGTGATGAGGTGAGTAAATGTAAGCAAGATAAAACGTCTCACACACACATAAGAAAGAACGAACAGTTATAAAGAAAAGTGATCTCATGAAAGAATACTAATCACTATAGTGAGAACGTCGAGTCATTCACCACGTTGACTTTCATTTGCCCGAACACCTAGGGGAATATGGATGATAATGGGTGAGGGGAAAATGAAATGGGATATGTGGGATGAGGTGAGGTAGGATAAGATGGATGTGTGAAACGATGGATGTATGATGGATGAGCAATAAGAGTGTACTATGAAGAACAAATGTCTTTATTTCAAAACCAACTACTAACTACAAACTCTTTTTCTTTTCTTTTCTCTCTTTTTTTTTTCTCGATTTTTCTTTTTTTTTTCTCTATTTTTTCTTCTGTTTTTGCTATTTTTATGTTTTTCTCCTTTTTCTTTTTTCTTTTTTTTTCTCTCACTTTTCAAACCAACGCTGAAGACATTTAACATTTGGAATCAACACTCTTTTTCTCGAAATAATGGATGATATATGAATGTGGTGGGGTATGTATATGGATAGGGATAATATGGAAAGATAATGGGTGAGTGAATGGAAATGTGATATGGAAAAGCACGGGAGTGTGATGAAGAAAGTGTATGGGAGAAAATCTAGTGATCGGGACAAACTTCAAGACACGCATTTCTTACAACTCGAAAGTGACATCGTTCTCAGTGATCAGGCCAAAAATTTAATGAAGAATAATGAGATCATGCAACAATTTAAAGTGCGGAACCAAAGGAAGTTAAATCAACTTGTGACTAGGAGATTGCATAAGACACTCTAAAAGGGTGAAAGGCACAAATCTCACGGGCTAAACTTTCCACTAGTGATCCTTAAGGTTCTCTTTAGAAATGTAGTACTCCTCAACTCTAGACGTAATGACGTGATAAGTGCACAAATTTTGTTGAGTCTAGGAATTCATAGTGAAAAATTCCTTGATACGTATTACATAAACTATAAGAAAAAATATTCTCTAGCTTGATTCCTAGACCTTTTAAAGATGGATGATTGAAAATTCACATCAATGATTGAGATGAAAGAAACTGCACGAAATTTTAAAAATCAGGTTTAAAAATCAAAATTTTTCAAAAGAGGTACGATTTTGATAAAATTCCCCACCCCCAAACAAAAAGGAACATCTTCCTCTGTAAGGACATACTTTTAATATGTCCGTCATAATTAATTATGACGTATACAGCTACAAGTCATCGAAAAATTGTGAAGATTGCATCTACAAAAGACGGATCCGAATTACCAATTGCCTTCAACATTCAAGCCCAACAATATGAACTTTGGTAAGATATTTCTTTAAAGTTTTATTTACATTTCATATTAAGAGTGTTGGGATATTGTTTTTAAAAAGGAGTTCACTGTTTTTGAAAAAGAATAGTATTGAGAACATCTTTCACGCGAGATCAGCGTCTCGTTCGAATGACATTGGGATGTCGCGCATAGTCGTTCAAATGACACGCAATCTCGTTCAAGCGAGATGGGGTTCTCGTTCGAACGACCCTTCTTTTTGGCTGACACGCTGTTGTAATGCTTATCCTTTGACCAACTCAGATTTTGTATAAAAAGGGGTCCTAGAAGCCTAGAAAAACGTGGAGAATAATTTCAACTTTTAAGAGTCTTATTCTTTCGAAACTTTTGTGTATCTGCCCAGATTTAATTCAATACCTTTTGGCAGAAAGTTTTTCTCCAACAATTTTAAGGGTTCAAATGTTTTATTTTTAATTCACAAAATCCTAATTACTTTTATGTGAATTGTTTTGTGGAACCCAAGAACATATTTTGTTTTAGTTTATTCTTTGTGGGGAAAACTCTACAACCGACAGCTGCGTGCTATTGTGGAGGGAGTCCTTATAAAGTTCACTCTTGTGGAGAAGACATCTTCTTCTTCACTGCTGCCCTCCTGGAAAGGGAAAGTTCCAGCCGAGACATCTAAACTGACACCTGTGGGTATTTCGTATGTCACCCTATTTCATTGTAATCCGTTTAAGCCATTTTCTTACAAATTATAGTGAAATAAAAGGTTTTGCCCCTTTGGAGGATTTTTCCTGAATATTTGTGTCACATGCTTTATTTATTTATGGGTTGACACACGCACTTTAGATGCATGTTTAGGGGCTGAATTAAGCTTGTTTAAAAATAGACTCTAATTAAATAAGTGTGCCAAATTAAAAATTTGCGAATTTAATCAATTATCACGTTTTCACGTTATTACATCCTCGATGTTAAGTAAAATGATATTTAAAATTGAGAGCATAAGGTCGGAAAGATATTACTAGAATCAACCGCTAATGAAGTGAACACATGTAGCCAAGAATTAACCTGAATAAGAAGTGATAAGAGAAAAAGGAAAAAAAAAAAGAAAATGTACAAATATATAAATATGTCAAAACATAGGGTGATGTGAAACACCACCCCCAAACAGGATGAGACTAGTACAAGAAACAACGGGCTGCCTCCCGGTAGTGCTAAGTTTAATGTCTTCATCCATACCGAAGGGATCTCACCCTAAGGATAGGATCTATGACAGTGCGGGGAAACAGAAAAATTGGGTGATGAGAATCACCCACAAAAAGACTGAAGCGTCAGTCTTGTTGGATAAACGATAAAGAGGGTCAATGCACTTGTATAGAAAAATGCATCACGCGATGCAAAGCATCGGTGGACCATGGGTGGGTGGGTATTAGGGTAAGGGTGAGGGTGAATAGGCATCGGTCACGGGCCTTATTGAGCCGGAAGGTGAGGGAAACTAGGGACCTATAAGCATGGTGCTCTAATTGGTGAGGAAGACAAAATGGTTCGGTAAGTGGAATGGGTTGGGCCTCATAGAAATGACACGACCGTTCTATGAATGGGCGATGATAATGTCCGTGCCGTGACACACTAGAGAGCTGTTGAGAAGAAAAATCAACACCACAAGGAAGTGGTGTGCATGGAGTAACAAGCTTGGTGTCACGGTGGAGAGTAGAACTATAAATACTCTCGTGAAAGGTGGAGGATGGTTTTAGGTGAGGATCTAAAATGTGGTTGGAAACATGAACTTTGTAAAATTAAGATCCAAACCAGGTGGTGGGGTGGAAAGAATAATGGGTGGGTCGGGTGGGATAAATGGTGTATTAGGTGGGATAAATGGTCGAGGAAGATGATCCAACTCAAGCGTGGGAGACACACACTCCTCATGAGGCATGGAGTGATCCTCAAAGGCACTCGCAGGAGGAAGTGTGGTAGCTAAAGATGGAGTGGTCAGCTTCTCCACAAGAATATCGTCGGTGAATGTGGTGGGTGGGTAAGACGATACATTAAGATCTAAGATAGAGGATTCACGAAAAATATCGCGCTCAAAGTGAACCATGCATGGGGGGACATCATCCATATCCGGATAGGTAGAAACTATCACCGATTCTATCTCGGGAAAATGGTGAGCAATCTTAGCCGGATCTAACCTAGGATGAATATGTTCCTTGGGAACACAAGGGTGAAGCTCGATAGGTGTAGACTCGGGCATTTTTTTGGATTTATCGGGAAAGGAAATGGGAATAGGAACCTCAAAGTTGGGTTCGGGTGGATATGACGGGATTGGATCAGTCTCACTAATGAAAGGTAAGTCAACACAATTGTCGACTTCGGACCCGGACCATGGAATGGTCTCAACTTCGAGATTCTCGAGTTGTAGGGTTGGTCACACTCAAAATCTGTGGCATAAGACGACTCATCATCGTTCCACATGGGGGCAACAATGGGTTGAGTCAGGGTGAAATCCGACTCGCTCGCACAATCAAATTCATTAAGGCGTTGTTCAAGCCTATGGAGAGCTTGAGTTTGAATTTGAGTGGCTTGATCTTGCTCGATGATGAATTGTTGCAAGAGTGCCTCGAGAGCGGAGGTTGATGACGGGTGGTGGTGGTGGTTGAGGTGGACATAACTCGATATGGACAAGACTATACGGAGAATACGCGTATGAAGTGTGTGGAGTGGGGCCAAGTTCATCATACACGAAAGGATCTCCTTCATGATGGACAAATGGTTGATAATCGTTGGGTGTATAGTGAGGGAACAGATCGTGAACAGGTGCAAAAAGTTTCCTTGACGACTGTTGGAACGTGTGAGGATCCACAACATCGGGTTGGGATTCGTATTGCGTGGAAGGGTGATCAAGCCTCCACAAATAACTAGGGTACTCACACAACTCGGGATTAGGTATATCGCGATAATAGGCCTAGGTGGATTCCGGATCAGTGTCATATGGATACACATGTTCCATGGTGGGTTCGGATGGATATGGAATGTAAGGGAAGTCATGGGACAAGTGATCGGCATAAGAATAATAGGTGCACGACAAGGTACGCGACACGTCAACACTTGACTCCGAGGGTAATAGAAAATGAGGTGCGTGCATGGATGGGTCAAGAGTATCTACGGCACTCGTGAGAGAGGTGAAATTACTAACAATATCATAAAGAGACGGCTCGGGATCACTCTCAAACGTGTCGCGTGTTAATGAAAAATGACCAAAGTAGTCCCATAAAGGACGCTCTTCGACCATGTGGAGAGAGATATTTTTTTGAATTTTTAAAATTTTTTCAAAAAGAAAGAAAATATTTTTGGATTTTCTAAAAATAATGGAAGAAAATATTTTTGGAGTTTTGTGAAAAATAAAGGAAGAAAATATTATTGGAGTTTTCTAAAAATGAGAGAAAGAAAATATTTTTGGATTTTTTTGGAAGAAAGGGTGGGGAAAAATATGGACTCAGAAATTTGGTACGAACTAACTAAAACCGACTACCGAAAAATGAATTGGACACACACGCAAGTTAAGGAGAATTCTTAACTAGCACATAGCCAATTTTTATCTTTAAATTTAGTGAAAGGGGTAGTCAAATTTTAATTAAGTCCGCGGGTGATAGAAAATCATGAAATAATCGGAGTGATCGCCTTTGCAAAATTTTCTCCTATTGGGATACCTAGTTAATAGATTTTAAATTTAGTGATGGCTAGAGTAGCACACAATTGGTAAGCGAGTGAGTCGGGGGATGAAATCCCTTCTCATGAGTGACCGGGTGTAGGTCTTAGTCAATTAATTCATCACACCATTAAAAAATAAATCCGAGAATAAAACCAAGTAAGAGCACAAAAAGAACACAAAAAAATTGACTTGTTAACAGGAGAGGCGCGAGGGTATAACAGACGTACCTCCCACGGTTTTTACATCGTGGGGTGCCGAAATTATTGAGTCGATCGGGGGGAGATTACGCCTATCTCAATATGCCCCGGGAGTCCTACCGACCCAAGTCAGAGAGGCTTCTAAATCCTCACCTTTGGACGCCCTCTCTCTACCTTGTCCGGTTTCCCTATCACACTCTCTTCGATTATTACAAATTCAAAAATAAAAATATGGTGTCTCTATGCACTGCAATACAAGCCAATAATATAATAATCCTAATACAAGCCTTCTAAAAATATAAAAATGGTACAAAAAAATAATAAAGTGCGAAAAATAAATGAACTACAAGTTGAAATCTGCTCCGAGCTTCATGATCCCAAGAATGGCTTTTCCTTTTTCTATTTTCTTTAGCCTTTTCAAATATTAAAACAATTAGCTGAGGTGAGGTGAGGTGAGGTGAGGTGAAATAACACTAAACTATATGGAAGATCAAATTACAAACTAAAAAGTGGCTAAAATGAAAAATAAAGTCTAACACAAAAATAAGAGATAAATGAGGTAAATAAATTTGAGAACAATCAAGGAGTGGGATTACATCACAAATTTTAACTATTCTAATTAATTAATTGAATTCTCCCAAATTAATATCAAACCTACAAATCAACTCTCATTGAAAATGTAATTTTAATAGTAATCTTTTAGAAAATTAAGTTTAACACCCCACAACTCTAGAAAATAGATATACACTCCTTTTAATTAATCATCAGCTAGGATCGATCGATTAAAATTTATGTAAATCTTAGAAAATAAAAATAGAGTTGAAATTCAAGTAATAATACACCACTTAAGAAACCCCTATCTCTAGTTCAAATCTAAAATGGGTATTATAACTTAGAATTTCGATTTTCTCTCGAAAATTATTTACCCTCTCTCGAGGAGTAAATTTAAGGGTGAGGGATCAAAATTAACATTCAAAGGAAATTTTTAATTAATCAAACTAATTAAATCAAAATAACATCAAATAAGGGTTTACCCCACCCCTTGAAAGGGGAATTAGCCTAACATGGTATGAAATTTGACAAATTAATAATGAAAGGCATAAAATAAATTAGAAGAGAAGAGAACAATCAAACCAAATCTCTTTGAGTGAAATTGAATTCCAATCATTGAATTTGTAATTTACATCCCACCAATTTGTGTGATCAAATCAAAATTACATCAACAATTGCACTCAAAAATGGATTTCACTAATGTATTTATTGAATCTAAACTAAAAACTACAAAATAAAAATAAAAAGGATAGTGGATGAATTCATAATGGATAATTAAATAATAAAAGAGATTTGCTAAAAATGCAAATCCTAACATTATAAAATTGTACATTAAAACTCATCCAAAGAAATAAATTCTAGATCATTACTTTATATTGAGATAATTGCTAAAAATGCAAAATCTCAACATAAAGGAATGGGTTAGAATTTACCTCCCATAAGGGATGAATTCAACTATATCAATCTATTATTAATTAATTGCTAAAAATGCAAAAATTCATTATAGATGGGTGGGGTGAAATTTATCCTAGAAATAAATTTCACTATACACGTCTATATTGAAATATTTGTTAAAAATACAAATACTCAACATAGAGGGATGGAGAGAATTTTATCACACAAAGCTTAAAAATTAATTTTGAGATCCCTATAAAAATGGTCTTCATCTTACTTAAATTGTAGGCATGGAGCATGGGGGGTAATTTGGGTAGGTTTAATGTGTAAGAGGTGTATAAGGTGTTGAGGTGAGGGTATTTAGGGAATTAAGCACACATGTGCATGGGTAAGAGGTGAGGTCATGTGGAAAGTGGGGTGAGGGAATATGATTTGAGTAAAAGGGTTTGGGGGTATTTATGGAAAAAGGGTAAAAGAGGTTTTATGGGTTAACGAGACACATGGAATAAATGAGTTGGTTTTTGGTCTTTTTTGTATGAAAGCAGGTGGGAAAATCGTGTCTTGGGAGAAAAATGGAAATGGGCTTGGGTTTCAGGTGGAGCAAGGGCTGAATGAAGTGAACTCAGGTCGGGGGCTAGGAGAGGTCGAGACACTAGGTGGTGGCTCGCCGGTGACGGGGCAAAAGGGGGCTGGACGGGTTTGGTGCAGGTATAAGGGTCACTGGCGGTCTAGGGTTGAGGGTGGAAGGTGGTGTAAGGGGCAGAAGGTCGCCGGGTATGGAAGGGGTTTTGGGTTGGATGTCGCCGGCCAGAGCAGGGGTTCAGGTGCTAGAGTGAGGACCCCAGCGGGAAGGGGGTTTGGTTGGAGTTCCGAGGTTGTAGTAATATGGGTTTATTGTTTGTTGGTTATGGTGGCAATAGGAGAGAGAGCGAGAGGGTGTTTTGGTGAGAGGAGATAGAAAGTGTTTGAGGTTGAAGATGACTCAGGTGGGGTTAGTGTGTAGGTGGGTGTATGGAAATTTCGGTGAGGGTGAGTTAATGTGTTTGGGTGTATGTATGGCATAAGGTATTTAGGGTGTGAGGGGTGTTTAAATTGTGACCCTTAAAATAACACTAACGAACTAAAATAAAAAATTAGTAAAATAAAATAAAAACCTAAAAAAATTAAAATCCTATTCTAAAATAAAACAAAGACTCAAATAAAAATTGAAACTAAAAAGAAATAAAAATAGAAATCTATTAAACTAAAAACTAAAAACTAAAATCCTAAAAAAAAGTAAAATTCAATAAGACTAATAAATAAATGAAATCCTAAAAATTCGAATCCTAATAAAATAAAAACTAATCAAAATCAAAGTAAAATAAAATTATACTAATAAAAATAAAATAGAAAAATAGAAAATAAAATCTAGAAAAT
Source organism: Sambucus nigra (assembly GCA_949130495.1). NCBI lineage: Eukaryota > Viridiplantae > Streptophyta > Magnoliopsida > Dipsacales > Adoxaceae > Sambucus > Sambucus nigra. Next base: position 47,083,412 of record OX422220.1, on the reverse strand, counting down.
AATAAATAAATCTAACCTAAAAATAAAACGACTCAAACTAAAAATCTAAAAAAATATAAAAGGGCACAACCTAAACATATACGGGGTTCGAGGTAGGTTTAGGCTCGGTTTAGGGTAAGCTGGAATACGGGACAAGACTATTTAGCTCTATTCAATGCGCATTTGACTTGATATATAGCTTTTGACACCGCAAGCGGACATTTGACCTACAAGATAAACATATATTAGCAACTAAAGTACGTCTATTCGGGGTATATAATATACAGTTTTGGGTGCTTATCACACCACCCCCAAACAGAGCGTTGCTAGTCTTCGAGCAATAAGATAGAGAGAAAGAGAAAGATAAGTAACCAAAAGTGTACCACTTTCGCGAGAACTTGAGATTGCACTTAGCATGTGCAACAAGCCTTTAAACCTATAGGTTGCCCTACAGGACGAGTTGTGTCTCGTGAGGGTTTGTAGGGAATATACCCAAAAAAAAATTTATTTGCAACGGCAGTCAATCTCTTATTAGACGTCGAATAGTCGCACAATCGATCACAAGAGAAATAATTTCAAAAATACAAGCTAGAATGTGTAAAACGTTTAGCTAAGTAAATACTCAAGGCTCATCCTTCTCGGAATCAACGCTTTAACTTAAAAATCTCACAGGATATAGCTCTCTCAAACGAACTCACAAGATTAGGGTTAGTGTATCGTTCATGTGTGAGGAGGTGAGTAAATGTAAGCAAGTTCAAACGTCTCACACACACATAAGAAAGAACGAATAATTAGAAAGAAAAATGATCTCATGAAAGAAATGATAATCACTATAGTGAGAACGTCGAGTTATTCACCATGTTGACTTTGATTTGCCGGAACACCGAGGGAAAATATGGATGATTATGGGTCAGGGGGAAATGAAATGATAAAGATGGGATATGAGGTTGGATAAGATGGATGTGTGAAATGATGGATGTAAAATGGATGCGAAATGGATGGATATGCGATGTGAGAGAGTGTATAGCACTTTAGGCACAAATGTCTTATTTACAAAAGAACTCACTACAAAACTACAAACTCTTTTTTTTCTTTTTTTTTCTCTCTATATTCTTTTCTCTTTTTTGCTATTTTTTTTAATACTCTCAACACTGAAGACATTTAACATTTGGAACAACACTCTTTTTCTCAAAATGGTGATGGATGATATATGAATGGAGTGCGGTATGTATATGAATGGTGTAGGGAATATATGAAAGAATATGGGTGGCGTGAACGGAAATGGGGTATGGAAAATGGAAGGTGTATGGATGTATGATAAAATGGAATTTGGTTAGTGTATGGGTGAAGGTGTGGTGATAGGGACAAACTTCAAGACACGTGTTTCTTGCAACTCAAAAGTGATGTCGTTCTCACTGATCAAGCCAAAATTTAAAAAAAAATAATGAGATCACACAACAATTTAAATTGCGGACCCAAAAGAAGTTGAAGAAACTTGTGACTCAGAGATTGCGTAAAACACTCTGGAAGGGTGAAAGGCACAAATATCACAAGCTAAAGTCTCTACTAGTGATCCTTAAGGTTCTCTTGGGAATTATAGTAATCTTCAACTCTAAACTGTAATGACTTGATAAGTGCACAAATTTTTGTTGAGTCTAGAAATTCAAGGTGCAACATGCCTTGTTATTATTACATAAGCTATTTATAAAAATATTCTCTAGCTTGATTCCTAGACTTAAAAGATCGATGATTATGTGGCACCCCAACTAATTAAATACCGGGTAGCTACTCCTTTATTCAAATTAATACAAAATGTCAAGTTGGTTTAGTTCATAGCATCACTGTCGAAAACATTTTTAAACAATTACTAGCCACCGAATATTTAAAAAGTGAGTTATCAAATTTTATTTAAATGAGATTAACATGCAACTAATTAAATTATTAGCTAATGATACCACTATTACTTCACAGTCACAACATAATATAAATGGAATAATAAATGAGTCTGGAGTAACACTCCTCTGAATAATCCAAATACTGAATAAAACCAAATACAAAGTCTAAAAATTTAATTAAATAATATCCAAAACTGAAATGGAAACTGAAAGTATGATAAAGCTGTCTCTAAAAGAAAAGGGGCAACATGACCTAACAAACGAATGAATCTAAAATAGAATCAATGTAGAATGTGGAGGCATCTACTATCGAGGACTTGTAACTTCCACAGCAGCTACAGCACGTCACTGAAATGGAACTCCTATGCTTGGCGTCCGTGTGGCTGGGCACCTAAAAGGTTTTTCAAGAAAAATAGATTTGAAAGCAAATAGGTCAGAGCCCGATGTGAAAACAGTTTAAAATATAGCAAGTGTTTAATTTCATTAAACAGTGAATATTAAATACATGGTAGTTACGTGCTCTCACATGAGTTTCTCGCCCCTCAGCTAGTGTGCACGCCTAACGTATGTCCGTAACCCGTCCTAGTTATGTCGTTAACTATCCAGTCTGTACCACTTCCTGTCCTCACATTCTAATATAGGGGTTCATTCAAGACATTCTAATATAACCTGTGTGTATCTAACCTTTTTATTTCCCAGATTAATTTATAATAATTATTAGAGAAAATTCTCATTTTTAATCCTTCTCAAAATGTCTCAAGTACTCACATTCACTTTAACAAGGAATCTGTTATAATTACAAGTATATTAATCTCAACATAAATATACAATTAGGGCACACATAGGCTAAGCTGAGGTGCATACATACTCTGCTATCGAATCTCAAAACATCACGTACATAAGGACTACGAGTTTCGAATCTCTCAAAAACCGTTTCAATAAGCAAAATCACACATATTGGAGGCGAACATAGTTCACATACCCATGAGTCACGCACATACCTATGCTCCCATGGTCAGCTGACTTATTAACTCACAAATAAGTCATTCACAGCCCTATGTACTTAAGGTACCAATCTGAATTCCCCCGTAGGCACACAAAGATTAGATGGCCCTATTCCGAAAGCCGACCTCCCGTGATAACAAGTATGGTAGGTGTGTCATACACATAATAATCCGTATACTAAGCATTCACACAACTTAGATAACGTATAATATTTTTAAAGGTATGTTCTCAATCCCTATACCATTACTCCAATTAGTACATTTTTTTTATACTTCTGGATAATATATAATATAATCCACCGATACGTCTCACGTCGTATAGTTTCGAGTACTTAAATCTAACCAAAGAGGTTACTACGTCGCCTATTATTCTCACATATTATTTCAGTACTCTTAACTCCTTATTTATGTCCCAAATCCTAACTTATTACTCCTAAGTATTTACATTATACTCTCACATCTTAACATAGATAATTACTTATCGGACAGTAGAGAATTCAATGCGATAATTTAACCCAATTCTAATGTGTTACGGTTTTCAAATATAATACCCTACTAGTCTTCTTCAAGTCCTAATGCATCCACATAATCCCCAATTATTACATTCGATGGCTGAAACACATAAAATCAAAAAGGAAAAAATCACCGTTTCTGGGGGGATCGATCGATCGACCTTTGAATGTCGATTGATCGATCATAACAGATGAGGCTACAGACTTTTTCATTTTTTAGTCCCAGATTTGTCCCAAAACCTCATTACAAGATGTGAAATTCTAATATAATCATACAGGATCATCATACAACCTAAATACATGATTTTTAAGGTCCCAAAACCTTTAAGCCATCATCAAGTATTCTTTTTTGGATCAAATCTTCATAAAAACCCTAGTTTTTTCTATTTTCTTCAAGAACCATAATATTTCTCTTCTTAAATACATTTTTAGTTCACCAAGGGTTATGTTTTGGTTATTGAAATTCGTCTAGAACTAATCTACATGCAATTCCTATCCAAGATTTAGGGTTCTACTCCAAATTCATGAGTTTTCATCATCTTTTAAGGCTATTAACAAACCCTACACTAGCATGGAAGAATTATTTGCTGAAAATTAATGAAATCAAATCAATTGCCTTAGGATTATGTTCAGATCTGCCGGTGATGACAAAGGTTGGTTCTTTCCTCCTCTCTGCTCATAATTCCGTCGAAAGTGGTGGTGGTGGGTGGTTGTTATGGCTTGAAACCCTCCTATAACCTCCCCTCTATCTCACGTAGCCCACTTCTTACTTTATGGCTGATAATGGCCCTAATGGCCTACACAATAAGAATTAAATAAACTCTAAAATTCGTGGGTCTAATTTCCTTAAAATTTAAAATGACTAAAATACCCTCCCGGATTGCCGGTTTGGCCTAAAAATGCCCCATGACCCAAACTAAACCCCCGGCTAGTGTTTTCTGACTATATTGACCCCTCCGAACACGTTGGCGCACTAAAAATAATCATACCGATGATGAAATTATAATTTACTTTTTAATCTAATTAAATTGATTCCTGACGCGACTGACACGCGCGTCCCAACTTAAATTCCCGAATTGTCGTATTTATGACTCGCGATAATTTTAATAATTTCAATAATCATATATTACCATATATACTCAGTAATACTCAATATTATCATCATAATCAAATACCACTTCACGTCTCTCTAGTATTTAAATTCGGATTAATTTCTAATTAATTCCCATATAATTTAATTAATCCCATTAAATAAAAATCAATAAAATTACGGGTTATACTTCCCCCCTAATAACATAATTTCATCTCGAAATTCGGAAATAAAATATACCTGGAAAAAGTAACTCTGGATAACGCTCGCGCATCTCATCCTCGCGCTCCCAGGTGGACTCCTCGGCATTATGATACCACCATTGAATACATACTAATGGTACTATGTTCAATCTCAGTTTCCTCTCGCTGTGGTCCAGAATAAAAATCGGCCCCTCCTTATAGGAACTAGCGGGCTGTAGATCGATGTCCTCTAAAGCAATGTGGGTATGGGCTAAATCATCCCGAAGATATCTCCTTAGTGAGGAAATATGAAACACGTCATGGATCCTATGCAGGTGTTCCGGTAACCCAAGTCTATATGCAACTGGCCCAATTCGCTCGATGATAGGAAATGGCCCCACATATCTAGGTGTTAATTTCCCCTTCTTCCCGAAATACATAATCCCCTTCATAGGAGACACTCTGAGAAGCACCTGGTCCCCCATCTTAAGTTGTTTGAAGAACCTCTTGGCATCGGCATAACTCTTTTGTCGGTCCTGAGCTACACAAATACGGATCCGTATCATCTCTATTCTCACCGAAGTATCCTGAATCACCTCCAGTACAAGGATTTTGGTATCCCCCACCTCTAGACAACATGCTGGGGAACGACAAGGTTGATCGTACAACGCCTCGAATGGAGCCATGCCAATAGTGAACTGGTAGGAGTTATTATAGGCAAACTCCACCAGTGGAAGATACTGCTCCCAATCACCTCCAAAGTCTAGGATGCACATACGAAATATATCTTCCAACATCTGATTCGTCCACTCGGTCTGCCCACTTATCTGTGGGTGATATGATGTACTCAGCCACAAATCCATACCAATTGCTTCCTGGAAGCTCTCCCAAAATCATGAAACAAATATCTTGTCTCTGTCAGACACGATATCGAGAGGCACCCCGCGAAGTCTCACTATCTCCTATTTGAAAATCTAGGCATACTGTCCCGTAGTGTAGTCTCCACGATTACCCATATGGAGTCATGACCCCTCTACGATGTAGGTAACCACATGATGAAGTCCATGGAAATGCTCTCCCATTTCCACATAGGAACCTCTAATGGTTGTAGAACTCCTGCGGGTCTCTGATGGTCCACTTTTACCAGCTGACAAGTGGCGCATTTAGAAATGAACTCGGCAATGTCTCTCTTCATCCCGCTCCACCAGTATTTTCATCCATATCCTGGTACATCTTATCCCCACCAGGATGTATCGCGAACCACGAACCGTTCGACTCTATCATTACTTCGTGTCACAAGTCTTCCCCCTCAGGAACAACCAGTCTTCCATTGAAGCGTAAGCCCACGTCTGAACTAACGGTATAAGACTCGGCCCCCTCTGCTAGTAAACTTACTATTTGCTCTTGATAAAACGAGTCTGCTGCCTGGGCCGGTATCACTATCGTAACGATCTGGGGCGTAACTATCATCACAGACATGAATGATTGGGCCACTGCGTCCTAGTGTCCCAAATCCTTCCACTTTGCTTTCCACACTTCGGCCACCTCACCTAATGGCCTACGGCTCAACGCATATGCTACCACGTTAGCCTTCCCTGAGTGGTATTGGATGTCGAACTAATAATCCTTCACGAACTCAAGCCACCTACGTTGACGCATATTTAGTTCCTTCTGCATGAAGAGGTACTATAGGGACTTGTGGTCCGTGAATAAACGGAATTTCTGCCCCAGGAGATAATGTCTCCAAATCCGAAGAGCAAATATGACTGCCGCTAACTCCAAGTCGTGGGTGGGGTAATTCTTCTAGTGATGTTTAAGCTTATGGGAAGCATAAGCTATAGCCTGGATCTCCTGTTGCAGTAGACCCCCAAGTCCTAGTAAGGACACATCGGTGTAGACTAGATACTCAACTCCCGGTCTGGGCAATGATAACAATGGTGCTGAGGTCAACTTGTCCTTCAAGTCGTCGAATGCCAACTAGCAGGCATCGCTCCAGATAAATGGCACACCCTTGCGAGTCAGATGTGTCAAAGGACCCGCTATCTTTGAGAACTCCCACTAGGCCCAAGAAACTACGTATCTCAGTCAGTGTCATGGGTTATCCCCATTCCCCTCACCGCTGATACCTTTCCCGGATCAACAGATATTCCCCAAAAACTGAACCTCCTTCAGCCAGAATCCACACTTCTCATACTTTGCATATAAATCATTCTGATGCAACATCTGCAAAACCTACCTCAAGTGGTCGGTATGTTCCTCCTCTGTCTGGGAGTAAACCAGAATGTCATCAATGAGGACGATGACGAAATGGTCTAGGAACTCTCTGAACACCGTATTTATCAAGTCCATAAACACGGCTGGGGCATTGGTTAGGCCAAAATGCATAACCCTAAACTCGTAGGAACCATATCTCGTCAAGAAGGCAGTCTTCGAGACGTCCTGCTCCCTGATACGCAACTGATGGTATCCCGATCTCGAGTCAATCTTTGAGAAGAAGGAAGCTCCTCTCAACTGGTTGAATAAGTCATCGATCTGGACAACGAATACTTATTTCATATTGTGACTTTCCCAACTCCCAATAATTGCCACACAATCGTAAATGTCTATCCCTTTTCTCCTTACAAACAACACGAGAGAACCCTAAGGAGAGGTGCTCCTCCAGATGAAGATTTGACCCAAACGATGCCCAGTCTGGACTTCTAACTTCGAAGGTTCGATATGGTTAGGATCATTCAGCCTAATAATTGTAGCTATAATCCTCCTTGTCGCTTCGATTCACTCACCACTACACCAAAAATAGGATTCTGGCATGGTTTAAAACTGTGCTAGATCAAATCTGGCACAGTTTTGAACTGTGCTAGAATCAGGTGTTCCAAAATGGGAATTTTTTTCTGGCACGGCTCAAAAGTGTGCCAGATTCATCCAAACAGGAACACTTCTGGCACACTTTTAACCCGTGCCAAAATTTGATATTTCGGGCACAGTTTTTAACTGTGCCAGATTCAGCCAAACAGGAACACTTCTGGCACACTTTTAAACCGTGCCAGAATTTAATATTTCTGGCACACTTTTGGCACAGTTTTTAACTGTGTCAGATTCAACACAGTTTAAAAAAATTTGACACAGTTTAAAACTATGCCAAAATATGATACACTTTTGCCACGATTATGAACTACGCCAATTTTTTTATTTAAAAAAAAAATTATTTGAAAGCACAAAATTCAAAAATTAACAATATTGCGCGTTATTAATAAACTAATGTAAATACAAGCTTCAAAATATTACAAGTCTTTAACATCTCACAGGCCCAAAAAAAATTGGGCAGAGTTTCCTCAATTTTCTGGACATTCCAAAACCTGTTAATACAAAACCTGCCTAACATAAAGCCCGCACGGACACAAAATATAACAATTAACTTACAAAAGCCCTCATGGCCATAAAAATCAATAATAAAACAACAACAGACCGTACGGTCATGACACAAAAAAATAGAATCATTAATAAACCCCTTGTTGTAAACCATTGAGTTCTTTGTGTGTTCCACGTGAATAAAAGCCAACGATAAACTGTTATCCTGCAAAAAAATAGAATTAAAAAAAGATACGATATTAGTAACCCAGTAATTTACCCAAAAAAAATACTCAAAACAAAAAAATTACATATATGAGTGGAAATTATCGTCATACTCACAAACCGGGAGACCCAGGACTACGCGGTCAGTTCCTACAGGTTACATTGGTCCCGTGCGAGGTGTTCGTGCCTCATACGGGGTCGATTGGGGGTCGGTTTGGGTTTTCACCCTTTAACGACATGTTTTTAAGTTTAAGTGTTGATTTTTGCAAATTATCGTCTTATTCATAAACCGGGAGACCCGGGACTACGTTGTCAGTTCCTACAAGTTACATTGGTCCCGTACGAGGTGTTCGAGCCTCCTACGGGGTCGATTGGGGGCCGGTTTGGGTTTTCACCCTTTAACGGCCTGTTTTTAATTCTAAGTGTGATTTTTGCAAATTATCGTCATACTCTCAAACCGAGAGACCCGGGACTACGCGCCCAGTTACTACATGTTACATTGGTCTCGTGCGAGGTGTTCGTGCCTCCTACGGGGTCATTTGGGGGATGGTTTGTATTTTCACCCTTTAACGACATGATTTTAAGTTTAAGTGTTGTTTTTTGTAAATTATAGTCCTATTCACAAACCGGGAGACCCGGGACTACGCTGTCAGTTCCAACAATTTACATTGGTCCCGTGCGAGGTGTTCGTTCCCTATACGGGGTCGATTCGGGGCCGGTTTGGGTTTTCATCCTTTAACGGCCTGTTTTCAACTCTGACGGCATGTTTTTAAGTTTAAGTGTTGATTTTTGCAAATTATCGTCCTATTTACAAACAGGGAGACCCAGGACTATGTTGTCAGTTCGTACAAGTTACATTGGTCCCGTGCGAGGTGTTCGTGCCTCCTATGGGGTCGATTGGGGGTCGGTTTGGGTTTTCACCCATTAACGGCATGTTTTTAATTCTAAGTGTGATTTTTGCAAATTTTTGTCATACTCTCAAACCAGAAGACCCGGGACTACGCGGTCAGTTCCTACAAGTTACATTGGTCCCGTGCGAGGTGTTCGTGCCTCCTACGGGGTCGATTGGGGGCCGTTTTGGGTTTTCACCCTTTAACGGCATGTTTTTAACTCAAGTGTATTTTTTGCAAATTATTGTCATACTCTCAAACCGGGTGACCCGGTACTACGCGGTCAGTTCCTACAAGTTACATTGGTCCCGTGCGAGGTGTTCGTGCCTCCTACGGGGTTGTTTGGGGGGTGGTTTGGGTTTTCACCCTTTAACGACTTGTTTTTAAGTTTAAGTGTTTATTTTTGCAAATTATCATCATATTCTAAAATCGGGAGATCCAGAACTACACGGTGAGTTCCAACAAGTTACATTGGTCCCGTGAGAGGTATTCGTGCCTCCTACGGGGTCGTTTGGGGGCTGAATTGGGTTTTCACCCTTTAAAGACTTATTTTTAACTAAGTATGATTTTCTCAAATTATCATCATACTCTCAAACCGGGAGACCCAATACTACACGGTCAGTTCCTACAAGTTACATTGGTCCCGTGCGAGGTGTTCGTGCCTCCTACGTGGTCGATTGGGGGTCAGTTTGGGTTTTCACCCTTTAACGACTTATTTTCAAGTTTAAGTGTTGATTTTTGCAAATTATCATCATATTCTATAACCGGGAGATTCGAGACTACGCGGTCAGTTCCTACAAGTTACATTGGTCCCGTGCGAGGTGTTCGTACCATCTACGGGGTCATTTGGGGGCCGGTTTGGGTTTTCACACTTTAACGGCATGTTTTTAACTAAGTGTGTTTTTTACAAATTATCGTCATACTCTCAAACCGGGAGACCCGGGACTAGGCGGTCAGTTCCTACAAGTTATATTGGTCCCGTGCGAGGTGTTCGTGCCTTCTACGGGGTCGTTTGTGGGTTGGTTTGGGTTTTTCACCCTTCGATGGCTTGTTTTTAACTAATTGTTATTTTTGTAAATTATCATCATATTCTCAAACCGGGAGACCCGGGACTACGCGGTAGGTTCATACAAGTTACGTTGGTCCCGTGCGAGGTGTTTGTGCCACCTATAGGGTCGTTTGGGTGGTGGTTTGGGTTTTCACCCTTTAACGGCTTGTTTTTAAGTTTATGTTGATTTTTGCAAATTATCGTCATATTCTTAAACTGGGAGACGCGGGACTACGCGGTCAGTTTCAAGAAGTTACATTAGTCCCGTGCGAGGTGTTCGTGCCGCCTACGGGGTCGTTTGGAGGGTGGTTTTGGTTCTCACCCTTTAACGGCCTATTTTTAACTCTAAGTGTGATTTTTGCAAATTATCGTCATACTCTCAATCCGGGAGACCCGGGACTATGCGGTCAGTTCCTACAAGTTACATTGGTCCAGTGTGAGGTGTTCGTGCCTCCTACAGGGTTGTTTGGGGGCTGGTTTGGGTTTTGACCCTTTAACGGCATGTTTTTAAGTTTAAGTGTTGATTTTTCCAAATTATCATCATACTCTCAAATCGAGAGACCCGGGACTACGCAGTCAGCTCCTACAAGTTACATTGGTCCCGTGGGAGTTGTTCGTGCCTCCTACGGGGTTGTTTGGGGGGGGGGGGGGGGTTGGTTTTCACCCTTTAACTGCTTGTTTTTAAGTTTTAGTGTTTATTTTTGCAAATTATCGTCATATTCTCAAATCGGGAGATCCGGGACTAGGCGGTCAGTTCCAACATGTTACATTGGTCCCGTGCGAGTTGTTCGTGCCTCCTACGGGGTTGTTTGGGGGTGGTTTTTGTTTTCAACCTTTAACGACTTCTTTTTAAGTTTTAGTGTTGATTTTTGCAAATTATCCTCATATTCTCAAACCGGGAGAGCCGGGACTACGCGTACTATTCCTACAAGTTACATTGGTCCCGTGCGAGTTGTTCCTGCCTCCTACGGGGTTGTTTGGGGGGTGGTTTTGGTTTTCACCCTTTAACGGCTTGTTTTTAAGTTTTAGTGTTGATTTTTGCAAATTATCGTCATATTCTCAAATAGGGAGATTCGGGACTACGCGGTCAGTTCCAACATGTTACATTGGTCCCGTGGGAGGTGTTCGTGCCTCCTACAGGGTCGTTTGGGGGCCGATTTGGGTTTTCACCCTTTAACGGCATGTTTTTTACTCTAAGTGTGATTTTTGCAAATTATCGTCATACTCTCAAACCGGGAGACCCGGGACTACGCGGTCAGTTCCTACAAGTTACATTGGTCCCGTGCGTTGTGTTCGTGCCTCCTACGGGGTTGTTTGGAGGCCGGTTTGGGTTTTCACCCTTTAACGACATGTTTTTAACTCTTGTGATTTTTGCAAATTATCGTCATACTCTCAAATCGAGAGACCCGGGACTACGCAGTCAGTTCCTACAAGTTACATTGGTCCCGTGGGAGTTGTTCGTGCCTCCTACGGGGTTGTTGGGGGGGGGGGGGTTTGGTTTTCACCCTTTAACTGCTTGTTTTTAAGTTTTAGTGTTGATTTTTGCAAATTATCGTCATATTCTCAAATCGGGAGATCCGGGACTAGGCGGTCAGTTCCAACATGTTACATTGGTCCCGCGCGAGTTGTTCGTGCCTCCTACGGGGTTGTTTGGGGGTGGTTTTGGTTTTCACCCTTTAATGACTTACTTTTAAGTTTTAGTGTTGATTTTTGCAAATTATCGTCATATTCTCAAACCGGGAGAGCCGGGACTACGCGGTCTATTCCTACAAGTTACGTTGGTCCCGTGCGAGTTGTTCCTGCTTCCTACGGGGTTGTTTGGGGGGTGGTTTTGGTTTTCACCCTTTAACGGCTTGTTTTTAAGTTTTAGTGTTGATTTTTGCAAATTATCGTCATATTCTCAAATCGGAAGATTCGGGACTATGCGGTCAGTTCCAACATGTTACATTGGTCCCGTGGGAGGTGTTCGTGCCTCCTACAGGGTCGTTTGGGGGCCGATTTGGGTTTTCACCCTTTAACGACATGTTTTTTACTCTAAGTGTGATTTTTGCAAAATTATCGTCATACTCTCAAACCGGGAGACCCAGGACTACGCAGTCAGTTCCTACAAGTTACATTGGTCCCGTGCGAGGTGTTCGTGCCTCCTACGGGGTCGTTTGGGGGTTGGTTTAGGTTTTCACCCTTTGACGGCATGTTTTTAACTCTAAGTGTGATTTTTACAAATTATCGTCATACTCTCAAACTGGAAGACCCAGGACTACACGGTCAGTTCTTTTAAGTTACATTGGACCCGTGTGAGGTGTTCATGCCTCCTAAGGGATTGTTTGGGGGTTGGTTTGGGTTTTCACCCTTTAACGGCATGTTTTTAAGTTTACGTGTTGATTTTTGTAAATTATCATCCCATTCACAAATTGGGAGACCCGGGAATACGCTGTCAGTTCCTACAAGTTACAATGGTCCCGTGCGAGGTGTTCGTGCCTTCTACGGGGTCGTTTGGGGTCCTGTTTGGGTTTTCACCCTTTAACGGCATATTTTTAACTCTAAGTGTGATTTTTGCAAATTATCGTCATACTCTCAAATCGGGAGACCCGGGACTAGGCGGTAAATTCAAACAGGTTACATTGGTCCCGTGTAAGGTGTTCGTGCCCTCTACGGGGTCGTTTGAGGGGTGGCTTGGGTTTTCACCCTTTAACGACTTGTTTTTAAGTTTAAGAATTAATTTTTGTAAATTATCATCATATTCTCAAACCGGGAGACCCGGGACTACGCGGTAGGTTCCTACAAGTTACATTGGTCCCGTGCGAGGTGTTCGTGCCTCCTACGGGGTCGTTTGGGGGGTGGTTTCGGTTTTCACCCTTTAACGACTTGTTTTTAAGTTTAAGTATTTATTTTTGCAAATTATCATCATATTCTCAAACCGGGAGACCCGTACTACGCGGTCAGTTTCAACAAGTTACATTGGTCCCGTGCAAGGTGTTCGTGCCCCCTACGGAGTCGTTTGGTGGGTGGTTTGGGTTTTCACCATTTAACGGCATGTTTTTAACTCTAAGTCTCATTTTTGGAAATTATCATCATATTCTCAAATCGGGAGACTCGGGACTACGCGATCAATTCCTACAAGTTACATTGGTCCCGTGCGAGGTGTTCGTGCCTCCTACGGGGTCGTTTGGGGGTTGGTTTGTGTTTTCACCCATTAACGGCATGTTTCTAACTCTAATTGTGATTTTTGCAAATTATCGTCATACTCTCAAATCGGGAGACCCCGGACTACGCGGTAAGTTCCAACAAGTTACATTGGTCCCGTCCAAGGTGTGTGTGCCCCCTACGGGGTCGTTTGTGTGATGGACTGAGTTTTCACCGTTTAACGACTTGTTTTTAAGTTTAAGAATTGATTTTTATAAATTATCATCATATTCTCAAACCGGGAGACCCGGGACTACGCGGTAGGTTCCTATAAGTTACATTGGTCCCGTGCGAGGTGTTCGTGCCTCCTACGGGGTCGTTTGGGGGGTGGTTTGGGTTTTCACCCTTTAACGGCTTGTTTTTAAGTTTAAGTGTTTATTTTTGCAAATTATCATCATATTCTCAAACCGGGAGACTCGTACTATGTGGTCAGTTTCAACAAGTTACATTGGTCCCGTGCGAGGTGTTCGTGCCCCCTACGGAGTCGTTTGGTGGGTGGTTTGGGTTTTCACCATTTAACGGCATGTTTTTAACTCTAAGTCTCATTTTTGGAAATTATCATCATACTCTCAAATTGGGAGACTCGGGACTACGCGATCAATTCCTACAAGTTACATTGGTCCCGTGCGAGGTGTTCGTGCCTCCTACGGGGTCATTTGGGGATCGGTTTGTGTTTTCACCCATTAACGGCAGGTTTCTAACTCTAATTGTGATTTTTGCAAATTATCGTCATACTCTCAAACCGAGAGACCCGAAACTACGCGGTAGGTTCCTACAAGTTACAATGGTCCCGTGCGAGGTGTTCGTGTCCCATACGGGGTCGTTTAGTGGGTGGTTTGGGTTTTCACCCTTTAACGGCTTATTTTCAAGTTTAAGTGTTGATTTTTGCAAATTATCGTCATATTCTCAAACTGGGAGATCCGAGACTACGCGGTCAGTTTCAACAAGTTACATTGGTCCCGTGCGAGGTGTTCGTGCCTCATACGGGGTTGTTTGCGGGCCGGTTTTGGTTTTCACCCTTTAACGGCTTATTTTTAACTCTAAGTGTGATTTTTGCAAATTATCATCATACTCTCGAATCGAAAGATCCGTGACTACGCGGTCAGTTCCTAGGTTACATTGGACCCGTGCGTCGTGTTAGTGCCTCCTACGGGGTTGTTTGGGGGCCGATTTTGGTTTTCACCCTTTAACGGCATGTTTTTAACTCTAAGTGTGATTTTTGCAAATTATCTCCATACTCTCAAACCGGGAGACCCGAAACTACGCGGTGAGTTCCTACAAGTTACATTGGTCCCGTGCGAGGTGTTCATGCCCCTTACGGGGTGATTTGGTGGGTGGTTTGGGTTTTCACCCTTTGACGGCATGTTTTTAACTCGAAGTGTTCTTTTTTGCAAATTATCGTCATACTCTCAAACCGAGAGACCCGAAACTACGCGGTAGGTTCCTACAAGTTACAATGGTCCCGTGCGAGGTGTTCGTGCCCCCTACGGGGTCGTTTGGTGGGTAGTTTGGGTTTTCACCCTTTAACGGCCTGTTTTCAACTCTAAGTGTGATTTTTGCAAATTATCGTCATATTCTCAAACCGGGATATCCGGGACTACGCGATCAGTTCCAACAAGTTACATTGGTCCCGTGCGAGGTGTTCGTACCTCCTACGTGTCGTTTGGGGATCGATTTGGGTTTTCACCCTTTAACGAAATGTTTTTAACTCTAAGTGTGATTTTTGCAAATCATCGTCATATTCTCAAACCGGGAGACCCGGGACTACGCGGTCAGTTCCTACAAGTTACATTGGTCCCGTGCAAGGTGTTCGTGCCCCCTACGGGGTCGTTTGGGTGGTGGCTTGGGTTTTCACCCTTTAACGACTTCTTTTTAAGTTTAAGAGTTGATTTTTGTAAATTATCATCATACTCTCAAACCGGAAAACCCGGGACTACGCGGTCAGTTCCTACAAGTTACATTGGTCCCGTGTGAGGTGTTCGTGCCCCCTACGGGGTCGTTTGGGGAGTGGTTTGGGTTTTCACCCATTACCGACTTGTTCATAAGTTTAAGTGTTTATTTTTTCAAATTATCGTTATGTTCTCAAATCGGATGACCCGGGACTATGCGGTCAGTTTCAACAAGTTACAATGGTCCCGGGCGAGGTGTTCGTGCCCCCTACGGGGTCGTTTGGGTTTTCACCCTTTAACGGCATGTTTTTAACTATAGGTCCCATTTTTGTAAATTATCATCATACTCTCAAACCGAGAGACCCGGGACTACACCATCAAATCCTAAAAGTTACATGGGTCCCGTACGAGGTGTTCGTACCTCCTACGGGGTCGTTTGGGGGTTGGTTTTGGTTTTCACCCTTTAACGGCGTGTTTTTAACTCTAAGTGAGTTTTTTGCAAATTATCGTCATACTCTCAAACCGGGAGAACCGGGACTATGCGGTCAATTTCAACAAGTTGCATTGATCTCGTGCAAGGTGTTCGTGCCCCCTACGGCGTCGTTTGGGGGGTGGTTTGGGTTTTCACCCTTTAACGGCTTGTTTTAAAGTTCAAGTGTTGATTTTTGAAAATTAACGTCATATTCTCAAACTGGGAGACTCGGGACTACGCGGTGAGTTTCAACAAGTTACAATGGTCCCGTGCGAGGTGTTCGTGCCCCCTACGGGGTCGTTTGGGGGGTGGTTTGGGTCTTCACCCTTTAACGACATGTTTTTAACTCAAAGTCACATTTGTGCAAATTATCATCTTACTCTCAAACTGGGAGACCCGGGACTACGCGATCAATTCTTATAAGTTACATTGATGCCGTGCGAGGTGTTCGTGCCTCCTACGGGGTCGTTTGGGGGTTGGTTTTGGTTTTCACCCTTTAACGGCATGTTTTTAACTCTAAGTGTGATTTTTGCAAATTATCGTCATACTCTCATACCGGGAGACCCGGGACTACGCGGTCAGTTTCAACATCTTACATTGATCCCGTACGAGGTTTTCGTGCCCCCTATGGGGTCGTTTGGGGTTTCACCATTTAACGGCGAACTCTAAGTCTCATTTTTGTAAATTAACATCATACTCTCAAACCGGGAGACCCGGGACTACGCGATCAAATTCTACAAGTTACATTAGTCCCGTGCGAGGTGTTAATGCCTCCTACGGGGTCGTTTGGGGGTTGGTTTGGGTTTTCACCCTTTATTGGCATGTTTTAACTCGAAGTCTGATTTTTGCAAATTATCATCATACTCTCAAACCAGGAGACCCGGGACTACACGGTAGGTTTGTAAAAGTTACATTGGTCCCGTGCGAGACGTTCGTGCCCCCTAAGGGGTCGTTTGGTTGGTGGTTTGGGTTTTCACCATTTAACGGCTTGTTTTTAAGCTTAAGTGTTGGTTTTTGCAAATTATCATCATATTCTCAAACCGGGAGATTCCGGACAACGCGGTCCATTCCAACAAGTTACATTGGTCCCATGCGAGGTGTTCGTGCTCCCTACGGGGTCGTTTGGGGGGTGGCTTGGAATTTCACCCTTTAACGACTTGTTTTTAAGTTTTAGAGTTGATTTTTGTAAATTATCGTCATATTCTCAAACCGAGAGACCCGGGACTATGCGATAGGTTCCTACAAGTTACATTGGTCCCGTGCGAGGTGTTCGTGCCTCCTATGGGGTCGTTTGGGGGGTGGTTTGGGTTTTCACCCTTTAACGGCTTGTTTTTAAGTTTAAGTGTTGATTTTTGCAAATTATCATCATATTCTCAAACTGGGAGACCCGGTACTACGCGGTCAGTTTCAACAAGTTACATTGGTCCCGTGCAAGGTGTCCGTGCCCCCTACGGAGTCGTTTGGGGGTGGTTTGGGTTTTCACCATTTAACGGCATGTTTTTAACTCTAAGTCTCATTTTTGGAAATTATCATCATACTCTCAAATCGGGAGACCCGGGACTACGCGATGAATCCCTATAAATTACATTGGTCCCGTGCGAGGTGTTCGTGCCTCCTACGGGGTCGTTTGGGGGTTGGTTTGGGTTTTCACCCTTTAACGGCAGGTTTCTAAATCTAAGTGTGATTTATGCAAATTATCGTCATACTCTCAAACCGAGAGACCCGAAACTACGTGGTAGGTTCCTACAAGTTACAATGGTCCCGTGCGAGGTGTTCGTGCCCCCTACGGGGTCTTTTGGTGGGTAATTTGGGTTTTCACCCTTTAACGTCTTGTTTTTAAGTTTGAGTGTTGGTTTTTGCAAATTATTGTCATATTCTCAAACCGGGAGATCCGAGACTATGCGGTGAGTTCCAACAAGTTACATTGGTCCCGTGCGAGGTGTTCGTGCCACCTACGGGGTTGTTTGGGGGCCGATTTTAGTTTTCACCCTTTAACGGCATGTTTTTAATTCTAAGTGTGATTTTTGCAAATTATCATCATACTCTCAAATCGAGAGATTCGGGACTACGCGGTCAATTCCTACAAGTTACATTGGTCACGTACATGGTGTTCGTGCCTCCTACGGGGTTGTTTGGGGGCCAGTTTTTGTTTTCACCCTTTAACGGCATGTTTTTAACTCTAAGTGTGATTTTTTCAAATTATCGCCATACTCTCAAACCAAGAGACCCGGGACTATGCGGTCAGTTCCTACAAGTTACATTGGACTAGTGCGAGGTGTTCGTGCCTCCTACGGGGTCGTTTGGGGGCCGGTTTGGGTTTTCACCCTTTAACAACATGTTTTTAACTCTAAGTGTGATTTTTGTAAATTATCGTCATACTCTCAAACTGGGAGACCCGGGACTAAGCGGTCAGTTCCTTCAAGTTACATTGGTCCCGTGCTAGTTGTTCGTGCCTCCTACAGGGTTGTTTTGGGGGTTGTTTTGGTTTTCACTCTTTAACGGCTTATTTTTAAGTTTTAGTGTTGATTTTTGCAAATTATCGTCATATTCTCAAATCGGGAGATCCGAGACTACGCGGTCAGTTCAAACATGTTACATTGGTCCGGTGCGAGTTGTTCGTGCCTCCTACGGGGTCGTTTGGGGGTGGTTTTGGTTTTCACCCTTTAACGGCTTGTTTTTAAGTTTTAGTGTTGATTTTTGCAAATTATCGTCATATTCTCAAATCGGGAGACCCGGGACTACGCGGTCAGTTCCTAAAAGTTACATTGGTCCCGTACGAGTTGTTCGTGCCTCCTACGGGGTTGTTTGGGGGTGGTTTCCTTTAACGGCTTGTTTTTAAGTTTTAGTGTTGATTTTTACAAATCATCGTCATATTCTCAAACCGGGAGATCCGAGACTATGTGGTCAGTTCCAACATGTTATAATTGTCCCGTGGGAGGTGTTCGTGCCTCCTACGGGGTCGTTTGGGGGCCGATTTGTGTTTTCACCCTTTAACGGCATGTTTTTTTCTCTAAGTGTAATTTTTGTAAATTATCGCCATACTCTAAAACCGGGAGAGCCAGAACTACGCGGTCAGTTCCTACAAGTTACATTGGTCCCGTGCGAGGTGTTCGTGCCTCCTACGGGGTCGTTTGGGGGTTGGTTTGGGTTTTCACCATTTGACGGCATGTTTTTAACTCTAAGTGCGATTTTTGCAAATTATCGTCATACTCTCAAATCGGGTGACACGGGACTACGCGATCAGTTCTTACAAGTTACATTGGACCCATGCGAGGTGTTCGTGCCTCCTAATGGATTGTTTGGGGGTTGGTTTGGGTTTTCACCCTGTAACGGCATGTTTTTTACTTTACGTGTTGATTTTTTCAAATTATCATCCTATTCACAAATCGAGAGACCCGGGACTACGCAGTCAGTTCCTACAAGTTACATTGGTCTCGTGCGAGGTGTTCTTGCCTCCTACGGGGTGGATTGGGGTTCGGTTTGGTTTTTCACCCTTTAACGGCATGTTTTTAACTCTAAGTGTGATTTTTGCAAATTATCATCATACTCTCAAACCGAGAGACCCGAAACTATGTGGTAGGTTCCTACAAGTTACAATGGTCCCCTGCGAGGTGTTTTAAAGTTCCTACAAGTTACAATAGTCCCGTGGGTGGTTTGGGTTTTCACCCTTTAACGGCTTGTTTTAAAGTTTAAGTGTTAGTTTTGGCAAATTATCGTCATATTCTCAAACCGAGAGACCCGGGATGAAGCGATTAGTTCCAGCAAGTTACATTGGTCCCGTGCGAGGTGTTCGTGCCCCCTACGAGGTCGTTTGGGGGGTGGTTTGGGTTTTCACCCTTTAACGGTTTGTTTTTAAGTTTAAGTCCTGATATTTGCAAATTATCATCATATTCTCAAACCGGGATACTCGGTAATACGCGGTCAGTTCCTACAAGTTACATTGGTCCCTTGCGAGGTGTACGTGCCTCGTACGGGGTCATTTGGTGGGTGGTTTGGGTTTTCACCCTTTAACGGCTTATTTTTAAGTTTAAGTGTTGGTTTTTGCAAATTATTGTCATATTCTCAAACCGAGAGATCCGAGACTATGCGGTGAGTTCCATCAAGTTACATTGGTTCCGTGCGAGGTGTTCGTGCCTCCTACGGGGTTGTTTGGGGGCCGATTTTGGTTTTCACCCTTTAACGGCATGTTTTTAATTCTAAGTGTGATTTTTGCAAATTATCAACATACTCTCAAATCGAGAGATTCGGGACAACGCGGTCAGTTCCTACAAGTTACATTGGTCCCGTACGTGGTGTTCGTGCCTCCTACGGGGTTGTTTGGGGGCCGGTTTTGGTTTTCACCCTTTAACGGCATGTTTTTAACTCTAAGTGTGATTTTTTCAAATTATCGCCATACTCTCAAACCGGGAGACCCGGGACTATGCGGTCAGTTCCTACAAGTTACATTGGTCTAGTGCGAGGTGTTCGTGCCTCCTACGGGGTCGTTTGGGGGCCGGTTTGGGTTTTCACCCTTTAACGGCATGTTTTTAACTCTAAGTGTGATTTTTGCAAATTATCGTCATACTCTCAAACTGGGAGACCCGGGACTACGCGGTCAGTTCCTTCAAGTTACATTGGTCCCGTGCTAGTTGTTCGTGCCTCCTACAGGGTTGTTTTGGGGGTTGTTTTGGTTTTCACTCTTTAACGGCTTATTTTTAAGTTTTAGTGTTGATTTTTGCAAATTATCGTCATATTCTTAAACCGGGAGATCCGAGACTACGCGGTCAGTTCAAACATGTTACATTGGTCCCGTGCGAGTTGTTCGTGCCTCCTACGGGGTCGTTTTGGGGTGGTTTTGGTTTTCACCCTTTAACGGCTTGTTTTTAAGTTTTAGTGTTGATTTTTGCAAATTATCGTCATATTCTCAAATCGGGAGACTCGGGACTACGCGGTCAGTTCCTAAAAGTTACATTGGTCCCGTGCGAGTTGTCCGTGCCTCCTACGGGGTTGTTTGGGGGGTGGTTTTCATTTTCACCCTTTAAAGGCTTGTTTTTAAGTTTTAGAGTTAATTTTTACAAATTATCGTCATATTCTCAAACCGGGAGATCCGGGACTATGCGGTCAGTTCCAACATGTTATATTGGTCCCGTGGGAGGTGTTCGTGCCTCCTACGGGGTCGTTTGGGGGCCGATTTGGGTTTTCACCCTTTAACGGCATGTTTTTTTCTCTAAGTGTGATTTTTGTAAATTATCGCCATACTCTCAAACCGGGAGACCCAGAACTACGCGGTCAGTTCCTACAAGTTACATTGGTCCCGTGCGAGGTGTTCGTGCCTCCTTCGGGGTAGTTTGGGGGTTGTTTGGGTTTTTACCATTTGACGGTATGTTTTTAACTCTAAGTGCGATTTTTGCAAATTATCGTCATACTCTCAAATCGGGAGACCCAGGACTACGCGATCATTTCTTACAAGTTACATTGGACCCGTGCGAGGTGTTCATGCCTCCTACAGGATTGTTTGGGGGTTGGTTTGGGTTTTCACCCTTTAACGGCATGTTTTTAACTTTACGTGTTGATTTTTGCAAATTATCATCCTATTCTCAAATCGAGAGACCCAGGACTACGCAGTCAGTTCCTATAAGTTACATTGGTCCCGTGCGAGGTGTTCTTGCCTCCTACGGGGTGGATTGGGGTTCGGTTTGGTTTTTCACCCTTTAACGGCATGTTTTTAACTCTAAGTGTGATTTTTGCAAATTATCGTCATACTCTCAAACCGAGAGACCCGAAACTATGTGGTAGGTTCCTACAAGTTACAATGGTCCCGTGCGAGGTGTTTTAAAGTTCCTACAAGTTACAATGGTCCCATGGGTGGTTTGGGTTTTCACCCTTTAACGACTTGTTTTAAAGTTTAAGTGTTGGTTTTTGCAAATTATCGTCATATTCTCAAACCGAGAGACCCGGGATGAAGCGATTAGTTCCAGCAAGTTACATTGGTCCCGTGCGAGGTGTTCGTGCCCCCTACAAGGTCGTTTGGGGGGTGGTTTGGGTTTTCACCGTTTAACGGCTTGTTTTTAAGTTTAAGTCATGATATTTGCAAATTATCATCATATTCTCAAACCGGGATACTCGGTAATACGCGGTCAGTTCCTACAAGTTACATTGGTCCCTTGCGAGGTGTACGTGCCTCCTACGGGGTCGTTTGGGGGGTGGTTTGGGTTTTCACCCTTTAACGGATTGTTTTTAAGTTTAAGAGTTGATTTTTGCAAATTATTGTCATACTCTCAACTGGGAGACCTGGGACTACGCGGACAGTTTCAACAAGTTACATTGGTCCCGTGCGTGGTGTTCATTCCCCCCACGGGGTCGTTTGGGGGTTGGTTTGGGTTTTCACCCTTTAACGGTCTGTTTTTAACTCTAAGTGTGATTTTTGCAAATTATCGTCATACTCTCAAACCGGGAGATCCGAGACTATGTGGTTAGTTCCTACTAATTACTGTTGTCCGATTCGAGGTGTTCGTGCCTCGTACGGGGTCGTTTGGGGGACGGTTTTGGTTTTCACCCTTTAACGGCATGTTTTTAACTTTAAGTGTGATTTTTGCAAATTATCGTCATCTCTCAAACCGGGAGACCCTAGACTTCGCGATCAGTTCCTACAAGTTACCTTGTTCCCGTGCGAGGTGATCGTGCCTCCTACGGGGTCATTTTGGGGCCAGTTTGGGTTTTCACCCTTTAACGGCATGTTTTTAACTCTAAGTGTGATTTTTGCAAATAATCGTCATACTCTCAAACCGGGAGACTCGGAACTACGCGATCAGTTCCTAC